>SJYT01015848.1:49019-127680 GCA_006410635.1 Cephalophus harveyi | reverse complement strand
AGATTGCTTCCATGTTTTGGCTATTGTAAATATTGTGCTGTCTCTTATACACATCTAGGGAGGGAGGGGGCAGGGGGCAGGCATCAGAGAGCTCTCGAAACATCTGGAAATTGCCTGCTGTGAAGGCTGTGGGGTCCCGGTTCTAAGGAACCTGAAGCCATTGCTGGACTGGTCTCCCCTTCGTGTCAGGCACAGAGCCAGGCTGCCCCAACCAACATCTGCTGGGACACCTTCCCATGCCAGTTCTCTCAGAGCCAGCCTGTATGGTTGGCCTGAGGAGTCCCACTCATCCTGGGTGATGAAGCTGGGGCTGTTTTGTGGTCTAAGTAAACAGGGAAGTGGAATAACAGCTCAGACTTTAAGACTGATGGACTTGTCTCCAGGCTCAGTTCTTCCACTTACCTGTGTGACCTTAGACAAATGACTTAACCTCTCTGAGCCTCAGTTTTCCTAATCTACAAAAAGGGCATATTGATACCCACCTCTTGGATATCGGATTGTTGTGAGGGTTAAGTAGGAAAATAAACAGGAAGAGCTTCAGTCTGGACCTGATGCTGACAAATACTCAAAAAGCAGTAACAAAAGTTATTTCAGTATTATTATTGTTGTTGTCTTGAGGGCCGAGAGCTAGGAAGGAGGAACTGGGATTCACACCCTCACTTGTCAGACTCTGAATATTCTGTTTTTCTGCCACCCCCTGCTTATTACAGCAATCACATTAAGGAGGCCAGGTCTACACTCTCCTGATTCTGACCTGATAGCCATGGAACCAGCATCTCCAGGGTTCCCAGTGTGGGTGCTGACCTGGCAGCTGTAATGTGTGTCAGAGAACAGAGCAGACGTGAGGGAGGGAGCAAGGGAGGGAAGAAGTAAGGAGCAGGACCCAGGTCCATCCTCCACCCCCGGATCTGTGAGGCTGGCAGTCTGCACCATCCAGAATATCCATAATTTCTCCCATTCTCCACACTCTCCACTCTTACATCAAGGTGGAACCTCTGCCTTTTTCTCTTTATCCTGAGTGGACCTTGTGATAATGTCAACCAGAGTATGGTGGCGTCGACTCTATGTGACTTCCAATGTCATGCTCTCAGAGAAGAAAGTCAGGAAGGGTCTGGGGGGCCCGGGAGATGGATCCGGGGTGGTGCCTGGAGAAGGAGACCCTAGGTTCTGAGGTAGATTGCCTCATTCATTTCCTACTCATGAATTCACTTATCAAATACATATTGAGCACCTACTATGTGCCAGGCACTCTTCTAGGTACTGAGACAACAAGACTGAACAAAACAGACCAATCTCCCTGATTTCAAGGGCTTCACATTCTACTGGGGGACAGATAAAAAAACAAAAAATCATACTCCTTCCACAAGTCATCCGGGCTTAGACTTTCTCACTGCACCCTCCTATTGGAAAGAGAAGTAGAACCATTTTCCTTTATGGGAGCCCTAACCCCTGGACGTTCCGCTTGCTGCCTGGAGCCCCTGGATGGGCCCGTCGCGGTGCAGTGTGACACTCAGGGCAGCCGGGCCGCAGGTCAGGAGCCCCGGGTTCGAGTCGTCGCTCAGTGATCTGGCCAAGTCATGTTGTCACTCTCTTCCTCAGTTTGCTCACCTATCAGATGGAAATAATCAGCCCAGCTCTGGTTGCCTCCCAAGAATGCTGTGAAGTCAAATTGGGCCTGGTTGTAAAAAATAATTTACAAATCTTAAAGTGCTATTTAGCTATATGCGTTAGTTGCTCAGTCGTGTCTGACTCTTTGGGACCCCATGGACTGTAGCCCGCCAGGTTCCTCTGTCCATGGAATTCTCCAGGCAAGAACACTGGAGTGGGTTGCTATTTCCTTCCCCTGGGAATCTTTCTGACCCAGGGAATCAAACCCAGGTCTTCTGCATTGGCAGGCAGATTCTTTACCATCTGAGCCACCAAGGAAGCTGTTTAGGTATAAGAAATTAGAATTCCCATGATGAGTTCTGGCCAGAAAGGCTGAATTCTTTCCAGCACATCTTCCTAATTCAGGCCATAAACTGGGGTGGGAAGAGAAGGGCCTGCCTTCCCAGGAAGCAGCCGTTGACACCAATATGGTGAAACCAAAGGTCCCACTTGGAGCCACAGGCCTTGTTCACACCTGTGCATGCAGCAGAGATGACAGCCTCACCTGTGAATTTCCCAGCCTTCCCTCATTTTGCCCATGTTGGCTCCCCAAAACCCCCTCTGGTGGGGGGTGGGGGGTAGACTTGAGTATCTGCCACTTTGCATCACTGGGGGGGAACATCAGGCAGACTGACAATTTATTTCATCAAAGCCTCATTTTCCATCTCAGTCATTACACAGAATTTTGCTTTAAAATGATTAATAAGTTCGAATCCATATAGCAAGTTATAGATTAACAATTGTGGGCCCCAGAGGCGAGAACAAAAGAAACTTCATTATTGCATTTCATTCATCAAACCTCTAATTAAGAATGTCATTTCTTATGCGCCTTTGCCTTCCAACTCTGAACAATAGGCCATTTCCCAGGCCTCTGTGTGACCTAACAACCCAAAAAATGAATATGTCCACCTGCGAGGAAAAATATCACCCTGGATTTACAATGGCCCACTGAGCTAAGAAAAGGAATTCTCAAGAATGTTCCTCTGGGCTTTAGTGACCGGGCCGGGCAAACCTTAGCAGGAAAAGGGAATTGCGAGGCTCTGGTTTTCAGCAGGCCTCAAGAAAAATATTCAAATGATGCTTTTGCAAGTTACATGCCTGCAATTATTCCAAAAACAACACCCTGAAATAGATGAACCAGTGGGTCAGGAAACGATTTTCCTTAGAGAGTAATGTCTCCTGCAACCTGCCAGCCATGTGAGTGATTTACACGCCAGCTTTGCAGGTATTATGGGCTGCCCTCACAGACTCACGGCTCCTCCGTCTGGTCCTTGCATGCTTCCCACCAATCTGGAGCTGGCTCGGCCTCCGTGGCATTTTTAGGTAGACTGTGAGCTCTTTCACAGGCTCTTGTGCTTTCTTCCACTCCCCCCACCTCATAAGCGCACCTTATGTGTCTCCAAGGCTCGCTCAGCTCCTTCCTCTCCGCTCGAGACGTTTTTCCGTTTTTCCGTCTCACTCAGCATTTCCATCAGCCGGGGTTCATGCCGGCCAGCAGCCACCTGACCCCTGGTGAACTTTCCTGGGAAAGTCTCCCAGTTCTCCCACTCGCCGCCCTTGCCTCCAGGTATGTGCTCATCAGACCCAGAAGACAAGGAAGTGGAGAGCCACGCAGCGGCTCACAGAAGGCTCTTGCCTTCCTCTGAAGGATAGTTACTCCTCTGCCAGGCTGCGTGTGAGGAGTGGAGGTTGTGATACTGACCAAGCCAAGTTCCCTTTGGAAAACAAAACACAAAACCACTAGAACAGGTTGTTTTGTTACCTGTGCACTAAAAGCAAACGTGATGTTGGGGTGAGAAGAGGGGATGCAGAGGGGATGTTATTACAAAGCTATATGACAAACCTAGACAGTATATTAAAAAGCAGAGACATCACATGGCCGACAAAGTTCATATAGTCAAGGCTGTGGTTTTTCCAGTGGTCATGTATGGATGTGAGAGTTGGACCATGAAGAAGGCTGAGCGCCCAAGAACTGATGCTTTCAAACTGTGGTGCTGGAGAAGACTCTTGAGAGTCCCTTGGACTGCAAGGAGATCAAACCAATCAGTCCTAAAGGAAATTAACCCTTTAAATTAATCCTAAAGGAAATTAATATTCAGTGAAAGGACTGACGCTAAAGCTGAAGCTCCAATACTTTGGCTACTTGATAAGAGACCACTCATTGGAAAAGACCCTGATGCTGGGAAAGATTAAAGACAAAAGTAGAAGGGGGCAGCAGAAGATGAGATGGTTCGATAGCATCAGCAATTCAATGGACATGAATTTGAACAAACTCTGGGAGGATGCTGGGTAGGACAGAAAGCAAGCACTGCTCCTGCTTGCCTAAACAATGCCTTTAGAAGAATTAGTAAAAAGTTTCCCCTCTGGACAGATGTGGCCCCTGGGTGTGTGGTTTCTAGAACAGTTGGTGCATTTGGCAAAGGAAAGGCTCTCATTCCCCCAGACTAACACTGCTCCCACCATGTACACAGCTGGGCTGCAGAACTGGGCTGATGTTGGCCCTCCTCAGACAGGTTTCCCCAAGACACGGAGCAACCTACATATCTCTATGTGGAGTTACTCCTGGGAAATACCATTTAAGGAGATGCTGGAGGGGTGGTGTTACTGGTTGAATGATGTTTTCCCCAAATTCCTATTGAAGCCCTGATCCCCAGCACCTCAGAAAGTGATGGCATTGGGGACAAGGCTTTTACAGAGGTGATTAAGTTCAAATGAGGCCTTGAGAGGGCCCTAATCCAATACGAGCGGCTTCCTTCTATGAAAAGGAAATTTGGGGGGGTTCCCTTGTGGCCAAGTGATTAGGATTTCTTGTCTCATTGCTTAGGGTCTGGGTTCAGTCCCTGACTGGGGATCTAAGATCCTTCATGATGCACTGTATGGCCAAAAATACATATAAGAAGAGGAAGAAACTTGGACACAGAGATGCCAGGATGTGCACACACAGAGAAAAGACAATGTGAGGCAACAGGGAGAAGGCGGTGTCTGTAAACCAAGGAGAGAAGCCTCAGGAGGAGCCAACCCTGCCCTCAGACACCTTGAGCTCAGACGTCTAGCCTCCAAAACTTCGAGAAAGTATATATCTGTTGCTAAAGCCATGTAGTCTGTGTTTTTTGGAAGGAGCCATCCAGTTTCCCCGCAAAGGGCTTCCCAGGTGGTGCTAGTGGTACAGAATCTGCCGGCCAATGCAGGAGACACAAGAGATGCGGGTTCGATCCCTGGATCAGAAAGATCCTCTGGAGAAGGAAATGGCAACCTACTCCAGCATTCTTGCCTGGAGAATCCCATGGACAGAGGAGCCTGGTGGGCTAAAGTCCATGGAGTCAAAAGCAGTCGGACACGACTGAGCGACTAAGCACAGTATCCAGTTTCCCAGCAAAGGAAATTGTAGGTAGGAAGGTCCCAAGCCAGGGCAGTACTTGGTGTGTTTAAAGACCAGAGATGCTGCCAGTGGGGCTGGGACCCAGGAAACCAGGCAGGGAAGGAGGACCCAAGGGGTTGGTGAGGCCTCAGACTCAGGCAGGTGACTGCAGTGGCGGGCATGACTCAGGCAGGAGAGGCCCCAGGTCCGAGGCCATCTTCCCATGTAGGGTTGGGGCAGAGGAGGGGTACAGGGATGGACGATGGACCTCTGGGGGCTATCCTAGCACTACTTCTTGCTCGAGGAGGACCCGTGACTGTAGGGTTCCCACACGTCATGTTATAACCGGAAAGCAAAGCCCAGAGTGGAGGTGGCATGCACCGCCATCCCTGGACATCTATCTTTTTAATTTTTAAATTTTATTATCTGTTTATTTTAGGCTATGTTAAATCTTTGTTGCCACGCACGGGTTTTCTTTAGTTGTGGCGAGCAGGGACTATTCCCTAGTTTCTGTTGTGTTTTTTAATCGCTCAGTCATGTCTGGCTCTTTGCACCCTCATGGACTGCAGCACACCAGGCTTCCCTGTCCTTCACCATCTCCCAGAGCTTGCTCAAACTCACATCCTGAGTCGGTGATGCCATCCAACCATCTCATCCTCTGTCATCCCCTTCTCCTCCTGCCTTCAGTCTTTCCCAGCATCAGGGTCTAGTTGTGTGCAGGCTTATTGTGATGGCTTCTCTTGTTGCAGAGCACAGGCTTCAGGGCACGCGGGCTTCAGCAGTTGTGGTTCATGGGCTTAGTTGCCCGGAGACACGTGGGATCCTCCCAGGACAGGGATTGAACCCATGTCCCCTGCATTGGCAGGTCGATTCTTAACCACTGGACCACTAGGGAAGTCCCCAGATAACTTTCTGCATGCAGAGTTTTTCTTTTCTTTCTAAGGATTCATTCCTTAAAATGAGTCCCAGGAGGGAGATAATAAGAACATGAACATTTGCTTTGGGTCACTTGTTTATGCCTCATTCAGAACCAATTTGACCACATGGCTCACTTATTGAAATGCTGCTCTTTTTAAACAGCCCCTCCACAGATGTGAGGGCCCGACTTACTCTCCTTCAGTGGAGGGATGGGCGCGGGAACCAGGAACTCCGTCCAAAGGCTCCCGGCATGGCATTCGGCATTCATTCAGAACCGTCACCTCATTGTCAGAGACTCTGGGCACAGTTCACACATGCAAACCGCCTGCACCTCCCCACCACGGCCCCCCAGAAGCAGAGGCCGAGCTTCCTGAGTCTCACATGAGCCCTCAATCCTCTCTTTTCACCACACTCCCAGCCTCGCTCAGCACCTCCTCTTCAACCCCAAGAGGAAAGAGGCAAATTCCAGCTGGGTACTTAGAGTCCTTAAGCTTGCTCAGACCCTGGAGGGAAGGGTTGCTTAAGAAAGACAGGAAAGATTCTGGGGTCCTGAGGCCTGGGTCGAAACTCACTCCTCCTTGCCCCTACTCCTGGCTGTGCTTGGTCGGTATTACTCGACTTTTCTGAGTCTCAGTTTGCTTCTCGGAAAGGCGAGGGTCCTGATGATTTCCTTCTCAGGGTAAGGTAGAAGTGTGGCTTTGCTCTCATCAAGGTGCCATGGATGAAGTAACAGGCCTTCTTCTCATTTCGCTTAAGAGAAGGGAAAGAGTAGGTGGGGATGATTATGCAATACAGGGGTCTGGAGGCATCTGCAAAGAACTGTCCTTCAGGGGTTAGAGTGTCCCGAGGCAGATTTATCTTCCCGGGTGGGAAGGCCTGAGGAGAGGGCTTCCCTTTCCAGCAGGAGGCCGGGCCCCTGGCTGGCTCTCTCCTGAGGAGTTTCCTGTCACACAGCAGCCTATGCGTGGTCCAAGGCGGCCACTGTCTCTGACAACCTGCCTCCCCACCTGCCACCCTTTCTGCTTCAAGACCCACAGGCGACACCCCATTTCCTCCAGGTTCTCAGTGTCTCTTGATCCAAATTCTTCACAGAAAGCAGGGATCTGGCGGGCTCACCTTTCACTGAGGAGCTGTGGATGTGAGGGAGGCTGGATGCTGGGTGAGGGGACCATGGGTGATTTCTGAGGAGGAGAGAACTGTTATAAAATGCTCTGCAAAGGCTTTTGTTTTGTTCTATTTGTTTTACTCTTTTAACCCTACCGATCCTTATCTCTAAAATAGCCTATTGTCTGTCGACCATGGTTTGGTCTTTCTCTCACACACACTACCACTTTGTCCAGGTGGTGACCAGGTTTTAGACCTCGTCACCAATCCCTCTTGGACCCAGCACTCTGACAGGAAGTGAACATTTGTTATGTGTGTGAATAAGTCATCCATGACCCTCCTCTTCAAAGTCTTTGTGAAGAGTTGGCCAATTGGCCCAAACTCAACTCTCTAGTCAGCAGAACAAGCTGCCCCAGCATCGACCACCAAGCCTCCATCCCATCACTGGGATCAAACATTCTCTCTTGTTCCTCATTATTTAATCCCACCTTACTGGCTGTCAAGACCTCTGTGTTTCCACTTCTGGCCTGTGAGGAGTGCTCAGACATGTCACCCCACCTCTCCGAAGGAGTGGCTTTAGCCAGGCTGAACTACAATCCTCAGAATTCTTTAGAATTTCTTTAGAGTTCTTTTTAAATTTTTTAAAATTTCTTTTGGGTTTCCCTGCTCAGTTGGTAAAGAATCTGCCTGCGATGCAGGAGACCTTGGTTTGATTCCTGAGTCAGGAGGATTCACTGGAGAAAGGATAGGTTACCCACTCCAGTATTCTCGGGCTTCCCTGTGGCTCCACTAGTGAAGAATCTGCCTGCAAATGTGGAAGACGTGGGTTCACTCCCTGGGTTAGGAAGATTCCCTGGAGAAGGGAAAGGCCACCCACTCCAACATTCTGGCATAGACTCTCACAAAGAGTCAGACACAGCTGAGCTACTTTCACTTCACTAATATACTTTATTTTAAAGCTATTATTATTATTATTATTAATTTTGGCTCTACTGGGTCTTCACTGATGTGCAGGCTTAGTTGCCCCATGACATGTGGGATCTTAGCTTCCCAAGCCTTACATTGGAAGGTGGATTACTTATCATTGGACCACGAGTGAAGTCCCCTCCTTAAAAGTTCTTTGGAGTTCCAGTTGGAGGGAGGGGCACGGGGGCAACTTGGGGGAGATCTGGGGAGGGTGTGCGGGAGGGAGGCAGCAGGCATTTTGTAGCCGCATCAAAAGGGAATAAGCAGCAGCTGCGCCTGCACTGCTCGACCTTCCCCTGCATCTTCCTTCAGCATCCTGAGCTCTGAAGGTCTCCCGGTTCTGCAAACACCCACCCCACCGAGATCAGAGACAAAATTTCCATCTGTCCCTGGGGGCGCCAGCTCCTGCCACCATTCCAGCTTGTTCTCACCCTCCTGACTTTACATCCATCTTCTTTTCCCTGAGGACAAGTTCCAGCCTCAGACATGGGAGAACAGCCTTCCAGGGACATCTTAACCAGCCCCCTAGCCCTATGTGTCTCACTGAATCCTAGGAACAGGCACATCTCCTAGTGGGTTCTGCTTCTCAGATTGAACCCTGACTGATGTGTCTGCCAACACCTGTCTGCTCCCACGCAAACCAAGGAGGCTGGGCCCCAGTAAAACTGTAACATTTCCCTTCTTCCCGTGTCTGGGTGGATGTGCTTTAAATTCAGAGGAATTCTAACATCATCAAAACAACTCCTTTGGAAACCAGGGCTATATTTACTACTGAAGTTATCAGCACCACATTTCTACTGAAAGGCAGACAAGGAGAAGGAAAAATATTCCTGGTTCCAGCTGACTTTTTGGGAGATGCTCTACAACTTTCAGATGGAAATTTACATGCATCAGTAAGGGTATCGCTACCTCCAGGAAGCTAAGAGTCATCATCACTCACAGTGACATCTTATGTGTGCCTTCACAGGAGTGCCTCACAGCGCTTGGACAGCAAAGAAGGGCAGGGAATGGCCTCGTCATATCATAGCTGAGGAGACTGAGGCTTGGGGTGGCTCTGTGATGTACCCAGGCTTCCATAACTCAAAAGCCAGAGGTTGTAAACCTAGGGGCCTGAGAACCTAGCACAGCCTTCGGTTTTGTTTTATTTGGCACAGGCAGTATTTTTTGTCTGGTTTGGTTTGTGTTTTTTATTAGCTTCCAACATTTGAAAATCAGGAAACTTGACTCTCTTCCCCCTTAAAAAAAAAAAAAAAGTCCAGATTTGCTCTTTGGCAGCAGACCCTGGAAGTCAGCAGAGGCTGCCCCCTTTAGATAGAGTGGGGGACCCCCAGTTCCTGTAGGCTAATCTCCCTCTTTCACTGTTTGTATTATCTACAGGCTCCTGTTGGCATTTGCATTCAAGTTCCTTGAAGATGAACAGAATTGAGGCTCAAAGCCAGTCTGATCGCAATTCTGCTGCTCTTTCAGTGAATCCCAACACAGTCGTGACCATTTAAAACATATATGTTCTCAGTCTTTTGATAAGAATTTACTAAGTTTCTATTCTATGTAGCTTGGGGGTGGTGGTGAACAAAACAGGTAAATAAGTGTGTGTACATGTGTACATCAACACACACGATCATTCTCATCAATTTGGTGTGAGCATCAGTAGACGTTCAACACACAAGCCAGCTGTCATCTAAGACCCTCCTCACACGAAATGCAGACACTCCGATGTCCATCTCCATATTCCAGAGATTGTTTGCTTATTCTGTCCACTCTTCTCTGAAAAGGTAGCAACTGATGTCCTTTTGGGAACGTAAGTGCTTCAGTTCAAGGTTTGGCTCCCTGGGTTCCTACAAGACAGCTTACTGAAGCACACCGGCTCATGGAATGGTTAGCTCCAGGGAAATTAAGTGAAACAGCCAGGCAATGGGCTGGGAAAGAGGACCAACTGTCCTGGTTGACTAGTTCCTAAAGCCAGACTTTGGGGGCTAATTCCATGGGAAAGTGGGTAGGAAACCGAAAGGAATTACTCACACTAGCTGGAAGGTTCCTCTTGACAATGAGATTTTCAGGGAGGGCCAAGATCAGCGGCTGGAGAGGGAAGGAGGTTGAAGAGTCATGCTGCTGATTTAAAAGCTTTCCAGTGGAGCTAGAGGAGTAAATCGGGAGTCTTTGCTCATCTTACAGGGTTGTGGGCTGTCATGCGAGAGAGCAGGGTCAGCCGTCAGCGAGGCCCCCCCTTCCCTTTACCTGGCTGTGTCATGGAGTAAGACTTTGCCTTTCTCCAGCCTCAACTTTCCCGTCTGTAAAGTGGGCACTTTGGACTCAAAGACCACCGAGCTCCACTCCAGTTGTCAACAATCTGTTGTAAACCATATCATGTCAAACCTACTTTTAGGGCTATTTTGGTTTGTTCAATAACCATGCAGTGTGACTCAGCCCACAGTATTAGTAACAGCCAACATGTATTTTGTCTATGCTAATACTAAGCACTCTTTAGGCATTTTAAATGTATTAACGCATTTAGTTCCCACAGCCAAACGAAATTAACAAGGGAAGAAACGGAGGCAAGGAGAGGTAAAGTAACTTGTTCCATGTCATAAAGCTGATAAGTGATGAGGCTGGGATTTAAACCCAGGCAGTCCAGCACCAGCATCTCTGCTCTTAGCCCCCACCCCGCTACACCACCTCTCTTAAGGTGAGTCTTGTTTGTCTATTTGGGAATTTTAAAGCTCTGTTGATGATGAAACTGGGGCACAGAATGTCCTTGTACTGGGAAGTGGTTAAAAGTTCAGGCTCTGAAGTCCGAGACCTGGGGTCCTACGTGGTTTGTCGCTTTCTACCTGGGGGACCTTGGGAACATCACTGCAAGCCTCAGTCCACTCATGTGTAAAATTAGGCTAATAATTGTACCAGCTCATCCAGTCTCTGTGGGAAGGCAGGGAGAGATTGCCTGCAAGACACTTAGCACATCACTCCCAGGTGTGCATCTGCAGGCGTGCATCTGTGTGTCCACTGGAGGATGTGTACTGGGATGTTCTTGTTCACAGGCTCGCCATTTGTAATAGCACAAAACTGGAGAGTGCCCCCATGCACATCAGCAAAGCACAGATAAGTAGTGAGAGGGGTATTCACACAAAGGAATACTCTGCCACTTCGAGAATGAAAGACCTGCAACCACACACAGCAGCAGAGATGAAACTTGTAAGGGCTATGTCGAATGAAGGAAGTCACATGCAGAAGAGTATATCCTGTGTGATTCCACTGACATCAAGTTCAAAACTAATCTGGGCTGTTAAAAGTCAGGGGAGTGGGGCCCTGGAAGGGTGAAAGCATCACTGAAAGGCAGATGGGGGCAGTTTTGTGGGCGCTTCCAAGTTCTGTCTCTTGATCTGATGCTGGTTACAGGAGTGTGCCTATTCATGAAAATTCATTGAGTTGCACTCTGATGAATACATTTGTTTGTATATAAATTATATTCCAAATAATGTTTAAACAACCCAATAATAATAATAATTATTATTATTAGAAATGACTGATAGCCAGTTCTGGGAGGGTCGGGAACTTGCTGTAGGAAAGAAGATGGTTTTAGGAGCCAGCCAGCATAGCACCCTGCCCCCGCTCCACTTCTTCTGGCTGTGTGGCCTTGGGTACATTGCTTAACTTCTCTGAGTCTCAGTCTTATCTTCTGTAAAAATACCAAGTATCTCATCAGGATGCCTTGGGGACAAAATAAGAAAATTCATGCAAAATCTGGCATGAGATCTGGCACCTGATGTACACTCAATAAAAGGTCCTTTCCTCTTTACCTGTCTTTTGGTGTACCTGGCACAGTACAGGGTATGCATGCATGCCAAATGGCTTCAGTCGTGTCCAACTCTTTGCAACCCCATGGACTATAGCTCACCAGGTTCCTCTGTCCATGGGATTCTCCAGACAAGAATACTGGAATGGGTTACCCTGCCCTCCTCCAGGGAATCTTCCTAACCCAGGGATTGAACCCATGTCTCCTGGGGTTCCTGTAATACAGGTGGAGTCTTTACTGCTGAGCCACTGGGGTATACAGTAGGTGCATAATATTGGCTTGTTGAATGACTCAGGAAACCCTTTTGAAAGTTGCTTGGCTGCTCTGGGAGTAGATGTGCCTGCTACATCTACAGATGGATAAATGAATGAAACCCCCTGCTTCTCACTCAGATGCAGATGAGCCACCTGCTCAGAGGTCAGAACGCGTCTCCCTGTGCTCAGCTCACTCCCATGGGAACCTCGGGTTTGCCCTAAGCATATGTATTTCCTCTACCAGCTTGCCGGCTCTATTGCTTTCGGCAATGAGGCGTGGGGAAATCGCTCATCCCCTGTGTCAGCTAAGCTTTTCCCCTCCCGAGCTAAGCAAAGAGGGAACGGCCCTGAGTTCCACCAGATTTCCCTCCCCCTCTGGTTGGATTAAGCCCCACTGATCCCTTGCAGCCTGGCTTTCCTTACTCTGTGTACAGGCAGAGCCTGTGAGGTGGGCAGTACATGGACTCCCCACAGGGCATCGTCAGAAGAGCCTTGGTGGCATGTAGAGCCCTGGAGGAGTCTGAATCCTGATCGCACAGTGATAGCCCTCCCACCAAACGGCGTGGGTGGGCCTCCTTAGAGGACCCCACACCTCATGGCCTCTGCATCTTCCTGATGGAAACTGGAACAACTGCCACAGCTTCCATTTCACAGTAGGATACACTGAGGCTTAGAAGGGAGAGGAGCCTCAGAAGCTGCCCAGGCTGGGAGGTAGTGATGCCCAGGTCAAGGTCCTCACCTCCAATCTAGGGGGTCTCCTGTCCTGACTGCAGGTGTCCACAGTGCCAGTCGTGCAGAGGGATGCTTGCCTGGAAATCATTGCTTTATTCTCTGCCATTCCTGAGCCTGCAGACACTTCCCTGTTCCCTGCTTCATTCCATGAGTTCAGCCACCAGATATGTATTCAGCTTCTACTACATTACAGTCACTGGCCCGAGTGCTGGGGATGAAGACCTCATCCCTGCCCACTTGAAGCTGATGTTCACTGGTGCACTTTATGACTAATGTTGGCTCAGAAATGACGTAACAATGCTTTCATGAGACAGGTTTTCTCCTCTTACACTTGGTTCCTTTCACCAGCTCTGCCAGACCCCAGCATGGCATTGTCACTCATGTGGTCACCATTGAAAAAAGGGAAGTGTAGGGCAGGCAGCGGAGAAGGCAATGGCATCCCACTCTTGCCTGGAAACTCCCATGGATGGAGGAGCCTGGTAGGCTGCAGTCCATGAAGTCGCTGAGTCAGACATGACTGAGCGACTTCACTTTCACTTTTCACTTTCATGCATTGGAGAAGGAAATGGCAACCCACTCCAGTGTTCTTGCCTGGAGAATCCCAGGGATGGTGGAGCCCAATGGGCTGCCGTTTAGAGGTTGCACAGAGTCGGACACGACTGAAGCAACTTAGCAGCAGCAGCAGCAGCAGCAGGGCAGGCAGTGTCCTTAAAGGGCCCAATGAGGATTGAACACAGCATTTATGCTCACGTCCCATTGGGCTGATCTTAGTCACGTGGTCTCATCTAGTGGCAAAGGAAGCTGGGAAATGTGGTCTCCAGCTGAGTGGCCCTCTGCCAGATAAAACTTGCGGATGTTGTGACTAAGAGGGAGAGGTGAAGGATGGATGTGGGAGCTCTCTCTGCCATATCTGGGAGAGACAGCAATAAATAGATACATTTATACTGTAAGTCAAGTGGACAGAGAAGGGATCTTAAGATGACATTTGAGCAGAAGTTTGAATGAATTGAGGTAGCCGCACACTATCTAAGGGAAGAGGGTTCTAGCTGAAGGGAGCAGCAAGTGAAAGGCCCTAGGTAGGTTGGGGTGGGGGTAGGAGTTCTGATACGTTTGAGAAAAGCAGCTAGATAATGACTACAAAGGGCCTGGTAGGTCATATTTAGGGCTTTGAGTTTGATTCTGGGGGTGAGGCATGTCTGTGTATGTGTGAGGTGGGGTAGTGAATGGAATAAGGGTCAAAGAAGAAGACAAGCAGGCTAAACATTCGTCCAGGTGAGCGATGGGCCTTCGTCTAGTGTGAAAGCAGAGAGGGGCGAGAAGAGATGAGCTATAGTTTATCTACAAAGAGGAGTAGCAGCATATACCATTCATGGTTAGAATATACTAGGTCAAAGGCAGCTCAGAGAGGTCAAAGGCACTGTATCATTTTAAGTCTCTCCCTTGAGATTAGGGTCAAAATTCTGGATAACCTTACATGCCTTGCTTTCAAAAGACAATTTTTTATTTTTAATAAACAGTATATTATTAACCATTATTATGCCTGTATCTTTATAACCTTGTCCTAGAATTTTTATAGAAATAATTATTCAAAATAGAATTATTAGAACAAATGATATAAGCAATTTAAATCCCAGTAGATGATACCCAATCACCCTCCAAAGATGTGAATAATTTACCATAGATTTTATTTTGTAGGTGTCTTCATTAAAAAAAATTTTTTTTTTACTTTTTTACAATACTATGGGGCATGTGGGATCTTAGTTCCCTGACCAGGGATTGAACCTGTGCCCGTTGCATTGGAAGCGTGGAGTCCTAACCACCAGACCATCAAGGAAGTCCTTTTGCAGGCATCTTTAGGGCAGAGGAATGGCATGGACAGAGCTATGTCATTCTTTCATAGAATTGTAGGGGAAGTGATTCCATTAAAGATGGACAGGAAGTGTTTAGGGGATGTGCTGGCAAGACCACAGGGGAAGTGCCAGATTTTAAAGCTGATGCAAAGTCTGAATCTGCCTGTAGCCGGGCACCGGGAGCACAGAGACGCCAGACAAGCAGATAAAGTGGAAAGGATTCTTCAAGACGTGCGTCCACACACACATTGCTCCAGAAGAGGCCCATATTGCTAGAAGCAGCAGCGGGAAGCCATTATGAGAGCTTGCACAATCTATTCTAGCTGAGAATGTTTCCCAATATAATTTACAAAATTTCAGTTGGAAATGCATTAGCAGCTGAGCAGTGAGGAACTTCTATGGGGTAAATAGGAAAACTAAATTAAAACCCCAGCTTCGAACACGATCGAACCGTGTGAGCAGCCCCTGCAGTCTTCTCTAACCTTTTCAAGTCCAAAGAGCCCTTTTGTTCTACCCAGTTTATGGGTTGGTTTTCATTTGATTTGGTTGCAGGAAGTTTTTATGGAATCTGCGTAAATGACTGCTGATGAGCTCGCATGCAAAACCATCCGTTCACACATTCCTCGTAAAAGGGTCTCGGAAGGAAAGAGAGAGACAGACATTTTAAAACCCACAGCACAAAAGAGAGATCAAGAGTGAGAGTAATAAGACAGACAGACAGTCAGGCAGGGATGAAGGCAGAGAAAGAGACAGAGAAACTGAAAGAGTGGCGCCGAGGGAGAGGCTGAAAATGACACAATGCCCTTGACCTCTCCAAGCTACCTTTGACCTAGTATATTCTAACCATGAATTGATTCTTTTTAAGCTTTGCAACCCGTCTTCTGGCCCTGTGTGGACTGACCCATGCATTGGGAAGGTTTGCTGTTATCTCCGAGGCCGTGCACTCTTCCTCCTGGGCCTCTGAGACCCTTACTGAGAGGAAGACCTTCACCTTCTCCCAACAGCACCGTTTCAGGCTCTGTTCTCCCCTCCCGATGGCCCTCATTCTTTCTGTTCTGAGTTGTCCTTCTAGCTCCACTTCCTACAACAGGCTCCAGATTCAGCTAGACCACACAGGGTTAGTTATATTCCTCCAGGGATCTTAAACCCAAGTGATGCCCTGGACAAAATTTAGGCAGAGTCCCCAGTCCTCTTTGAAGACTGGGAGGTATCAGTTCCCCAGGTGAGGTGACCAACCATGCAGCCGAGAAGATCCCAGACCGCCCCCACCTGAGAGGCCAGTTCTGGTTTCCAGCCCTGCATGTTCTGGATCCCTCCTTTCAAGGAAGCAGTCTTGCTGACAACCCTGGGGAGCATCCACTGTGTGTCCATCAGGGGCTGGGGATACAGGACCAAATCTCCCTCCTTTGTGGAGGGTACATTCTAGCTGGGAGACCACAACAAGTGAGCAAGCCAATAAATAACATGACTCTAACTGGACATCAGGGCTTTGGAAAACATTAACGTAGAAAGATGATACTCGAGGTAGGTGGGAGAGGGGGTTCCTTTAGATGAGATGGGCAGGGTGGCCACCCAGGAGGAATATCAGAGCAGATTTAAATAATGAAAGAAGGAGAGATAGGCATGCCCTGAGGTGGGAAGGACCTGGGCAGTGTATTTTTTTTTAATTTTTATTTTATATTGGAGAATAGTTGATTAACATTGTTGTATTAGTTTCAAGTGATTCAGTTATACATATACATGAATCTATTCTTTTTTAGATTCTTTTCCCATTTAAGTTATTACAGAACATGACAGACTTCCTTGTGCTATACAGTAGGCCCTTGTTGGTTATCTATTTTATTTATTCATTGAATATTGACTTTTTGGCTACACCATGCAGCACATGTTTAATTCCCTGATCAAGGATGGAACTATAGCCCCTGCACTGGAAGCCTGGAGTCTTACCTACTGGAAGGCCAGGGAAATCCTGATTATCTATTTAAAATATAACACTGTTAAGGAACAGAAAGAAATACTTTAGGATGTCTTGGTATCATTTGGTGACCAAGATAAGTGAAAAAACTGTTTGGAGTCCCCACGGCACTTCAGTGATCAGGATATGGTTAAAAACAATGCCCCACACATACCCACGAGTCTGCAGCAGAGAGGGGCACTCACAGAGGAGCAGAGGGTGGGGAGAAGCCATGTGGCACTTTCCACCTGAAGCTGCACGGTGCATCTGTGTGCAGCACTCACATGCACACTGCCTGAGTGTGCTAGCCCTCGGCCCCCACCCCTGAAGTCTAGCCAACCCTCTTGTCACAGCTAAATCATAGCAAAGCAGGCCTGGATGCTGCAAACAGTCCAAATCCAGGCAGCAAGCATTCTTCAGGATGCAATGGAGACAGAACGGGGGGAAAAACCCCTAAAATCCCAAGATATAAATAAGAGAGACTGAAGGAAGTTAGACATGCAGATGATAATTCTCAATACTTAACTCTGAGAAGTTACATACCAAAAAATCAAGAATTCTCTGTGATGGATGTTAAATAGAGCAAGTGACTTCTACCCAGGCCATAAAAGTTGGTGCTATAAAAGTTGGTTTTTGAAACGAGAAAGAAATCCACACAGAACAGAGAATTCTACAGTCATACATGGATATATTCCAGAGAGGAAAGATTAGAAATTAATGCTAAAGCTTGACTATGTGTATAATATATATAAAAGTTATTAGCTATAATTATATATATAATTTTATCATAATTTATTACTGTATAAATATATATAGTAAGCTATCTATATATAGAAGTGGGCTTTGACAAGGTTCCTTCTTGCTTGAGTGTACTTTCCATCAGACTTGCCTCTTTTATGGGCAGAGCTAAAACCAAAACAATAAATGGGTGGAAAGAAACAGTTATTTTAAATCTGATCTTCTTGTTGATTATATTAAAAAATTTAAACTTCCGTATGGTCAAAATGAGAAAAAAGAAGTCTTAACCAAAGTCAGAAGCTGAGTGGCAATGTGGGCAACAGCATCACATAATGGACAAAGGGCTAATTTTTATTATTTACAAAGAGCTCTTACAAATCAATAGGGAAAGGACAAACAACCCAACAGATACATGAGCAAAGTACAAGAGCAGGCAGATAGCAGGGAAAAGCAAAGTATTTGGCCAGTGGCATATGAAAAAAGTTACTCTCACTCTCCATTAGAGAAATAAAAATGAAAGCATTTAGTTAGGTTTTAAAGCATAGATTTAAAAGATTTAAAATGTGTTTTAATTTGAACCTCCCAGAAGCAGACCCCCAGAAAGTGTTTGGGTACAAATAATCGATTTAGAAGGGATCCTGGAAAGCCCTGATGGCTTAGGCTGTAAAGAATCCACCTGCCAATGCAGGAGACACAGGAGATGTGGGTTCGATCCCTGGGTTGGGAAGATCCCATGCAGAAGGAAATGGCAACCCATTCCAGTATTCTTGCCTGGAGAATTCCATGGACAGAGGAGCTGGGTGGGCTACAGTTTATGGAGTCACAAAGCATTGGATATGACTGAGCTTGCACATGTGCACACACACACTCACGCATCAGGATTTGGAAGGGATGCTTGGAAACAGAGGACCTGGGAGAGGGGAGGGGTCAGGAGGAAATTGATCGAGTCACCGTGGTGACTGGAGTTCAGTGTCACTGAGGAAGTGAAGGCAGGAGGCGTGGAAGGTGGTGTGTGGAGGGAGAGGGGCGTGACCTCATCTGAGAGGTGGGAGACTACACCCCACTGCCATCAGGTACCAGCCAACGGCTGCCCGGAGATGGAGTGGTCATGAATTCTGCAGCCCAGCTGACCAGCAATGGGCACGTGCAAGAGAAGCATCCCCAGGCAGCCAGCAAAGCCCGTGGCAAAGAAACTTGGGGGCTGCAGCACATATAGAGATGAGCAGGGGAAAGAGACGTATGGTCCAGGCATCAGCAGGGTCTGCTGCAGAAGGATATACGTGTTCACAGTCTTACAGACTGCACAGCTCTGATTAAGCATTCACGTGGATCATCAGCTCATTTCATACTATAACTACCACCTTAGGATATAGGTCCCACGTGTACCCCTGTTTTCAAATGGGCAAACAGAGATACAAAGGGCTTCTCTAAATAACTTTCCCAAGGTCCTGCAGTAAAGAGATGGCAAACCCATGATTCATTTCAGGATGACCAACTTCCAGAGCCTTGCCTCTTAACCAGTGTGCTTCCCATGGATACAAAGCAATGTTCTCACCCACTATGGACAGAAATGTCAATCTGCTACAACTAGGTCTGTATAGTCAAGGCTATGGTTTTTTCCAATAGTCATGTATGAATGTGAGAGTTGGACTATAAAGAAAGCTGAGCACCGAAGAATTGATGCTTTTGAACTGTGGTGTTAAAGAAGACTTTTGAGAGTCCCTTGGACCGCAAAGAGATCCAACCAGTCCACCCTAAAGGAGATCTGTCCTGGGTGTTCATTGGAAGGACTGATGTTGAAGCTGAAACTCCAATCCTTTGGCCACCTGATGCGAAGAGTTGACTCATTGGAAAAGACCCTGATGCTGGGAAAGATTGAGGGCAGGAGAAGGAGATGACAGAGGATGAGATGGTTGGATGGCATCACCGACTCAATGGACATGAGTCTGGGTAGGTTCTGGGAATTGGTGATGGACAGGAAGGCCTGGCATGCTGCAGTTCATGGGGTGGCACAGAGTCGGACATGACTGAGTGACTGAACTGACCGAGAAGGGGGGTAAAACATTTATGGCATATCCATACAATGAAAATACCATGGAACTGTTAAATATAAGAGTGAGGAGCTATCTATATTGAAACAGAAAAAGTTCTACATGTTTTAAAATTTAAGCTTCATCTATTATTTTTTAATTTTTTTTTTATTTTTGGCTGTATTGGGTGGATCTTTGTTGCCACACTCAGGCTTTCTCTAGTAGCGGTGAGCAGAGGCTACTCTTCATTGTGGTGGCTTCTCTTGTTGTGGAGCACAGGCTCCAGGCGCATGAGCTCGGTAGTTGCAGTGCATGGCCTTAGTTGCTTCTTGGCCTGTGGGATCTTCCTGGACCAGGGATCGAACCATGTCCCTTGCATTGGCAGGCAGATTCCTATCCACTGTGCCACAATTTTAACCTTTTAATAGCCCATATGATAACAACTTTTTGATGTGACTTCATTTGTTCAAAACAGAGAAGGGTGCTAATTTATTACATGTGTATACACAAGATTCAAAGGGAACACTGATCAGAATTGAGGGTCTGGGAGATAAAGGGGGGTCTTCTCTTACCCTGTACCTACCCTTCTGAATTATATGAATTTTCTCCCATGTGCTACTTTTATAATTTTAAAATCCTAATAAGAATCAATAAACTAAGGGAAAAAAAAAAAAGCACAACCCAATGCTATCCTCAGGATATTAATACATGGCTTCTGGGGTCCTCTCTTCTTCTCTGAAATGCACACTCCCCTTCTTTGCCAGGTTGCTCCTCCCCTTGGGATGCTGCTTCTCTACTCTGATCTTTTCAAGACCTACAGATCCTGCGGGGCTTCCCAGGTGGCGCTAGTTGTAAAGAACCCGCCTGCTGACGTGGGAGACATAAAAGACAAAAGCGTTCCGTCCCTGGGTTGGGAAGATCCACTGGAGGAGGGCATGGCAACCCACTCCAGGATGCTAGTTTGAAGAATCCCATGGACAGAAGAGCCTGGTAGCCTGGCAGCCTGGCAATCCATGGAGTCGTAAAGAGTTGGACATAACATACACACAGAACCTGCAAATCCAGCTCAATGATCACCTCCTCCAAGAAGCCACACTGACTCCCAACAACCTCTTCCTCTCCAAACACTGACAGCATCTGTGTTCCCTACCAATCACATGACCTGCAATCTCACTTTGCTTGACTTCATGTCTCCCGTGTTTATGTTTCATTTTCTAGTATTTTTCAGGAAATACGTTTTGCCAACTCTTGAGAAAAATTCAGCCAAAAGATTGGGAAAATGAGAAAAAGTATTCTAGTTCTCCTGGGAGAATTGGAGCGCAGCAATCACTACGCAGACGTTACTCATTTGTCTGATGTCACTTGAAAAGCCAGAGCAGGAAACTCCGTCATGTGGAGTTGAAGGTTAAGGACGAGAGCAGGTAGGAAAAGCGTTCTTATTTTCTGGGTTACTCTTGCTGGTGGTTGTTTGTGACCTCATATGCTGTTTAACGGTCTTCCCAGTTGGCGCTAATGGTAAAGAACTCTTTTGCTAATGCAGGAGATGTAAGAGACTAGGTTCAATCCCTGGATAGGGAAGATCCCCTGGAAGAGACAGTGGCAACCCACTCCGGTATTCTTGCCTGGAGAAGAATACTTGCATGGACAGAGGAGCCTGGTGGGCTGCGGTCCACAGGGTCACAAAGAGTCAGACATGACCAAAGCAACTTAGCATGCATGCATGCTAAGCTAATGGTGTGTCATTCTTGAAACTAAAATAATATTAATGTTACAGACATTCTATTCTTTATTCAAATCATATGAGCAGAGTTCTAAGAAATTAGATGCAAAATAAATCCTTTCGCAATATCTTGATTCTGTGTGATGCTTTTACCCTTGCTAGGAGATCTGCATGTTACACTGTTTAAATATTACCCAATAGTGTTCACTGGCCCTTTCCAGCCCATGAATATTTGCAAATATTCTTTAAAAAAACAAAAATACAAGCTTTCACACCCATGGTCTGCCAGGGCAGTGGGGCCAGAACCCGCCTGTAGGGGGTGTTGAAGGGCCTGGGGTGGGGGGTGGTGTGCAACATCCCTCAGCCTTGCTCCAGCATCTGCCATAGTCCTGCTCCTCAATCCTCAAATATTCTTTATAAATTGCTTGTACCAGTCTTTATAAATACTCTTAAACTACTTATTTATCAAACAATATTTTTAGACATCCATGGTTAAAAATATTTTAAGAATAACATGATTTGGGTGATTCCAATTTCTGGAATGAGATCCCAAAGATTCATGTCTGTTGGAAATTTGGAAACACTAGTGCTGTGACTGAGAATACCAGTCTCTCAATTAGGAGAGCTTTGCTGTTGGATCCGTGGATGGGATGATTGGGTGAGAAAGCACCCAAGCCCCAGAAATAGCTCACAGTCAGTCTTCACAATGTCCACCAGCAGGTGAGCGTGAGATGTGCTTCAGTTTATGGATGCAGGACTGTGATTCTGGTAATGTCGATGACGCGCGTGTGTGTATGTGTTTGGCAGGTTCTCATACAAACACGGGCTTCCCTGCTCTGTAAACTTTCCATTTGCAAAATAAAGACATTACAGAAGCCAACAATTTTTCAAACGTTATTTTCAGTGAAATCTGACCCTAGGAAGAAATCCAAGGTGGACCGTAGAATTATCACCAATATTTGTTATGTGCCTTCCAAGATTCTGAACACTGTATACTGATGAACTTACATTTCACAGTGACCCATGTGTCCATAGCACAGATAGAAAGTTCAAAGGGGTCTAAATAACTTTTCTAGAGACACATATCAGCAGTGTGGCTCCAGAGCCTAAAGTGAAGGTGGGTGGCAGGAACCCAAGGCCTTCCTGCTCACCTTCCCCTTGGTCCTCAGGGTGGTCTATTGCACCTTGGGCATCCCCCCCCAGAATGCAGCTGGAAAAGTCACTGCCCTAAACAATCTCCAAGATCTTTTTTAGCTTAGGTCTAATATAAAAATATTCAGTATTCATATACAGTCCATTTTTAAAATTTGCTAAAATCTGCAAATCTATGAAACAATACAAAACCTCACATGAGTATCGCACCGTAACCATCTAAGACAGAAAAGGCGTGGATTCTTAGCCTCATATTTACACAAGGAGCAGAGAGATTCAGCCTAAGGTCAAACTTCAATTAAATGGCAGAGGTGACTCTAGAAATCAGGTCTCCTGAGTCCTGGCTCAGGGCTTTTTTTTTTCCCCCAAAGCATATGAAAGCACTTTGTCAAGTGTGAACACTGAACAAATATTCGGTATTATTTTTCATGCCCTTCTCCTAGCCTTGTACAAAGTAGCTGTTCAATAAGGGTCTGTCGAATTGAATGGATGAGAATGGCGGCTTTATGGTTATAGAATTCAAGTCAGGTGAGAACAATGGGACCGCTCATAAATTATGATTCTGTTTACCTTTCCATTGTCGATCCTAATCATTTATTTAAGTATGCCCCCTGCTATCCTTAGACTAACACACACACAAAAGGGAGTAGGCGTTTACTGATTATTCTTCAACTGACCACAAGGACTGGTGGCTCCGGAGCACAGTGCATAGGAGAGTCACCAGGCTGGGACTCAAAATTCGTTGTGGAGCAGTAGAAGGCACCCTGCCCCCAGGCACTAACAGGATTGCTTTCTGTTGGGCTGTAAGCCTGTAAGCCCTCTACTTGCCCATCCTCAAGTCCAAAGAAAGAATCCAGTGTCAGCAATAGAGACATCAGTGGTTTAATAGGTTGGAGGATCTTACATGTCTGAAGCAAGGTCCTGGAGTGACACCCCACCACCGTGTCAGATGGCAGGCAGGACGTGGCAGGGGTCTTCACTCCCAGGGAGAGGGAGGTTACCACTTACAGGGGGAACTGAAGTCAGGTTGGTTCTTCAGTTGCCAGGGAAACGAATCGAGGTGCATATCCCTCACCGTCCCTCTGATAAACTATCATCAGGGAGATAGTTCTGATCTGAGGATTAAGACAGTCACTAGCAGGGGCCAGGAGCCGGTATGCAGGCACTTCCTAATTAGGCTCTGTGATGTGGAGGCCAGGCATGTGGATAAGCTGTAGATGAGGCAGGAACTGGTCAAGCAGGGGAGGAACAGAGAGCAGGAGAACAGCCATTTTAGGTGGCCTAACCATTCACCTTACTTACTGTACAAAACCTCCCAAGAGCCTGTGGGCACCACTCACTGAGAGTCTTAAAAATCTACAAACTCAGCAGGCTCCCTGGTGACCTAATGGTTAGGATTTCAGGCGTTCACTGCTGTGGCCCAGGTTCAGTCCCTGGTCAGGGAGCTGAGATCCAGCCAGCTGTTTGACTCAGCCAAAAAAAAAAAAAAAATCTGCAAACTCTTCGACCGCGAAATCCCAGTCACATAAATTCATTCTAATAAGACCTAGAGATCTGGTGATGCCACAGCTGTTCAGTGCAACACTGTTTACGAAAGCAAACATTTAGAAACAACCTACATGTCTGCAGTAAGGAGTTGGCTCGGTAGACCATTAAATCTAGTCTATGGAATACTATTTAGCTACTGGGATTGTGTGTGGAGAAAATTCTCTCATATGAGATAATAAAGTAAGGTTGAAAATATGTATACTCAAATTTAACAGTAGCTATCTCTTGATCAGTTGGATTAGGGATGGCTTTATTTTTTTAATACTTATTTATTTGGCTGCACCTGGTCTGCATCTGCAACATATAGGATCTTTAGTTGTGGCATGTGGGCGCTTATTGGTGGCATGTGGGATCTAGCTCCTTGACCAGGGATCAGATGCAGATCCCTGCACGGGGAACTCACTGGGAGCTCAAAGTCTTAGCCGCTGGACCACCAGGGAAGTCCCAGGGATGGCTTTATTGTTTATCATGTTGTTTGTCTCTACTTTCATAAATAAGCTTATTTACCATAAAGAAGGCTGAGCACCAAAGAATTGATGCTTTCCAATTGTGGTGCTGGAGAAGACTCTTGATAGTTCTTGGAATGCAAGGAGGTCAAACCAATCAATCCTAAAGGGAATCAACCCTGAATACTCATTGGAAGGACTGATGTTGAAGCTAAGGCTCCAATACTTCGGCCACCTGATGTGAAGAGCCAACTCATTGGAAAAGACCCTGATCCTGGGAAAGATTGAGGGCAAAAGGATAAGAGAGTGGCAAAGGATGAGACAGTTAAATAGCACCGTTGACTCAATGAACATGAATTGGAGCAAACTCCGGGAGACAGTGGAAGACAGAGGAGCCTGGCGTGCTATAGTCCATGGGGTCGCCAAGAGTCAGACATGACTTAGTGACTGAAAAACAACAACAACATATTTACTTGCACAATGAGAAATAATAAATTGTCTTAAAGTGATGCCATGCAGGAATAGATAATAGCACTGAAGGGTGTTCCTATTACGTATACTCAGTTGTGTGCTCAGTGGCTCAGTCACGTCCAACTCTTTGTGACCTCATAGACTGTAGCCAGCTAGGCTCCTCTGTCCATGGAATTCTCCAGGCAAGAGTATTGGAGCAGGTTCCCATTTTCTGCTTCTGGGTATCTTCCTGACCCAGGGATCAAATCCATGTCTCTTGCATCTCCTGCATTGGCAGGTAGATTGTTTACCACTGTGTCACCTGGGAAGCCTGTTCCTGTTATAATTTTAATAATAATATTAATGATGCAGATAATATTCATTGAGCACTATTTCATGTAGCCCCTCTGCTAAATTCTTAACTAGATTCCTTCATTCAATTCTCACAAAAATTATACAAAGAAGGCACTTTTATTTGTCTTATTTTATAGGTGAGAAACCTGACGTTCAGAGAGGTGGAGACTGAAACCACCTCAGGGCGTAATTCCCCTCTTGTCAAATGCAAAAGCAACTAACCTATTGGCAATTATCCACATGCATACACATACACACACGCAAATAGCTGTTGTCTACATTTGATACTTACTCCTTGGAAGGAAAGTTATGACCAACCTAGGCAGCATATTAAAAAGCAGAGACATTACTTTGCCAACAAAAGTCCATCTAGTCAAGACTATGGTTTTTCCAGTGGTCATGTATGGATGTGAGAGTTGGACTACAAAGAAAACTGAGCACCAAAGAATCGATGCTTTTGAACTGTGGTGTTGGAGAAGACTCTTGAGAGTCTCTTGGACTGCAAGGAGAGCCAACCAGTCCATCCTAAAGGAGATCAGTCCTGGGTGTTCATTGGAAGGACTGATGTTGAAGCTGAAACGCCAATCCTTTGGCCACCTGATGCGAAGAGCTGAGTCATTGGAAAAGACCCTGATGCTGGGAAAGATTGAGGGCAGGAGGAGAAGGGGATGACAGAAGATGAGATGGTTGGATGGCATCACCTACTCAATGGACATGGGTTTGGGTGGACTCCGGGAGTTGATGATGGACAGGGAGGCCTGGTGTGCTGCGGTTCATGGGGTCACAAAGAGTCAGACACGACTGAGCAACTGAACTGAACTGAACATTTGCATGGTGGGATTAAGAATTATCCTTTTTTTCCTTTGCTTACCTATATTTCTTATTTTTTCTAAAATGAGGCCTTGTTTTTTATTAGAAAAGGTAAAAGTATTTTAAAATTGGCAAAGTAAGTTGGTCACAGAGATTGCATATTCTACACATAAAAACTGAAAACAAAGGGAGGGAAAGGGGGTGTAGGGTAGGGATGGACCAGGAATTTGGGACTAGCAGATGCAGACTATTATATGGAGAATAGATAAACAACAGGGTCCCACCGTACAGCCCAGGGAACTACATCCTATAATAAACCATAAAGAAAAAGAATATGAAAAAGAAGCATATATACACATACATTTATATTCAGTTATATGTATAGGTAAATAAGCTGAATCACTTTGCTGTACAACTGAAACTAACACAACATTGTTAATCAACCATACCTCAATAAAACGAATTTTTTAAAAAAGGAAAAAAAGGTGGGTATATTTCAGAGGAAGAGAACCAAGGGAGCTAGAACACTAAGTCCCAGGAAGCAGAGTCTATCTTCCTTTCTGCATCCCTCTTGCAGAGTTGGATCCTGCTGTGAGAAAGAGGTGCCCCTCAGGGTAGAAGAGACCTGGAGAACCCAGGCTGCCCCTGGAAGCAAGATGCCTGGACGAGATGCCTTGAAAAGGGCTCTCCCTTCCCAGCACTCTGGAATTCTTGGTAGCCCAACTGGCCTCAGAAGCAGATGGATTTGCACATAAATCCTAAATCTGTCAACTGTGACGTTGCAGGTCAAACACAGTTTGTCTCTAAACCCTGCGCAATGTGCTCTGTATTGTATCTAACCTCTTAGGGTTTGGGAACTGGCAGAATTAAGACCCAGTGCAGTGCCTGGCATATTGTAGGGCTCTGATAAAATGTAGGCGGTTTATGGCTTCCCTGGTGGCTCAGAGGGTAAAGCGCCTGCCCGCAATGCGGTAAGACCTGGGTTCGATCCCTGGGTTGGGAAATTCCCCTGGAGAAGGAAATGGCAACCCACTCCAGTATCTTTGCCTAGAGAATCCCATGGATGGAAGAGCCTGGAGGGCTACAGTCCATGGGGTCGCAAAGAGTCGGACACGACTGAGCGAGCTCACTTTGTGTTAGTATGATTGATTCATTATCACCAGGATAGTGATGCTATGATCTATATGATAAGAATAGGATTGTTATTATCTGCACCTCCCGTCTTTCAGGCTCCCACTCGTGCTTGGCCTTCTCAAGTCTAACTCCCTTTCCCCACCCTGATACCAAAGTCCCCTCTTTTGTCTTTTTCAGACTTGAATCAGTTTCTCATAGTCAGACTCAACCAATAAAATTAATGACTGAAAGTGCTAGGAGTTCATCATGCTCCACATTTGCTCTTAACAGACACCTTCGGTTCCTAACCACAGAGGTTGACAATAGTGTGAGCGTCAGCTCTGTACCTTGTTGATTTTACAGGGTGATCAGTACATGGTTCCTGAGAGAGGGAGGGTCCTGAGGGGAGGGAAGTGGAGGCCTCACCGGGTCACCCACATTTCCTGACCTTTGATTCTTTCCAAATCTTCTCTTTCAGGCTCTAGACGTTTTATGCCCATTGTCATGTTTTATAAACTTTTATTAGCAGCACATTAAGACGGATGAGCGTGGAAATCCTTGAAGTTGTTCCCAATAACCTGGTCTCTTTATTACGACCGTAACCTCACCATGTATGCCATTTCCATAGTCTAAGGATCAAAAAGAACCTTTTGCTTTTGCCGAACAAACAGCTGCCCAGCTGTACAACCAAGCGGGGCATCAGTAAGGCCAAGAATGTATTTAGGGAAGGTGTGCTAATACCATACACACAGAAGTTTATAGATTTAATGGTTGGAAACACAGAGCAGAAAATTGACTGTTCTTAGTCATGGCTGCAAACTTGGAACTATATGCCATAAATACATTGTGAGCCCATCAAAATGAGTAACTGGGATATGAAAACCAGAAGATATTCCGTTATCACTCACTGGTCTCACTGTTCAAACACAGTCCTCTGATGGCTATATTTACGACTCCATCCCTCCAGATTTGCCTTATTCTAAATAAATCATCACCCATCTCACTGACCCAAATCCCATTTCTTCCTAAACATTTTCAGTCTTCCTCTCTTGAGCCTAAATGCAAGTGCAGTAAAAAATATTATGAATCCTTTAGGGTACTTTTCACCAATTAAAAGTGGCATATTAAATTTCTGAAAACCTTTCTAATCTGCAGTATAAAATCACATTTTATGGTACCAGATAATTTAGAATCCATAAGCTAATTAAATGAAGTGAATGACAACTGTATTCTCTAGATAAATGATATATCAGTCACAGATAATGTACAAATTTAAGGGACTGGAACCTTTGGAAGGAAAGAGAAACAATGAGTTACAAATGCTGCTCCTTTACACATAAATCCAACTGGTTATATTAACTGCATAATGGGATTAATTGCCAGAGTCATTTTGTCTCCAAATCTCTCCAGAGTTATGGGAACATGTTCTTTCTGCTGTTAAGAAGGACTGAGGCACGCTGCTGGCACTCCCAGATCGGGAGAGAGGACGCAAGGGCTCCATCCCTGATGAGAAGGGAGAACGTTTCCACGTTAAGATTCACATATTACATCTAGCAGAACTGTCAGTTTCATGGCCCAGAAACCTTAGGATCATATACAGTAAGTCCTTGACATACAAGCTTTCAAGTTGTGAACTTTCAAAGATGCGAACATGCTACTACCCAGACACCACTGGGTTGATTTTTCAAGAGGGTAGAGAGAGGGGCTTCCCTGGATGCTCAGTGGTGAGAGGCCAGCTGCCAGTGCAGGAGACATGGGTTTGATCCCTGATCCGAAAGACCCCACATGCTGTGAAGCAGCTAAGACCATGTGCTACGACTCTTGAGCCTGTGCTCTAGAGCCTGGGAACTGCAGCTACTGAGCCCCCAAGCTGCAGCTACTGAAATCCACAAGCCCTGGAGCCCCGGGCTCTGCAGCGGGAGAGGCCCCTGTAGTGAGAGGCCCTCCCGCCGTAACTAGAGAGTAGCCCCTGCTTGCCACAACCAGAGAAACGCCCGTGCAGCAACGAAGACCCAGCACAGCCAATAAATAAATTAATGAGTTATCATTATTTCTTTTAAAAAGAGGGTAGATAGGATTGAATTCAGCAAGAAACTAGAACCTGTGCCGTCAGTGTCAGGATTGAGTGAAGTTGCAGCTTGCCCTCCATCTCCTATTGCTGACGATCTTTCAACTCTACCATCTCCCACCTCCTCTCCCTCCTCCAGTCAGTAACTCTTCGTGCCTGTTCACTCAATTACCGCCCCTCTATGCCAGCGGTAATACTGTACTACTGTACTTTTCAAGGTACTGTATTGTAAGATAAATAATTTTTTCCTCATTTTTTGTGTTTGTTTTTTATGTATTATTTGTGTGAAAAGTATTATAAACCTATTATAGTACAGAACTATACAGCCAATTGTGTTAGTTGGGTACCTAGGCTAACTTTGTTGGACTTGAGAACGAATTAGACTTACAAATGCTCTTTCAGAACAGAACTCATTTGTATATAGGGGACTTACTATAATGTAAAGGCTTAGGAGAAACTTAAAGAGCATCTAGTACGGGGTTAAGAAGGATTCTGAATCTTTGTTTAGGTTCAATAAGAAAGAATATATCGATAAATGAGAAGTGTGTGGCAAGGACATGGGAACAATAAGACACACACGCCAAGCATAATCAAGTTCAAATTGTTCATTTGAGAAAGGAATAAAGCCTCCCCAAAGATGAGGTGATTACCTGAAGTCAGAAGGTCAAGGCCAGTGGTCAGTACTGGAGAGAGAATCTAAGATCCTGAGTTTTTCCCACAAAGCACCCCCGCTTCCCACCAGAGCCCTCAGTATATACTAAGGCAGTTCTGACTTTCCTAAAAGAGAACCGCATGGCTTATGTTTGTCTGACACTAGCAGAGAAGGAAGGCATATATCTTCATGGATCCCAAGCTTCTCCAGGCCAAAGCCAGCCCTCGTTAGGCTATAAGTGAAGACTTTACTGACTTCAGTCAATCAATCAGAGAGATTATTTCAAAGTTGAATACTCAGACATACAGAGGAAAAATCCAACTGTCTTAAGAGAGCTAAGGTCAGACTGGCTATCTCAGGTATAATAGGAAAAGATCTGAAGGTCAGGATAAGCAATCGGATAAAGCCATGAGGGAAAAATACTGAAATAGATAAAGCTAGAAGCATGACTTCACTTGGTTCCAGGGTCCTTGCCCCACCCCCCACCAATTTAAAGGAAGAACCTCCAGGAAGAATAGAGCCTTATTCTTTCAGTGTGTCAGGCCCAAATAGTGCACTCAACACAGAACTGCATATGGTATTGAGTGAATCTCCCGCTTAGACTCAAGCAGTCAACTCGTAGGTGGAAGCTGCATGGCAAATGTGTTAGTGAGAATGCTCTGAATTGTAAGTGACAGAGACTCGTTTCAGACTAACTTAAGCAAAAGAGGGTAATACATGGTTCCTAAAATGAAAAAGTCAAGCAAAGAGGAAGCTTCAGGAATGGTTGGATCCAGGTTTCAAAAGTTGGTCAGTGGATATTAGGTTTCTCCTCCACGTTTTGGTTCTTTTTTCCTCTGGTTGGCTCCATTTTCAGGCAAGTCCCTCATGTGGAGCACCCAACATCTGTAGGCTTACATCCTCTCAATTTCAAGTCCATCAGAGGCAAACAGAGGCCCTCCTCTTCTCCTAGTTCTTGCTTAAGTCCAGGTCTGAGACTCACTGTGACTTGGATCACATGCTCTTCCTAGAAGCACTCACCCTGGACCAGGGTAAAGCACTCTGATTGGCTGTGCTGGATCCCACATCTGTCACCATTTATTCTCACCAAGACTTACTGAGTCACTAGCAAGTTTTTAAAAAGGTGTGTTTTCAAGGTATAACTTTGGAGGGTCAGCCCCATTTACACCACATGGCGGAACTACATTCCTTTCCACAGCAGAAGCTTCCCCTAAGGAAATCCAGGCTTCTGCTGCTGTAAACCACAGGTGTTACCAGTGGAGGTGATGAGAACTCAGAATCTTCCTGAGTAGCACCACAGAGGTGGTCAGAAAATTGACTCTGGGAAAAAAGGGTGGGCAGGGATAGGGCTGTGATGCCCTCCAACGCGTACCTATAGAGCGAAGAGGAAACTGGCTGGGTGCCAACCAGGTTGAAGTCTTCTAATAAGTGCAGGGGTGGGGCCCAGCAATAAAATGTGGCCTGGTGCTGTGAGCTGAATGGTGGTCCCTAAAGATGGCAGGTCCTAACCCCTGGGACCTGCGAATGTTATATGGTTTTTGCAGGTGTGATTAAGCGAAGGATTTTGAGATGAAGAGATTATTTCAAGTTTTCCTGGTGGAGCCTATGTGATGTTACAGATGTCCTTATAAGAGACAGGCAGAGGGAGATTTGACATGGATCAAATAAGAGGACACTCTTCTGCAATGTGACGATGGAGGCAGAGGTTGGAGCCAAAAGTCCGGGAATGCCCGCAGCCACCAGCAGTTGCATGGGTTAAAGAACAGCTTCCCAAAGTCTCTGGAAGGACAGAGCCCAACAACTTGACTGTAACTTGTGATGCTGATTTTAGACTTCTGGTCTCCAGAACTGTGAGAGGACACATTTGCTTTGTTTTCAGCCACCAATTTGTTACAGCCGCCACAAGACACTAATACAGACGGTATGGGAGAAGTGTATCTTCAGCAGGAAGGTTGAGGTGAGGACAGAAAGGAGCGGCAGGACTTTGCTGGGAGAGAGGGACAGGGTGGACATGCTGTCAGGGTTTCACCAGCATTTCAAGAGTCAGACTGAAGGTTGGAGTCATCTTTCTCCTCCCAGTGGCGGTCAGAGTGCAGGACTTGCTTCAAGACCGATCCAGTATGTGACGTTGCCTGTTCTTACACTTGGAATAAGGAGGCGTCTTACTGACTGAAGACAAGCTTGGAGCAAGGAGGCAGAACGCCTCTGACACACAGTGCCTAGAAGACCTGCCTCCTTAGTTTCCTCCTCTCCCCAAGAGGAGGAATATTCTTAACCCTCCGGATGGGTCTAATCCTCTTAATGGGTTGCCTTTCTTTCATCATCCTAGGCAAAGACAGAGACTTTATGACCAAGAGGAGTAGTGTTTATGAAGGGAGCTGATAGTTACTGGATAGTCAGCCATGCAAAGTGCTGTAAAGTCATTGAATCCTCACCGCAACTCCATGAAGTTCACTATCTGGCAGATGAGGAGACTGAGGCACAGAGAAGGTGAACACCTAGTCTAAAGTCACACAGCTGGTGCACAGTAGAACCAGACTTCAAACCCGTGCAGTCTGACCTCTGAGCCCACACTCTTAGCCTCAGGCCACAATGCTCAGGATGGCGTTAACACCACTCACCACCCGCCCCGACCCTGCCAGCTCATTCCTGGGGGCCTCAGCCAGAGATTTGCCAGATATTGCTTTTTTGCTGGCTTCTCATTCTTCATGCTCTACTTTTTAGCCATGTTACTGATGAGAAAACAGCTTAGTAAAATCAATGGTTTTAAATTATACCTTTATGTAGCAAGGATACAAAACAAGCTACAAAACAGAAATACTTTCCCGTGACAAAAAAATCAATCTCACTGATGCTACTGTTCCTTGAGCCTGCCTCCACCACCACCCCCCTTCCCCCGTCTCCATCCCCCCTAGTACTTAAGGCTTTCTCTGCTCTTGCATCTGCCGGCTTTGTGCAGACTTTCTTCAGGTTTCTTGCTCGGGAGACTCGTTTTATCTAAAAGGTCAATTCTTTCAGCGGGGCACCAAGCAGAATTGAATATAATTATCCCAATCTCTACCGTGTAGAATTCATGCTTGAATTCATTCAAAAAATAGCATGCAGTATAATTAACTCAGAGTCCAACCAAATCTATTGAGAAAGCCTCAGGTATCATACAGTTCCACTTACAATAGAACATTTTCATTTAAGGACATTGTACGTATTAACCCAAGTCAGCATCCAATTACTCTGAATAAGTGAATTCTCTGTTCCAGGAATGTAATTTGAAAATGTTGTCATGCAATCTGAGGCAAAAGGTCCTTTTTCATTAATCTAACTCTCATTAAAGTGGAAGCCTGCAGGTTATTTCAAATCCATTAGTTTTAAATACAGGTGATTACAATTCTATTGCACGTAAGACAACAGAAGTGTCTATCAAGAAATATTGGGACGTTTTGAGGGATGGGACTGGTCGGAGGTTTTGCTGTCACGGCTGAGCTTGAAATTTACCAGCTGATGGAAAGGGAGACTGTTCTAACCCCCTTAGGGCATACACAGTCCATTGTATGAACCCAAAGAGTGAAACTACATGTGGGAAGGAGCTTGTGTTGGTCCTGCTCTCCCACAGTTATCAGTTGGGTGTATTTCCGATCCGCTTAGCTTTGGAAGGTCGGTGAAATTAACACTCACAGTATTAATTCTTTAAGAGGCTGGCAGCCTTTGGACACATGGCTTCATCTGCCTAGCTTCCCCTCCGCTGCCTCTGTTTACTAATCTTTCAGATCACTGACTCAAGGCTCCTTCTCCCAGGCAGCCTTCCCTGACTACCCAACTAGAAGTGATAGGCTTCTGCCTTGAACCCTGTACAAATGACTCCTTCAATATTTGCCATCTGTCCCCTCAGCCTTTTAGCCTTTCAAATTTGATTCAATTCAATAAATGTTTCTTAAGAAGAGCGAATGTTAGGCACTGGACTAGTTGCTAGAGATTCAGTGGCCAGGGTCACAGCCCTCATCATCAAGAAACTCACATTCTAGTGAGTGAGGGTGGGGAGACAGAGGGAACGCCAGGCGTTGACACTGAGTGCCTGTGAGCGTTATGATGCGGGACTTACAGGGGAAGGTGGAAGTCCAAAGGAGAAGCTCCCAACGTGAACTTCACATCGTTTCTTTACCAAAAACCCTCAAATGGCTTCCCCTTAGATATGGAACAGAATCCACACCTCCAAGAAGGCCTCCACGTACTCCACTCTCACCTCCATATCTTCACACTATTCTCCCTCTTCAGCCATGCTGGCTTCTTTGAGTTCTTTAAACATTCGAAACCCTTTGCTGTCTCCGTGCCTCTGCACATTGCTATCCTCTTTCTGTCTGTGCACTTCACCCCTAAATTCTTCAACTCACTCTTCCCTTCTTATCCTGTAGCTCTCAGCTCAACTGCCACTGCCTCATGGAAATTCCCTGGAAGGCAATGGCACCCCACCCCAGTACTCTTGCCTGGAAAATCCCATGGACAGAGGAGCCTGGTAGGCTGCAGTCCGTGGGGTCGCTAGGAGTCGGACACGACTGAGCGACTTCACTTTCACTTTTCACTTTCATGCATTGGAGAAGGAAATGGCAACCCACTCCAGTATTCTTGCCTGGAGAATCCCAGGGATGGGGGAGCCCAGTGGGCTGCCATCTATGGGGTCGCACAGAGTCGGACACGACTGAAGCGACTTAGCAGTAGCAGTAGCAGCAGCATACGTTCTAAAGTAACTTGTAAGCCTGAAATGTTTTCAGTTATTTCTTTCGAAACACTTTTTGTTCAATTGCTAAGTCATGTCCAACTCTTTGTGACCTCATGGACTGTAGAATGCCAGGCTCCTCTGTCCTCCATCTCCCAGGGTTTGCTCAGACTCATGTCCGTTGAGTTGGCAGTGCTATCTAACCATCAAACCCTTTAGTCACCTGAAATATTAAGTATCTGTTCAGTGTTATCTCTGTCCCTCCTTAGAATATAAATTACTGGAAGGTAAGGACATGGTCAATTTTAATCATCATGAAATCTACTGCACCTGGCCCAGAGCCTGGCATAGAGCGAGCACTCAATAATATTTGCTGGAAGGAAAAGAATGAATAAATGACTTGGGGATAATTAAAACTGAGACTTTAGGAATTTCCTATCAAAAGATAATGGAAGAGGAGGGATGTCTTATTTTCAAATTGGATCATAACTTTGGGTGGGCTTCTTCATTTGTGACTTGCGAGAGTCACGTCTTGTGTATCAAAGATAACCCATACATATCTGTTGTTAGATTCACCACATTTTTCAGCAGTGTCCTGGTGAACCCCAAACTGCTGGAATTGCACTGAGGCTGAATCTGGCAGAAGGAGACCTCAGGCCTTGCTTGTGTCTCTCCTGGGTGAGCAAAATAACACAACTGAACACAGGACAGAATTTCCACTCCCAAACCCTCTTAATTGTCTCTACCACCTCAAGCTTCCCTACCTACAGGCCAACTGGAAAGACTTTTCTCTTAAATAAGTTATGTGCACTCAATGTCTATCCCTAAGCTATTTTGGGTGGCTGCTGGGTGCAAAGTCCAGGGCTGGGGAGCTGGGGAACTAAAAAATTTCACTATCTCAGCATTGGAGAGACTTACACTTGTTTTGAGAAAATAAATCTTTCCCGGAGCAGTGAAACCTTTTCACGTGTGAAGGTTCATTTATATCCATTGCCTCTTTTAAAATCCCACAGAAGTCTTCCAAAATCAAAGCACAATTACAGAAAAAAATTTAACAGGGTTCAGATAAGGGAATGACTTGCTAGAAGTCATATATGGAGGAAGAGAAAAAACTCAAACATTATGGTCAACACTATTTCACCAGTTTTGGCCACCCCTCAAATAACCACAGGATAAATTAAAGAAAATTGATCCTCTTGGAAACTCTCCTAGAATCCCCTGGGACATGCAAGGTCAGGTAGGGGTGGCTATGTCTGTAAGACTGACCATCTCGGAAGTAGCCCAAGGGTCCCCTGGGATGGTCCCCTGACCGTCACCCTTTGGAAAAGTTGTTCAGCAACAATAATTTCTATCACTTCAAACTTTTCATCCCAACCATTTCCCACTTCCCAGGTCACTTTAAGGATCACTATTTCCTTGAAGGTTTCCACGAATATACTTCTAGATCTTCTTCCTCCATACAGTGACCACCAAACAATCCTGCAATTATTAGATACCATCTGTGCAGTTCTCTAATGGTTTCATGGGTTGTCTTATCTCTCTGACTACAATGAAAAGAGTTTGGGCAGGAACAATGCCTAATAATACTAATTACAAGATAATAATCTCTTTTATGTAGCCATACTTTCAAGTTTATAAAACAGGTTCAGTTCTTCACTGGACCCCAGGGAGGCTGGCAGCACCAGTGCTATGATTATTCATGTGTGACAGATGAGGAAACTGAGGCAGGGAAGATCAAGAGACTTGTCTGAGATGGCACAGGCCATCCAAGGGGATGAATGGTATGAGTCAAACTGGGACTTAAGCTGGTTTCTCTAATTCCAAGATTCTTTTACCACATTGCCCCAAATCTCCTTTCTTTGGCCAAAATTCTGGCATTTTCAACTTCCCCTTTCTTTTCTCAATCAATCTTGCCACTTTTCCACATTGAGCGCTGAGTTTCTTGGGGCTCTTAAGCCAACCTAGATGATGTGCATCCAAAAGTAACATCCTCAGAGAAAGGATATTTTTCCTTAAAAAGCAGTACATGAATCAATGAAAATAACAAGCTCACTTTTATGGTAGCTGTTTGTCTTGGGTTCCTACAACTAAGCCTGTCAAGTGTTGATGGGCATCCAAAACCTCTATGAGCTCCAAGTCCATATGTTCTAGTCTTCATTCATGACCAAGAAATACACCTTGCATTGACGTTAGACACTGGTTGGTCTGATTGGAGCTTTGGTATGGGGTTGGGGTCCTGGGCTACCCAAAGTGGAGAAAACTCACAAGGAAGGATTTACCTGCCGATCATAGGATGGCTTAAATATCTCCAGTCCCTTTCCACCTCATCCTCCTTCAGTAAAGAGAGTAAGCTAGCTAGCTCCCTAGAAGATCTTGCAGGATTTTGGCCAAGAAAACAATTTAGGGAATTTCCTGGTGACCCAGTGGTAAGGGTTCCACACATCCACTGCAGGGGGCATAGGTTCAGTTCCTGGTCAGGAGCTAATATTCTGCGTGTTTTGCGTGGCACAGCCAAAGGGGGAAAAAAAGAGGAAAATGAATCTAGACCACTCTGAGCTCAGAGATATCTTAGAAAAGGGAATGTGATGAGTAAAAGGCACCAGAATCATTCTCCAAAGCTATTTTTGTAAGTGACATGTAGGCATCCCAGCCTGGTGCCTGAAACATACATCACAAACAACATCCACGAACACACGGATGGTTTTCTGGAAGCAACATATGACCTTAGGTGAACTAGGTATATGTGACATCCCCACACCCACTCTTTGAAATGCCCAGCATGCAAATAAGTGGCATCTGTGTATGCACAGACTTGAATAGCTCTAATGTGTGAAGAATTATTGGCAAATGTTGGCTTTTTAACTATTAAAGTTTAAAAACAAACAAGACCCGCTTGTCTCACACCTTCAACTGATCACTGCATAAAATATGTCATGGTACTGGGCTGCCAATTTTTTTTCAATCTGCCCATTTCCTTCCTCCTCCCCCTACTGCCCCAGTTCTCCTATCATTTTAGAAAGATCCAGGGAAGAAAAGCTCCAGAGGAGAAAAGCCAACAACCTACACTAAAATTACACGTGCATGAGTGTGCATGTCTGTGCACGTGTGTGCATGCGCGAGCACACACAAGGATCTTGATGCCGTTTAGTGTTTTTTAAATACTTCTTTCCATTCCAGTCCCTGTGCTAAGTGTGTTTTTTCATTAGCTTATGTAATCTTCTGATATTAAAATCAGCCCCTAAACAATTCAGAGCTTCATGTAACACTTAACCAACCAAAACCACGCTTTCAGTTTTCCATCTTAGAACAATCCTCGGGACCTCTTACCGACCTCAAGGTCTGGTTTCCTTTTGTTCTTCTGAACTGAGCCAGTGACTTCTACTTTCTAAAGGGACATTTGAATTTCTTTTCAAATGTATATCTGACCTCATTTACAGCGACTCCCCTGATTTTCAAAATGTTCATTTGAATGTCTTTTCAAATGAAATAGCCTTTTGAAGTTTGTTTACTTGTGAATGCTTTCCCTCTGGATTCCAAAGTATTTTCTGGAAGGAGTGGGGGAGGTGGAGGATATCATATTTATATATTGCTTTTATGTCTAAAATTCCTTTTATTTATGTATAAACACCTGTACTACTGGATTAAGTATTATACACCAGGTATTATGTATAAATGCTCGCATTTATACCTAAAAGAGAACCAGTAAGATGGATATGTCAGGAACAGAGGTGGAAATGTCCCCCAGCTCAACTTGAGGGCCCTTATTTCTTCCTGCCTACATATTTTGAGTAAATGTGAAAAGCCATACTTCAAGTCTAGACTTTTTCCCACAATATCTCATGACATTTTTTGAGAAATGTACTGTAATTATCCTTGTTTACCACTGGGATTTGGAGATTAAAAAAATGCACCCAATGTCACATAGCTACCAAAGGGAGAAGCTGATGTTTACACCGAAGGCTGATTCTTTTGTGAATTTTCTATGCAATGTTGATTTACAAAAAGCTTTTGTTCTTCTTGTAGTTGTTTTGTTTGAGGTCACATGTGTGACTGCTTGGGCCTTAGTCTCACTTTAAGAGACTGTTTTCCCTCAGGTACCTCCCACATCTATCCTCTGCTTTGCTCTGCATGACTGGCCTGGCCCCTGCAGGGTGCCTCCCAGACTTCATATCTCTTGGTTTACACCTAGATTCAGCCAATGGAGGTAGGTGCCCAGGACAGCGGCTGATTCTCCTCCGTGTTTCCAGATCCCATCTGAGAGCTTCTACCTTAGACTCAGGCCCTTTACCTCCTCCCTCCGACCCTTCATCCTAGAGACGATGGTGCCTGTGTGCACACATGCTCAGATGCTCAATCATGTTCATTCTTTGCGACCCCATGGACTGGAGCCTGCCCGGCTCCTCTGTCCATGAGATTTCCCAGGCAAGAATACTGGAGGGGGTGGCCATTTCCTTCTCCAGGGGATCTTTCCAACCCAGGGATAGAACCTGCATTTCCTGCGTCTCCTGTACTGGCAGATGGAGTCTTTATCACTAAGCCACCTGGGAAGCCCAGAGATGATGGTGGATTGCTGCAATTTCTAGTCTCTAATTGGCTACTGTCCCTTCTAGCTTCTCAGCTCTTTTATCACCTGTGTAACCAATCCTATATATTAGATTCCTCCCTTTTACAATAGTTAGACTGGGTTCTGCCTTCCTGGCCTGAAGCTGCCTGATACAGAGAAGAATGCACATGAGATCATTTAAGAAAACACAAGAACAATCGCAATCAAAATGGTGTGGAGCTGATTACGCTTAGTGACCACATTTCTCTATTGCAAGGTAGGACGTTACCAAGAATGAATGCAGACTGGGAGAAAATACTCCCTATGAGGGCAGATCTAAAGATAAAATGTATCAGTGCATTTCAGCAAGTATCATTTTACTCTTCTTTGAAGGGTAACAATGATGCATAGAGCCCCATGGATTCTGCTCCCTAAAGGAACCCTCATGGTTCCTTTACTTGTCTCACAAAGGAGAGCAAGACCTCGCACAAATTTGTTACCTCTATCAGACAAACGTTATTGCTGTTTAGTTGATAAGTCATGTACAACTCTTTGTGACCCTATGAACTGCAGCACGCCAGGCTTCTATGTCCTCCACTATCTCCCACAGTTTGCTCAAACTCATGTCCATTAAGTCAATGATACCATCCAAACATCTCATCCTCTATCACTCCTCCTCCTCCTGCCCTCAATTTTTCTCAGTATCAGGGTCTAATCCAATGAGTCGGCTCTTCACATCAGGTGGCCAAAGTATTGGAGCTTCAGCTTCAACATCAGTCCTTCCAGTAAATAGTCAGGACCGATTTCCTTTAGGATTGACTGGTATGATATCCTTGCAGTCCAAGGGACTCTCAAGAATCTTCTCCAGCAACACAGTTCAAAAGCACCAATTCTTTGATGCTCAGCCTTCTTTATGATCCAACTCTCACATCCATATATGACTACTGGAAAAACCATAGCTTTGACTATGTGGACCTTTGTCGGTAAAGTGATGCCTCTGCTTTTTAATGTGCTCTCTAGGTTTGTCATAGATTTTCTTCCAAGGAGCAAGCATCTTTTAATTTCATGGCTGCAGTCAATGCAGACAAATGTGACTTTAAACCTGAATCTCATGAGTACATACCTGATTTGGAGCTACCCACCCTTGTTCTACCTTTCTCCATGATTCTGGTCCTGATCAATCAACAACATGAAGGAGGGAAAAAGAAGGATTGATGAGGCGTTACTGGGAGGTACATGTTTCATCTGGAACTACTGCAAAGACAAAGGACAAAATCCACTGTCTTTTCCATAAGTGAAAGTGAAGTCAATCAGTCGTGTCCGACTCTTTGCAACCCCGTGGACTGTAGCCTATCAGGCTCCTCCGTCCATGGGGTTCTTCAGGCAAGAGTACTGGAGTGGGTTGCCATTTCCTCCTCCAGGGGATCTTCCAGACCCAGGGATCAAACCTGGGTCTTTCCCGAGGCAGCTCCCAAAAAACACACTTTTGCTTGTCTTGCCAAGGAAGCCCCTGGGAGACATCTATGCTTGAATATGGTATAACTAACTGAATTGCAGTAGCAAATATTAGCTAGAGACAGTTCTAACTTGGTTTCCAAACTGTCCATATTGTAGCCAAAATCTCAATCCTGGCAATAGTGGATGTTAGGAGTCTTCAGAAAAACAGAACTTTGGTGTATCTATGTATATGTATATATATATACATATACATATATATGTATGTATACACACACACAAAGAGCTTTATTGTAAGGAATTGGCTCACACAATTATGGAAGCTGCAAGTCCAAAATCTACAGAGTTGCTGTCTCAGTTTGAGTCCAAAGGCTGGAAGCTGCTGGAGAACCAGGAAGAACTGATGTTTCAGTTCAAAAAGGAACAGTTTTGATCAGACCAGGAAAAGTAAATGGTCATCATGTTGAAGGCCATCAGTTGAAAAAATTCCCTCTTACAGACTGAGGGTCAGCCTTGTGTCTTAAGCTGACCTTCCACTAACTGGATAAAGCTCTGCCTACTTTAGGGAGGACAGCCTGCTCCACTCAGTCTACGGATTTAAATGTTAATCTCACCCAAAACACCCTCACAGAGACACCCAGAATAATGTTGGACCAAATATCTGGGTACCCTTTGGCCAGTCAAGTTGACATATACAATTCATCCTTACAGCAGGTAAGAAGTTCTGTAAAATATAAAGGTTAGAACCACAAGGATTCTTCCACTTATATGAAGTACCTAGACTATAGTCAAATTCATAGAGACAGAAAGTAGAATGGCAGTTTCCAAGGGCTGGGGAGAGGGGAAATGAGCAGTTATTTTTTAATGGGTATAGAGTTTGGCTGAGGTGATTAAAAAGTCCTGGAGTTAGACAGGGGTGATGGTGGTACGATAAGGTGATGATGCACAATGCCACTGAACTGTATGCTTGCCGCTGCTGCTGCTGCATCGCTTCAGTCGTGTCCAACTCTGTGCGACCCCATAGACAGCAGCCCACCAGGCTCCCCTGTCCCTGGGATTCTCCAGGCAAGAGCACTAGAGTGGGTTGCCATTTCCTTCTCCAATGTATGAAAGTGAAAAGTGAAAGTGAAGTTGCTCAGTCATGTCCGACTCTTAGCGACCCCATGGACTGCAGCCAACCAGGGTCCTCCGTCCATGGGATTTTCCAGGCAAGAGTACTGGAGTGGGTTGCCATTGCCTTCTCCGGAACTGTATGCTTAAGAATGGCTAAAATGATCAATTTTATGATATATATATTTTACCATGGTCATATTTAAAAAAACAACTAAAAACATTAACAAAATATTACTTGATAATGGGGTTATTGCTGTTTTTAAGTAAATTAATAGATATATTCTAATAATTTTGTAGCTAAATAAACAAAGATTGTTTCAGTTATCCACTGTGCCCTAACAAATCACACCAAAGCTTAGTGATTTAAAACATTATTATTATCATTACTATTACTATTATTATTATTCTGTTCTCACTTGAGATCTGTCAAGCAGAAGAAGTCGGATGGTGGCTGAGGCTGCAAAATCTAAGACAGCTTCTATCCCATGCCTGGCACCTGGGCAAAGATGGCTGGCAGGCTAGGACTTTGCTCTCTCCATGCATTCTCTCCATGGGGTCAGCTTGGGCTTCCTTACATGGTGGTTGGATCCCAAGAATGAACTCTGCCTTGTCACTTCTGTCACAGTCTAGGCTTAAAGCAGTCAGAGGCAGTCATCTTTCAAGCGGCAGGAAAACAAACACCACTTCTCAATGGGGAGAAGGGTAAGAGTTGGCAGCCACCTTTAATCCACCACAAGGTGAGGGAGGTATGCAGACAGCATGGCATTCTTTCTCAATTTTCATACCTTGTTGCTGCTGTTGTTGTTCAGTTGCTCAGTCGTGTCCGACTATTCACAATCCCATGGACTGCAGCACACCAGGCTTCCCTGTCCTTCATCATCCCCTGGAGCTTGCTCAGACTCATGTCCATCAAGTCAGTGATACCGTCCAACCATTTCCTCCTGTTGTCCCCTTCTCCCACCTTCAATCTTTCCCAGCATCAGGGTCTTTCCCAATGAGTCAGTTCTTTGCATCAGGTAGCCAAAGTATTGGAGTTTCACCTTTAGCATCAGTCCTTCCAATGAATATTCAGGACTGATTTCCTTTAGGATTGACTGGTGGATCTCCTTGCTGTCCAAGGGACTTTCAAGAGTCTTCTCCAACACCACAGTTCAAAAGCATCAGTTCTTTGGCACCTAGCCTTCTTTATGGTCCAACTCTCACATCCATACGTGACTACTGGAAAAACCATAGCTTTTTTTCATTCCTAGTCATCAATTCTAAGAAAATATTACTTAGGAAAGCTACATTAGCCAGAATGTTATCATTTCAGGCTTGACACATGAGAAGCTCTTGTGATCCCACAGGAATGGGGATGGGTTTTCTGGCAAATCAAATCCTCCATTGAGCAGAATATCAAAGCACTCCACCACACACAAATGCAATGTTCAAAGGCTTGATTTAGATCCCATCTATTTAATGCTAAAACTGCAGAAATTCATTTCAACTTTCTGGGATGACTCAGAAGCCTGCAGCATGGGGGAGGGGTCACCACCAGTAGCATCCATTATCATTTCGATGGTCCTGCACCCCAGGGCTGGTTGACAGAATGCCAAAAAGATAAACCGCTTTTACTGTAATTCCCAGCCTGAAAAAAAAGGGATTTACTAAGCAAATTAAGAGGGCGAAGAAACTTGCAAGGGGTGACATTTAGCGTACTCACAACACCAAACTTTTCAAGCACTTTAGAAGCACAATTTACATACAATTACAGGAAGGCTTCATTTATCCACCCTTGTCAGAGGAGGAGCAGTTTCACAGAAGTGGATTTTTCAGATAATGGTTGCTTCCCCCTAGAGGCACCAAGCCATCCTATCCAGACCGGACTGAACTCTTCCCAGATGCACTGCAAACCCTCTGAAGCCTCTACATGATGAACACACAGCATATGGCTCACCTCTTTTTCATGAGTACCAGTTCCCACTACCTGTATGGTTGTTGTTTAGTCGCTATGTCCTGTCTGACCCTTTAGCGATCCCATGGATTGTAGTCTGCAAGGCTCCTCTGTCCATGGGATTTCCCAGACAAGAATACTGGAGAGGGTTGCCATTTCCTTCTGCAGAGGATCTTCCCAACCCAGGAAGTGAACCCATGTCTCATACACTGGCAAGTGGATGCTTTACCACTGAACCACCAGGGAAGCTCACTCCCTTGCAGGTCTCTAAAATGATAATGCACCTGAAGTTACCCATTCACCACGTGGCTTCCTTCCATCATTCAGATCATGTTTATTGACTCTCTACTTCTGCCAGGTGCTGTTTTTATCGTTCTTTTAATCTCCTTTTTCCCGACTTCAGGTACAAAGAGTGGAGATAGCTTACTGCTAATTCACCAGTCTGTTTTGTTTTATTGAATTTTTAAAATCAAAATATAGTTCATTTACAACATGTGCTAGTTTCAAGTGTTCAGTTTGGTTCAGTTCAGTCGCTCATTCGTGTCTGACTCTTTGCGACCCCATGAATTGCAGCACGCCAGGCCTCCCTGTCCATCACCAACTACCAGAGTTCACTCAGACTCACGTCCATCGAATCAGTGATGCCATCCAGCCATCTCATCTTCTGTCGTCCCCTTCTCCTCCTGTTCCTAATCCCTCCCTGCATCAGGGTCTTTTCCAATGAGTCAACTCTTTGCATGAGGTGGCCAAAATACTGGAATTTCAGCTTCAGCATCAGTCCCTCCAATGAACACCCAGGACTGATCTCCTTTAGGATGGACTGGTTGGATCTTCTTGGGAAAACAGTGGAAACAATGTCAAACTTTATTTTGGGGGGCTCCAAAATCACTGCAGATGGTGATTGCAGCCATGAAATTAAAAGATGCTTACTCCTTGGAAAGAGTAATAGCATATTGAAAAGCAGAGACATTACTTTGCCAACAAAGGTCCGTCTAGTCAAGGCTATGGTTTTCCCAGTGGTCATGTATGGATGTGAGAGCTGGACTGTGAAGAAAGTTGAGCACTGAAGTTTCAAGTGTACAGCAAAGTAACTCGGTTTTATATATAGGCTTCCCTGGTGGCTCAGATGGTAAAGAATCTGCCTTTAATGCAGAAGACATAAGAGATGCAGGCTGGATCCCTGGGGGAGGAAGATCCCCTGGAGAAGGAAATGGCAATCCACTTCAGTATTCTTGCCTGGAGAATCCCATGGGCAGAGTAGCCTGAGGGGCTACAGTCCATGGGGTGGCTACTGAGCACGCACACACACAAGTATAAAATAGGTAAACAACGAGGGCCTAATGTATAGCACAGGGAGTGCCATTCAATATCTTATAATAACCTGTAATAAAAAAGACTCTGAAAAGAGTCTTTTATGTATGTGAATATATATATTTATATGAAGTGAAAGTGTTAGTCGCTCAGTCGTTTCCAACTCTTTGTGACTCCATGGACTGTAGCATGCCAGGCTCCCTTGTCCATGGAATTCTCCAGAAAAGAATATTGGAGTGGGTTGCCATGCCCTCCTCCAGGGGATCTTCCCGACTCAGGGCTCAAACCTGGGTCTCTTATGTCTCCTGCATTGGCAAATAGGTTCCTTACCACTAGCAACACCTAGGAAACTCATTTTATACATAGGAGAAGGCAATGGCACCCCACTCCAGTACTCTTGCCTGGAAAATCTCATGGACGGAGGAGCCTGGTAGGCTGCAGTCCAAGGGGTCGCTAAGAGTCGTACATGACTGAGCAATTTCACTTTCACTTTTCACTTTCATGCATTGGAGAAGGAAATGGCAACCTGCTCCAGTATTCTTGCCTGGAGAATCCCAGGGAAGGGGTAGCCCAGTGGGCTGCCATCTATGGGGTTGCACAGAGTCGGACATAACTGAAGTGACTTAGCAGCAGCAGCAGCAGTGTGTATATATTAACCCCAAGCTCCATTAAATCTCAAATTCCCTTACTCATTCCTCACCTCCCAGAAGGTGTCCCTACCCACATGTTTGGTATTTATTCTTTTATATAAGTGTCTTTGTAAAATGCATAATGCTGCCTTATTGGTCTATATTCTAAATCAGTATAAATGGTATCATGCTATAGAACTTTCTGCTACGCACTTTCCCAGTTAAACTCCTTGTCTCTAAGACAGACTTATCCTTCTTCTAAATGTTGCTTTATATTCCATCTATATCCACATTTTATCTGGTGGATGGCTCTGGGGTTAGATACCAAATCACCCCCAACTTCCTGCCTCAGAATCTGCACTGCCACAAACATCCCTGTATAGCTACCCCCGAGGAAGAGTTCCTCCGGGGGTGAGACCAGGGCTGAGATGACAAGATCTCTAGGTTTACACATACTCAGTTTCACAAGAGCTACCTGAGTCCTCACCAAAGAAGTTGTGCTAATTTTATATGACATCAAACTCCGGGAGATGGTGAAGGACAGGGAAGCCTGGTGTGCTGCAGGTCACGGGATCACAAAGAGGCAGACACGACTTAGCAACTGAACAACGAGCAGTTCATGAGGAGTCCTACATGCTCACATCATCAACCCAGGGTATTATTAAACTTTTTTTTTAATCCAGTCCAATGAGGATAAAATGGTACCTATTTGTTTATAATTTTTCATCTTGCCAAGTACGAGACTGTCCACCTCTCCATAGACACTGTAGCTATGGTGGATCGCCTAGTCATTTTCCCCTCCAAATCTGCCACCCCCAGTTAACTATCTTTGGTGACCTTCAGCAAACTGAGATGCTTCATTTTGATGTAGTAAATACATTCCTTCCTGTTTTCTGTGGTTCTATTCTCTTTCCCGCTAATCTCACCTGTCCCTTTTAATCCCCTACCAAACACAATTCCACACCTGGCCAAATTTCAGGCTTTCTCTCTGTCTGGCATGCCCTTTTCTCCTGTGCTCTGCCAGCAAATTCCTACTTAGCCCTTCAGCGAGATTCTTGCCTTTTACTCCAAGTTCACACATCACCTTGCTTGCATTTCTGTTTAACTCTCATTGCAGCTCTTCATCTTGTAAAGGTAGTCATGGTGATCTCCATCTCTCCTCATAAGATGAAAAGCTCCTTGAAGGCAGGGCTTGAACTTCACCTGGCTTTCCATTCCTGGGATGAGCAGCACAGATAAGCAGATAACAGGTAATCAGTTAAGTGTCTATCAAACAAATTAAATAGATCTTTTAAAAAGTATACAGCTAAAAAGTTAGCTAATATCCAGCCAGCATTCATGTGTTCTACTGAAATAAGCCAAAAATGAAAGAAAACTCCATTGTCAAGTCCAGCTAGAATCTTTCCCTGCAGATCAAATGAAAGCCCTATAGAAGGAATTCATTCAGCAAATTCAAGGCTCTGGACTGAACTGATTTCTATAGGACAGATGCTAGAACTTCTCTCTGCCAGGCGAAGATGCCTAGATCATCCCATTCCACCAGGGTACACCTTTGGGGCTCTGGTTATTTACTGCTGCATAATCAACCATCACAAAATACTGCTGACAGCAATGGCAGTGATGTATTATCATCTCTTCCTGTTCTGGGGTTGACTGGGCTCCCATGGCCAGTTTTTGCTTCAGGGGTGGGTGAGCGGACAAGCATTACAGTCAAACGGTGGCTGTGGCTCAAAGCATCTTCTTTGTCTGGTATGTGGACTTGGCCAGCTAAGGGCTGGAAAACTGGATCCCTAGAACAACCCTCAAGGTGATCTCTCCTTAAAGTCTCCAGCATGGGGGCTTAAGGATAGCCAGACTTCTTACTTGGCAACTCAGGGCTCCAAAGGTGTCTGAAGAGGTAGAGAAGAAGAGCAAGGGAGCCAGGAGGAAGCCCTTCACCTTTTATGACAGAGCCTTGCAATTCCTGGAGCATCATTCCCACCGTATTCTGTTCATTGAGGCAGTCAAAGGCCTGCCCAGGGCCATGGGGAGGGGAAACAGACCCCATATTTTGATGGCGATAAGCAAAATTTGGAAAGACCATATGGGAATTAAAATATGACTGAGGCCATTTTTGGAAAATAATAATCGACCATAACTTGCATCTATTTAAACCAAAAACCAGGCTGAAAGTCCAACATCTGTATCTCAGAGCCTCACTCACTCCATCTGCACAGTGAATGAGTTGGGTCACGACACTGGTTCCAGCAACTTTTATTTAGCACATCTTTTTTTTTTTAATGAAGCAAAGATTAATATTTTTAATGATAAAGGGTACAATTCACAAAGAAGATAGACATCGTAAACCATTAAACACCTAACAACAAAGACACAAAGATACATAAAGCTTTTGCTTTATGTATTTATGTATTTTCTTCTGATTTTTATTAGAAGAAATATAAGGGAAAAGAAAAGAATATACAATGAAACATACTAACATTTCTCTTTGAATATTTTATCAAGTGCAGAAAAGTAAGAATAGGAGCATCTTGAATGATGTCATTAATAATTTAAATATGATAGATTTATATTTAATTACGGAGAAGGCAATGGCAACCCACTCCAGTACTCTTGCCTGGAAAATCCCATGGATGGAGGAGCCTGGTAGGTTGCAGTCCATGGGGTCGCGAAGTCGGACATGACTGAGTGACTTCATTTTCACTTTTTACTTTCATGCATTGGAGAAGGAAATGGCAACCCACTCCAGTGTTCTTGCCTGGAGAATCCCAGGGACGGGGGAGCCTGGTGGGCTGCCGTCTATGGGGTCGCACAGAGTCGGACACGACTGAAGTGACTTAGCAGCAGCAGCATATTTAATTAATTTATATTCATCATATCCTACACAAATATATTTAAAATTTTGTGTCTCATATGTTGTTATTAGATGTCCATAACACATGTTCTTTGAAACTCAAAATATAGAGCAGGAAACAACAAAGTTGTTACTTTGGAATAAAGTTAACACAAAGCCCAACCCCTTTAGCTGCCTGTTTCCACGACAAGCCTCTAAGCTCCCTTTCAGTTGGCATTTTCTCTACTTTGACAATTGCCTGCCTTCCAGGTAGAACCCAGGTCCCAGGAAGGATCGGGCTTCTTCTCTGGCTCCCCAACTTGTGCCTCTAAAGTTCAGAAACCTTGCTTCTTGTGCCATTGCCATGACCAGCCTGCAAGCTGATTGATTTGACCCAACAGAGATAGATTGGTGAAATCACCCTCGCAATAGGTGCCGGAGAGTAATGGTACCCAGGAGGGACAGGTAAGCAAAAAGGGAACAAACCCAGGCAATTTCCAGACACCTCCACTGCCCATTACTTTGTTCACTTAAATAAACAAATAACCCCCAAGCAATCAGCAGCCAGAACCTCAGCCGCTGCAGGAATGATTTCCTTTCACTAGACGCAGAGACTAATCAATGTCCCTTAATCGCACCACCACGTGCCCCGAACAGCACACGCACACTCCCAGCCAGCACTCCACTCCTGGGCATCTGGTCCACACAGGTGGATGTGAAGCTCCTCCGCCCCCATTTCCACCCTCCTAAAGCACTGAGGAGAGGAACCCAGCCCCTTCCCACAAGTCTGGGTCTCAGGGAGAAAAGGAAGCAGATGCAGCCCAGGGTGCCTGAAATGGAGGCAAAAGTGAGGTGTGAAAGGGCTCCTGGGAGTGGGACCATCCATAAGAACACACGGTGAGCATCTTCCATCACCTCTCGCCTGCTGCCTGGAGCCAGGAGCGGGCTGGGCTGTGGGGTGTGGGAGGGTAAAGAAATGCCAGGTCCACCCACAAGTAGTCTCTATGTCAACCTCGAGAGTTTGAGAGTCCGCTCTGTGATTCTTGAATGTGTCTGGGAACTACTGCTAGCGAGGTTGTGGACACAGTTCTTTTCCTACTGAATGGATTCCTTGGGGGACAAAATCATGTTGACCCCTGGGCCAGATGACCAGGGAGTGACACTTTTTGGCAGGCCAGAAACCACCTTCTCTCACTTTGGCTATGTTCCCGACACCAACTCCCTTACCCTGAGGCTTGGGGGAATTTTTAGGGATCCCACCTTCCCAGACTCGACTTACAGGACTGTGGCACCATCTCAGATTATGAATTCTGTGAGCAACTCAGCATCACTGTCAGTGTCCATCTCTGAAATGTCTGTGAAGAGAGCCTCACAGATAATTCTGTCTCATCTCCAACAGCAGGAGAACAGGACGTTCTAACTCAGTAAATCTCAAATATCTGTCATTTCATATTACCACCATGATTTCGGCCTGACCCTACATTTTATTTAATTTTTTTTCTGTAGATAGGCTCACTTTCATAGAAAAAAAGAGAACACATTTATTTTGAAAGAAAACTTTTTATCACTGCTCAAACTGGAAAATCGATATTGCAGGCCATAAATAGACCATGACTATAAAAATAAGCACAATGGGAGTTCATGGTGGATTAAACACAAATGCTTTACTCTGCTCGTCACTGAAACCCTAACAAAATGACAGTTAAGGAATAAGAAAACAAAAAGACATAAAGTCACAGGACCGAAAGAGAACAGAAGAGGAAGACAGCAAATGACAGATTTCAAGCAAATTTTGGAGACTAGTGAGAAAAAGGATCAAGAAGAATTGACATCTAGGTCCGAGAGAAAGGAAGCAGAGAGCGAAGCTGCTCTGAGTAGCAGTGCCTGGGAAGGCTCCAGGAAAGGCTGGAGCTCAGGTATGGCTAACACTAGCAGAATTAATGGAAAGCCTGAATTAGAATCTGTCAGATCCCTAGATTTTCTTCTCCCTCCAATTCCTTGCCAGGCATCACTTCTAGCAGTAGATGGGAAGTTTGTTATTTGGGGAAGATGATTACAAAATGAGTTCTTCCATCCTTAAGAGAATATTACAAAGCACATTCTAAAAGTTGAAAAGGCAACTAACTACAAAGACAAATCCTTTGTATTTTATGACCTGGGTGGTACACTGTCCTTGGGCCATGGGTGTGCATACACTAAAATGGTAAGCCTGGGGGATACTGTGGGCAGTGCAACTTCTGCAATACTCAAGTCACAAAAGAGACTACATTCCATGAAACAGAAACACAAGAGTATAAAAAGGCACATCCGAAGAACAAGAGAAAGGGCAAAAAAGGTGGAGAAGAGTAGATAAAGGATAAAAAACAGGTGCATTGCTACAGGCCTGAATAACAGACCTTCTAGAGTCAAAAGAAGCAGAGGATACAGAGGGGAGGAAATTATCAAAGAAATAGTACAAGAAAATTTCCCAGAAACTAAAGGCTTTCATTTTCAGATTCAATGGGCCCCACTGAGCATCCAACAGAATGAATAACCAATTACACCAAAGGATATCATCATGAAATTTCAGAGTGACAGAGGGGAAAGAAACCTAGGATACTGAATCATAGGCCTTTGAATCACTCAATATCCTATGATAAACCATGATGGAAAAGAACGTAAAAATAATGTATATATTGTATAACTGACACTTTGCTGTACAACAGAAATTGACACAGCATTGTGAACCAACTATACTTCAATTTAAAAGAAAAGAAAATGAAACAAAGAAAAGCCTAAACTCTTCCACAGAGGGGAAGAAAAGAAAACAATAGCCAAACCAGGTCACATGTATTAAGGAATTGGGAATGGATGAGGCAATGGACTTTTGCTCAGCAACACTAGAGGCCAGTGGAATAATACTTTTAGAATTCTGAAAGAAAATTACTTCAGTGCTTGAATTTTATACACAGCCAAACTATCAATCCAAGGGAAGGGAATAATAAACACTTTTTTTAAAGGGATGTCAGATCAGATGTCAAAAATTTGCACTCTTTCTCAGGAACATATCAAAGGGTATGTTCCATCAAAACAAGGTAGTAAATCAAGAAAGATGAAGACATGAGATCCAGGGCAGAGGCGCTCATGCACAGGTCAGGGGCAAAGGAGCGTCCCTGGTGACAGCTGTGTTGTAGGCCTAGGAAGCAAGGGGATCGGATGGGGCAGGAGGGTGGCTGGCTCCGGGAGGGATGGCTCCAGGAAAAATGGAACTGACAGATTAACTGACAGGTGTGGCCGGGTGTAAAATTGGATTGAGAGTCTTTGTACAGAGTTACTGGAGGGTGTGGGAAGAGTCACCCGGACATTTTAAGAAAGCCAAGCCAAAGGCCAAGAAAGGATGACATCCTCCAAGACACTATCAGACCAAGCTGTGAATATTCACACATTTATCATAAGATAAACACTAAATCTGGATTTAATGAAAAATACAACAACCAATGGTGGGAAGTTGGAAGGAAGGGGAAATATATGTCAGTGAGAAGGGATCTAGGAGACCATTGTTTATATTGGGAAATAATACCTATCTGTTGTATGAAAAAATCAGGAGACAGAAACAGAAACGTATCATTTAAAAGTATAGAGGGGAAAAAACCCCCGAAGAAACAGCTCAAAGAATTGACAGCAGTTGCTTCGGGGGATTGGTGTTTGAGGGTTGGACCAAGGGGCCTGCTGTTCATCACAGGCATTGCACAATTCAGCTCTGGGTTAAACAATGTTTATTTATGTGTTGTTATTTTGACACAACTTCTCAAAGGATCAAAAACGAATACAACTAAAACAAAACAAGATGATCCAATTTTCACTAGACATTGTTGTCTGTTCAAAGCTCTGCACTCAAGGCCTGCTCTTTATCTATAAAAGGATATTAGGGAAAATTAGAGGGTGGTGAGAAACAGTTATCACCCAGTAGCGACTTCTCCCAGGCAGGTAGTCAGAAAGACAGAAAGATATTCAAAGCTAGCTCTCCAAATACGATGAACATGACCTGTTGCTAAGAGACAGCTGAGTTTACAGCTTACTGGGCAAGGGAGACCACTATCTTGGCAGAGTTCTAGTTGTATCTCAAAAGAGGAGGAGTAGATCAGAATTTACTGAGACGTGGAAGAATTGGAGGCCCTCTCAATGCAGGGACTTGTATAAGACTGGGTAAGAACCAGGAGATAACATTTCAGAATTAGTGAAACAGCAAGGTAAGGATTTTGAGAAGACAGATTCAAAATAATTTTAGGGCACAAACTACCGGCCGTACTGCCCAGAATAAGCCTGATCTCATCTGACCTCAGAAGCTAAGCAGGGTTGGGCATGGTTAGTCCTTGGATGGGAGATTACCTGGGAATACTGGGTGCTACAGACTTTGGGCTTTCCAGGTGGCACAGTGGTAAAGAATCTCCCTGCAATACAGGATGCAAGAGACATGAGTTCCATCCCTGCATCGGGAAGATCCCTTGGAATAGGAAATGGCAACCCACTCCAGCATTCTTGCCTGGAAAACTCCATGGATAGAGGAGTCCATGGGGTTGCAAAGAGTCAGACACAATCGAGCATGTGTGTGCATGCACACGCATGCATGCAAACACACACAGAGCACAAACTGCTTGTGAATGCTTTCACTGAAGAAGTGATGGTTCTTTCAGAAAGTCCAAACATCTTCTTGAGCAGAACAGTCCCGGAAAAGTCCAGTCAGGCTAAAGAGGCTGGAATAGCAAAGTTGTGCTAATGTGGTCAGTGACGTACGGCTTGGTTCTCAGCCCCTAGGCAGAGCATGGGGCAGGGGATGGTTTGGATTCTTAAAGACAAAAGAGAAAGAATAATTGACCAATATCAATGAATGCCACCTCGGTGTACTATCTTTGTACCAAGGAACCTTGGCTCACATTTAAGGATAAAACAAGTATACAAAGTGTTACTATTGGGGAATGTTAAGTACACTCTGATTATTATTATATCTTAAAACTTGAGGGCCTGAATCTTGATGATCTCCATCTTCCTTCAGTGATTCAGAAACAGGGAGAAAAAGAGAGAGAGAGAGGCCCAGCCTCAAAGCCGTCACGGGCACCGCAGTTACCTTGCAGAGCCAGCCTGAGGCCAGTCCCAGCATGTCTCCACCTGGCTGTAGAACAGGGTATCTAGGGCTCTTGCGTTTCGGCCTTTTCAAGTTTGCAGTGTCCTGGGTACTTGGTGTCTGAGGCATTTCATTTCATTTTGTATATACCTATATGCTGTGCTGTGTTCAGTCACTCAGTCATGCCTAGACTCTTTGCAACCCCATGGACTGTAGTGGACAAGGCTCCTCTGTCCTTGGGATTCTCCAGGTAAGAATACTGGAGTGGGTTGCCATCCCCTCCTCCAGGGGATCTTAACCAACCCAGGGATCAAACCCAGGTCTCCTGCAGTGCAGGTGGATTCTTTACCATCTGAGCTACCAGGGAAGCCCATATACCTATATACGTACGCATATATATGTATATATTGTTGTTGTTCAGGGGCTACGTCGTGTCAGACTCTGGCACCCCATGGACTGCAGCACGCTAGGCTTCCCTGTCCTTCACTATCTCCCGGAGTTTGCTCAGATTCATGTCCATTGAGTCAGTGATGCTATCTAACCATCTCATCCTCTGCCGCCCCCTTCTCTTCTGCCTTCAATCTTTCACAGAGTCAGGGTCTTTTCCAATAAGTCAGCTCTTTGCATCAGGTGGGCAAAGTACTGGCTCTTTGGCTTCAGCATCCATTCCTCCCAATGAATATATACAATTTTTAAATTGTTAATCCACTAAAAGATTTTGAATACTATAAAGTGGAAGGCCACAGGGGCATAATATGTCATTAGATATTTGCTTCTCACTTTTACTGGCCCATCCCAGGTGGGAATAACAGGGACCATGAGACCCCTTAGAGGTCCATCAGAACACCTGAACGGGGCTGCGGGGGGGGGGGGGGNAAAAGATTTTGAATACTATAAAGTGGAAGGCCACAGGGGCATAATATGTCATTAGATATTTGCTTCTCACTTTTACTGGCCCATCCCAGGTGGGAATAACAGGGACCATGAGACCCCTTAGAGGTCCATCAGAACACCTGAACGGGGCTGGGGGGGGGGGGGGGGGTCTGGGTCCTGATATCCATGGTTTGTAAGTGCTGCCTGCCAACTGTTCATATACCTGCTTCTGAGGTTCCCCCCTTCTGGAGAGGGGGTGCTGAGGATCTTCTTACCCTACCTATAATGCTCATTTTCTGATGAAAACAGGATGGAGCCTGGTTATTTATTTTCAGAAACAATCTGTGAGCCTACACCTTCAACCTCCTCCTTGCAGACTTGCCAGGCCAACATCTCTCTTCCTGTCCTATATTCAGGCATCCAGATAAAGGGATAAGTCTGGTGGGATTTTTATTGCTGTTCAGTTGCTAACTCATGTCCAACTCTTTGCATGTCCATGGACTGTAGCATTCCAGGCTCCTCCACTATCTCCGGGAGTTTGCTCCAGTTCATACCCATTAAGTCAGTGATTTTTAGACTCTAAAAAATCAGTGAGGCAGGGAGCCTTCTTCAAGAAAGCCACAGAAGTAATGTCACAACTACCACCCCTTGACCTGCAAATCACTTTTTCTCAAAGAAGCCACAAAAGGTGAAGTTTCTATCAGATTCCAGCTTGAGGAGCTAATGGTGGGGAGAGTTGTTTTTACAGTTTAATCCACTCATAGAGGCGTTGGGGTGGGAAGGAACCTGTAGCAAGCTCTCTGCATCAGCTATTGCCTGGAAAACAAAAACGAAACCAAACAAAAACAACAAACCCAAAAGGAATTGAACAAACAAAAAAAAAACACTTTATATTTTTTTAGATTTTTTTTTTTTAAAGTCAGGTTCATTTTGGTGGAGGCAGGGAGGGACCAACACCCAGCTTGCCTGGAAGCCTCAGTAGGGCGGGGGTTGCCTCACTCACCTCCCCCACCAGCACCACTCCCTGCCCACCCCACCCGCCAGACCCAGAACAAGACAGGAGATTTGTGACCGCTGATGTGTGGCCCGTCCCAATGAAGGAGGCTTTTCTTTAACCAAGTAGCGGGCGGTGTCATCTTCCCCTGAGTCGGAATCATTCACTATTAGCACAATGTGTTATTATTGTATTTTTAATTGAAATGTAAATTCTGGGAACTCTCTGACCCAATTTACTCCCAGGGAAAAAAAGGGCAAAATTCTCATTTTCAAGGCTCTAGACATGCAAGTTAGTGTTATTAATGATTAAGCTCTTTTTCTCCTCCACCTCTCCGCCTGCCTGCTGTGGGGTGGAGGCCGGAATGGGGACCTTCTTATCCGGGCACAATGGTAACATTACCCCATCCTCCCTTCCTGGGGCATTTGATCTCAAGGTAGATCCTGGGTGGGAAGCTCACATATTTCCCCCCTCGCCGGTCCTGGGTTCACACCTGGACCGGGAAATGGCCCGAGTGCCCAGATGCGGTTTCAGGTTTTAAATGACGACGACGATGATTGATGTGTGATTAAATGATTGATTTGGAGCGATTACTGTCCCGTCTATTTTAAAGAAACTGTCTTTGTCAAGACAGAACCGAGTGGAGACAGGAGGATTCAGGGCTCGATTCAGACTTTGCCCGCAAACAGTGTACACTCACACCCCGCTGGCTGATAATTCTAGAACTGACACTAGAATTCAAAGGGCAATGAGGATTTGCAGCGCAGACTCCACAAGCGGAGTCCAGAGCGAGCATTCGGGCTACCAACAAATATTGACTGAGGACCTGTAAAGCATCAAGCATGAAGCAATGGGTGAAAACATAAAGAGGAATACTTTTTTAAAGTTTGTACTCCATTTAAGGGTTACTATAAAATATTGGCTATATTCTGTACTATACAATGTATCCCTGTAGCTTATTTTATATATAATAGTTTGTCCCGCCCACTCTCCTAACAGTGTGTATTGCCTCTCCCCACTGGTAACCACTAGTTTGATCTCTCTATCTGTGAGTCTGTCTCTTTTTTGCTACATTCACTAATTTGTTGTCTTTCAAATACTTTACGTAAGTACCTCTGCTTTCTTCCCTAAGTGACAGCTCAAATGTCACCATCTAAGTAGAAGGGCACTCCCTACCACCCAGTCTAAGACACCCGCACTCCCATCACTGTCTCCTGGCCCTTTAAATATTTTCTTCTTAGGGCTGATCATTCCTGGAAATTCTCTCGTTCACCTATCCGTTTATTTACGGCACATCTCCCCTGACCAGCTTGCTCCCACTAGAATGTTAAGTCCTGTGAGGCCCTTCCCTTGACTGCCATGTCCTTCAGATTACCCCTAGAACAAGCACCTGACGCCTACCAGTGATGAAGCAGTCTTTATTAATCTGAGGGTGACTAGGGTATAAAATGCACAAAAAGTCCATCCATCCCAGAAACCTACTGTGTCACCTACCACTGCCATGAACTCCTTATACCTACTATGTGCTTCAGAAACGAATCAACACAGCCTAGGCCCAGAGGGACCTCAGTTAGCGCAAAAGACAAGTAATAAATACAGCCCAGTGTGATCGTGTTGTGGACCGCAGTTTTCAACCAGGCTGATTTTCTGTCCCTCCCAGGGGGTGCCGGGTGCCGTCTGGTGATCTTTTCAGCTGCTATTCTTGGGGGAGATGCTACTGGCCATCTAGTGGGTGGAGGTCAGGGAGGCTAAACATCCTGCAAGTGTAAACAGTTAAGATGAAGAATGAACAATTTTCTGGTCCAAAATGTCAGTAGTGCCAAGCTTGACAAACTCTGTTATAGACAAAGAATCCCGTGAAAGTGAAAGTTGCTCAGCTGTGTCCTACTCTCTGCGACCCCCTGGGCTATACAGTCCATGAAGTTCTCCAGGCCAGAATGCTGGAGTGGCTAGCCTCTCCCTTCTCCAGGGCATCTTCCCAACCCAGGGATCGATCCCAGGTCTCCCACACTGCAGGTGGATTCTTTACCAGCTGAGCCACAAGGGAAGCCCAAGAATACTGGCGTGGGTAGCCTATCCCTTCTCCAGGGGAACTTCCTGACCCAAGAATCAAACCAGGGTCTCCTGCCTTGCAGGCAGATTCTTTACCAACTGGGTTATCAGGGAAGCCAAGAATCACATATAGAATTCATTATGGAGGCAAACCTCGGGTGAAGGTAGAATTCTTCGGCTAATGGTCTTGGTGGGTCTTGCAGAAGAGATGGGCAGGGGCATAGCACCATCACACTCATAACTCTGGGAGTCACTTCTAACTCCAGCCAGAAGAATGAGGCTCTAGAAACCCACTAGCCCTCTCTCACTTATCAGTTTGAACAAGCAAACTCTTCTGATGCGTGCATGCGTGCTCATTCTCTTCAGTCATGTCCAACACTATGCGACCCTGTGGACTGTAGCCCACTAGGCTCCTCTGTCCATGGGATTCTCCAGGCAAGAATACTGGAGTGGGTTGCCATGCCTTCCTCCAGGGGATCTTCCCAACCTAGAGGTCGTACCTGCGTCTCCTGCCTTACAGGTGGTTTTTTTACTGCTGAGCCACTGGGGAAGCCTAACTCTTCTGATAGGAATCCTCTAATTTACTCTATCATCTTATAGAAGGAAAGGGTGAGGTCCTGATAAGACTATAAGATCACCTAGTAACCCTTTGGTTAAGCAAGGATGTTAAAGTCCCTGGTTACAAAGGGGAAGACAGTCTAGTCTGGGGCATCTTCTCTTTAGTTTTTTCTTGAAGTAAAGGAACAGGGTTGTCCCTTGTGACCTGGATGGCTCACATTCACAAGTCAGCCAGGATCAGCTCCAATATCCCTTTTACTTCAGTCCTACCTCTTTGCTGAAGCAAGATTTTTCCAGGGAAGAGATGAGAGCCTGCTAGCTCACGCTTTTCATGTTATACTAAAATGAGCTATTTGTGGCTTCCTAGAAACAAAATAAAAATAAATACAAGATAAGAGGAGAAACGATTGGTGAAACCAAGCAGGAGGCAGGGATCTGAGACGTGGAGACTTCTTCGAGCAGACAGCGTGCCTCAGTCCAACACGAGTGAGCTGGGTATTGTCTGTTTTTGGATGATCCCCAGGTTGACTCTTCGGGGGTGTGTGGTTTTCTTTTTAAAGAAACTTGGCATTTCATTGCATCTACTTTTAGACCATAGATCAAATGCTCAAGGCAGGCTTGTGGTAGGGCGGGAGAGAGTCAAGGATGATGTAGGGAAAGTCAAGTGATGGGTGGCAGGGAATAAAGCCATGAAGAATCACTTTCTTTGGGGACACCACCTTCTCAGAGCCTGGGACTATAATGGTGTGGGTTTACAAGGCAGGAGTCGGGATTGAACTGAAGAAACATCTGCCTCCATGTCATCCTGTGAGCTCAGAACAGACATTTCAGGGTCCTCATACAGGCTCACCTCCCTGAGCTGATGTCCCCTGCCATGTGGACTGAGCCAGGTTCCCATTTTTGTAGACAGAGAAGACAAAGTGGAGAGAACCCCAAGAGCTTTCTCCGGAGGCAGAATCCTTCCATTCATCAGTGAGCTTGCAATCGATCCCAGTTCTGTGCCAGGTACAGGGGGTGGACGTGGGGGGCTATAGAAAAGAAGTTATTCCACCACCCACGACTGTGTCCTCTAGCTGAAGGAAGGTATATGTGTCAATTAAATAGTAGCAATTGACTCTTGAGAGTCCCTTGGAATGCAAGGAGATCAAACCAGTCAATCCTAAAGGAAATCAACTCTGAAAATTCAGATTGGAAGGACTGATGCTGACGCTCCAATACTTTGGCTACCTGATGCAAAGAGCCAATTCATTGGAAAAGACCCCGATGCAGGGAAAGATTGAGGACAGGAGGAGAAGCAGGCGACAGAGGATGAGATGATTGGATGGCATCATCGACTCAATGGACATGAGTTTGAGCAAACTCCAGGAGATGATGAAGGACAGGGAAGCCTGGCATGCTGCAGTCCATGGGGTTGCAAAAAATCAGACATGATTGAGTGACTGAACAACAGCAACAATTCCTAAGTGGCCTCAAGGAAGAAGTCATGGTTTAAGAGTCCAGGGAAGAGAGAGAGCTCTGGGCTGGAGAGTGGTCAGAGAAGCTTCTTTAAGATGGTAGTCATCTGTTCTGGGGTCTATTTGAGAGACAGACAGGGTTCTCTGGACCCTGCCCTGATGGTGGTTCTGGAAAATTCAAACAAAGAACTAACTATGCCCCAGGCTATGAGGAGCTTTCGGAGGAGGAAGTTCTCAGGTGTCCATCCTTCTATCCAAGTGCACTCCAGGCAGTATCACTGATGGACCCCAAAACATCTCAAATCCGACACCTCCCAGTCTGAACTCTCATCCCCTCCCAAGCCTCTGGCTTGTCCTGTAATAATTGTCCCATGGAATGACACCACTGTCCACTCATTCACCAAACCAGAAATTGGGAAGACATCTTAGACTCCTCCAGCTCCTTCAACCACTTCTTAAAAAAAAAAAAAAAAAAAAATTAATTCATTAATTTATTTGGCTGTGTCTGTTCTTAGTTGCAGTGCGTGGGATTTTCATTGCTTCGCATGGGCTCTTCAGTTATGGCTCAAAGGCTTAGTTGCCCCGCAGCACGTGGGATTAGTTCTCCAACTGGGGATTGAACCCTCGTCCTGTGTAGTGCAAGGTGGATTCTCAACCACTGGACCACCAGGGAATGAGTGGTCAGAGAAGCTTCTTTAAGATGGTAGTCATCTGTTCTGGGGTCTATTTGAGAGACAGACAGGGTTCTCTGGACCCTGCCCTGATGGTGGTTCTGGAAAATTCAAACAAAGAACTAACTATGCCCCAGGCTATGAGGAGCTTTCGGAGGAGGAAGTTCTCAGGTGTCCATCCTTCTATCCAAGTGCACTCCAGGCAGTATCACTGATGGACCCAAAAACATCTCAAATCCGACACCTCCCAGTCTGAACTCTCATCCCCTCCCAAGCCTCTGGCTTGTCCTGTAATAATTGTCCCATGGAATGACACCACTGTCCACTCATTCACCAAACCAGAAATTGGGAAGACATCTTAGACTCCTCCAGCTCCTTCAACCACTTCTAAAAAAAAAAAAAAAAAAAAAATTAATTCATTAATTTATTTGGCTGTGTCTGTTCTTAGTTGCAGTGCGTGGGATTTTCATTGCTTCGCATGGGCTCTTCAGTTATGGCTCAAAGGCTTAGTTGCCCCGCAGCACGTGGGATTAGTTCTCCAACTGGGGATTGAACCCTCGTCCTGTGTAGTGCAAGGTGGATTCTCAACCACTGGACCACCAGGGAAGTCCCACCTTCATCCACTTCTAAAAGCCCACTGCCCATGTGATCCCCTTAATATCTCCTCTCTCTGCTGCAGTGATGACTCAGACTTCCGTCGCCTCTTGCTCAATTACCCAATCAGTGTCTTAATTTATTTCTGTTCATCCAGCTTGGATTCCTTCATATATATTCCTTCCTGAAGGAGCTTCCTATAGTGTAGATCTGATCATAAAAATGATTAGTTCTCCAACTGGGGATTGAACCCTCGTCCTGTGTAGTGCAAGGTGGATTCTCAACCACTGGACCACCAGGGAAATCCCACCTTCATCCACTTCTAAAAGCCCACTGCCCATGTGATCCCCTTAATATCTCCTCTCTGCTGCAGTGATGACTCAGACTTCCATCGCCTCTTGCTCAATTACTCAATCAGTTTCTTAATTTATGTCTGTTCATCCAGCTTGGATTCCTTCATATATATTCCTTCCTGAAGGAGCTTCCTATAGTGTAGATCTGATCATAAAAACAGCTAATGTATAGCTAGATAGCAGTCACTAGGTACCTGGCTCAGGCACTAAGCCTTTCATCTCCCCTGTAACTTTTGCAGCTACCCTCTGAGATGAGAATTACTTGAGAAGGATTTGAAGGCTTAGAAGAATAAGATGCACATAGTTGAGTCTTGAATCATCCCTAGTGCCTGAGATCAGACTCGCAGCTGCCTATGACTACCATGCTGAAAACTCTCCCATGGAGCCTCAGTGCTTTCTGGATGGGAATGGACCTTGTCTAATCTTGTAGCATCATTTCCTACTGCTCCATCTTCTTCTGCCCTCCCACCATGTCTCACCATCATGTGCCCACTAATGTAAATTACCAAAAGTAACCTGCCATGTTTTTAAAGAAACAGGCCATCCTTGACCACAGGCCCTCCTCCAGCTGGTTATCACCACATGCTCAAGGCTTCCTGCAAACACCACTTCCTCCGTGAAGCCTTCCCCACGTGGTCCAGGTGAAAGGTGCGGCCTCTGTGCCCCCAAAGTGCCCCAGGCATCTGTCACAAGACTTCTATTATACTGCAATCATCTCCATGTATTTGTAGAAACCAGAGTGTGAATTTCTTGAGAGCAGGAACCACGTCTTTCTTTTCTTTTCCCTAGAAGTGATGGGCATGTGGTAGATACCTGGTAAACAGTTGTTCAGTAACTATATGAAGCATGTCTTTAAAATAGCAGCCCCTAACATTTTTGGCATCTCGGGACTGGTTTCTAGGAAGACAATTTTTCCATGGACCAGGGAGTGGGGGCAGGGTGTAGTTTCAGGATGATTCAAGTGCATGACATGCAATTGATTATGATATCATTATCATATCAGCTCCACTGCAGATCATCAGGCATGAGATCCTGGAGGCTGGGGACCTTTAAAATGTAGACAGTTAGAATATGTGTTCATCTGAAATTTGCAAACTTTCAGCTGTGGAGAGAGACAGAGAGAGAGACAAGACAGAGACAAGGAAAGAGACTCCGAGAGTCAGACAGAGAGAGACAAGGGAAATATGCGTGGTGGAAGAGGTGTTTCTACAACAGTACCAGCTGAGATATCCAGGCCGTCTTGGAGATTCTACAGTCTCAAGGCTGCAAAGAGACAGCGAAGGTTTAGGGATAAAGGAGACCATAACTGCTGTTTTTTTTAAGCCTGGCATCTTAACCAAATATTATCACAGGGCATGAAATCATACGCAGGACTCAGCAACACACATGAGTTTTATTACCATCATGTAGGGAAGTCTGACAGCATGGGTTGGCATCCTACCTCTGTCATGGGCTTGCTGGGTGACCTCAGACAAGTTCCCAAACCTCTCTCTACCTCTGTGTCCTCATCACAAAATAGAGAAATAAAAATATCAACCTCTGGGGATTTCTGTGACTAGAAAATCAAATACGTAAAGCAAAGCCTCTGAAATTGGAGGCTAATATCATCACTGCACACTTAATATCACTGCAAATAGTGACACATTTCACTAGAGAAATTTGTCTAAGAAATTCGTCGCACTCCTTTCTGATTAGCGGAGACCTCCCCAGAAAATTACAGTGGTAGGGAGGGAAGACACGGAATCATTTGTGCAGGAAGCTACATCTGCTGAAAAATCCATAAACTAGGAGTTAAACCCAATCATCTGCTAGTGAAGAAGAACTATTTGATATGTTCTCGCTGTGTGAGCTCAAAAATCCTGCCATCTTGGGGAGTAAGAAAGCCCCACATTCGGTAACTCGGGATTAAAAGACGGTCGATAGCTTGTGACAGGCGCTTCCTGAGAAACGCATCCTGGTCAAATAGCAGCAATCATTAAATATATGAGGATCAGTCAATTTAATCTGTTATTTTCATATGGATCGATTGGGTTAGCAAAGTAACCGAGCTGGGAGACAATTGACGTTTCTGCATCCTTTTCAGACAGCTGGGGAGGGGTGCAGGTGGGATGACTTGCAGAAGAATTGGGGCTGCCCCCAAATTTCCACCTGGGCCTCGATTTAAGCAGAATAAGGAGTTCACCAGGTCTGGGGGAGGATCAAAGGCACAGACATCTAGGGTGATGTCCAGTGATTCCCAGGAATGGTCTTAAAGAAATTCCTCCTCCTCCCTCCTTCCTACCGACTTGCTCGAATTGCAAGACACACCTGTGAAGGAGCCACTGAGCCCTGCAAGCCAGTGGCCCTGAAAAGTCTCCTCCAGCCAGTTCTACAGCAAAGGAAACAAGAAGTCAGTGTTAACTTGGCACGGGCAGTAGAGCTCAAGGACGCCAAAGCTGGGTTTCTACTCCTGGAACATTTCCCAGAAGGAAATCACAAGAGTGATGCTGCTGCCTTGAGAAGATTTGGTGGGTGGATGGAGAAATGAGAGAGAGACTCAAGGCCTATCCATCACCACCTTCCATCACCACTACCTGGCAGGAGGTACAGATTCTTCTGCCTTGGGGTACAGCCTACTTTTGGCTTCTATGCCACCCCTGTTTCTCAGAGCTGGAGAGGATCTACTGAGACCTTGGCTTTCTATGGCCTGAGTCACATTCCTGAGGCCCCACAGATTTCAGGACAGAATGGTAGAAGGTTCTACACCCAGTACCTGCATGCCTGGCCTGTGTGTGTGTGCGTGCTAAGTCGCTTCAGGTTCCAGGCCTCTCTGTCCATGGGATTCTCCAGGCAAGAATACTGGAGTGGGTTGCCATGCCCCTCTCCAGCAGATCTTCCCATCCCAGGGATTGAACCTACATTTCTTATGTCTCCTGCATTAGCAGGTGAATTCTTTACCACTAGCATCACTTGGGAATTCTCTCCACTTTTCTTTTTTCTTCATTTCAAAGAATGTTACTATTTAATCTAAGTAGTTGAATTTATGAGTGTAGAGTAGTATTTTTTTAGTAACTTGTTATGATATTGCCTTTTTTTGTGTGTGATGAGCTAGGTATACCAGCTTGTTTTACTTTTTAATTTTTTTAATTGGTGAAAAATTGCTTTACAGTTTTGTGTTGGTTTCTGCCTTACAACAATGCAAATCAGTCATAATTGTTGATACATATACATATCCCTCCCTCCCCTCCCCTCCCCTCATTGCACCCCTTTAGGTCATCAGAGAGTGCCAGGCTGGGCCCCCTGTGTTATTTAGCAACTTCCCAATAGCTATGCATTTTACACATGACAGTGCATATAGGTCAATGCTGCTTTCTCAGTTCTCTCCACTTTCCTATCTCGGTGTTCCAGAAAGTGTGAGCAGCTACTCAGCCCTGGTGCACGTACAGCCCTGGAGTCCAGTAAGTTGTCTTCACACCCCCAGGAGCCACCCTCCACCAATGGAAGTGGGAGACAGTAGACGATCCAGCCTCATTCCCTGGGAAGCCAACACTGAGCTGAGACCTGTGTGGTCCCCAGACAGTCCCCACGGCAATGGGACCTTCTGCCCTTGGCAGCAATCAGCTCAACAAATTTATTTGGTTTTCCTGTCTTTCCTCTCCTACTCTGCCCTCTCCTTCTACTTGTCCCCTGGGACCATATCTCAAGTTACCTTCAGCCAAATCCTATTCTTAGGCTCTGCTTTGAGGGGAATCCTAACTTCAGACACAGAGGAAATGAAAGATCAGGAACCCTTCCGGAGAATTTTGAGAGCCCATAGATGGCTTCGGGCTTCCCCGGTGGCTCAGCGATAAAGAATCTGCCGGCAATGCAAGAGACACTGCTTTGATTCCTGGGTCGGGAAGATTCCCTGGAGAAGGAAATGGCAACCTACGGCATCCAGTGTTCCTGCCTGGGAAATCCCACGGACAGAGGAGCCTGGCGGGCTGCGGTCCATGGGGCTGCCAAAGAGTCAGACATGACTGAAGTGACAAAGCCCAGACAGAAGAGCTCAGGCCAAGTAGGATGTGTGCTGTGCCCTGGCCATGCCCCACACAGCAGGGACAGACTTAGGTCCCCAGGAGGCATTATCCCGAGGCTGTGCCCTGCTTCCTTCCTGCCCTGGGGGTGGCCTGGGAGAAGGCACAAGACACCTCTAGGGAGAGCTCATCAGCACACGCGCAGCTCTGGATGTGTGACCCTTTCACTGGAGCCTGAGACCATCCCAGGAGGCAGGACAAGACAGGGAATCATCCTCATTGGACCAAATGGCAAACCAAAAGCATTCTCACAAAGAGTCCTTTGAAATAGGCTTGATGACATCTTTAATAAAAATCATTAAACAAATACATGCCAATCTGACACTTCCTCTTTCCTTTCCGTTGATTATCAGTAAAACAACCCATTTTGGGGGCATATGGAAGTGATACATTTTATTTCATCTCATTCTAGCTCAGGATTTCCCAAAGTGTGGTATGCTGTAGGAGGTACAGAGCCATATTACTTAACCTGAATCACGTAGTAAGATAAAATTTTCCTCTTAATTCACTTCATATTCTATAAAGACAAACAGAAAAGCTTGATTTGGTGCTAACAGGTCTTTAACACTTCTCCAAACGTTGACCATCTCTCTACTTAAGGAGGGCAGGCAACAGTATCTGGCTAGAACTGTCTGATTGCTTTATTTTTACAGAATTAATTTTCAGATTTGTTTCTTTTAATAGGAAAAGAAAGGTTGACTTCCATATATGCAAATTATACAAGCTTTCTCTTTTAAATAAATTCATTTAAGCAAAAAGTGGAGTTAATTAAAATAGAAACCCTTTGTGGTGAAATTGATGACAATGACTAAAGTTGGGAAACATCCTTTAAATCATTACTCCACTTATGATATCTCTTTCCTGTTTTCAGAGTCAGGTCTCTTATTGATAATGAAAATGAAAATGTTTCCATCGAAAGGGAGTAATCAATCTGGGAAAGGATTCCAGAGAGATTTGTGGTCTTGACAAGGTCCTTCCCGTCTCGAGGACTCAGTTTCCCCATCTTTAAAACGCTAGCAGGATGAGTAAGGAGATCTCCAATAACCCATCAGCTCTGATGTTTTAGGTTTACAAATGTGGATGGGCCCTAAGTCCTGACCGTCATCCTAGACTCGTGTCCCAAGAAGCTCAAGGTCTCAAACACATCATATGCCAAACCAACCTCATCTTCACCCCTGTAGCCTCTAGGCATTTCCTGGTCTGCCTCCCAGCTGCCCGATCTCCACTGTGACTCCCTCTGCTCTGGTCCTAGGCTTCCTCCCCACTCATGGACTAAAATGAGTGCTTCCCTACTTGTCTGCTCAGAGGCAGACCTCACAGGTTACTCCGATGGATGGATTTCAAAGGAAAACCCAGGCATGTGAGGATAACCTACAAGCCCCTTACTATGGTCTGCCAGATCTTCCAATTTCTGGCTTCTGTTTGCAACTCCCCCGTTTATATCTATTGCCATCTCCGTTTTGTCTGCTCAGAGGCAGACCTCACAGGTTACTCCGATGGATGGATTTCAAAGGAAAACCCAGGCATGTGAGGATAACCTACAAGCCCCTTACTATGGTCTGCCAGATCTTCCAATTTCTGGCTTCTGTTTGCAACTCCCCCGTTTATATCTATTGCCATCTCCGTTATGGTCGCCCTTTCCCCTCACCCCCAATATTTCATCTGGCTAATTCTTCCCTATCTTTTAAGGTTCCTCTCAGGTGTCACCTCTTCTGGGAAGCTTTCCTTGATCAACTTACCACTGCCAGTCTGAGATAGGCATGGCTTCCTTCCAAGCCCCAGTGTGACCTTGCTTTTGACTTTCTCCATGTGGCATCATGACGATCTATCTATATATGTGCCATTTCTCTTGTCAGACTGACAGCTTCTTTCTATGCTCAGTGTCCCTCCCACGGGCTGGCATAGAATAAGGTGCTCACTAAATAAATGATAGACCTGAATGATTCGTTGATGATTTATCTCATAATCCTGTGAGTCTACCACTTTGCCTACAGAGTGGGTGGTCTTCCTCTTCATACTTGGCTTTTTCTTTTAGGTATAACCTCATGAGGAGAAGGTGAATTTATCCCCTACATCAATACTGTCCCTTTCCGGAGACTCTAAGCTTCCTGCTTCACTGCCTTGCTAAGAAAACAGGCATTTGAAACTGTAATTGTCCGGAGAGACACAAACTCTGCATAAACACAAATAAAATGTCCTCTAAGCCCCCTTACACCCCCTGTTTCTCTTCTGCACCCCTCTCAGGCAGGCCATTCCGCCCCTCCTAAATCATCATCTGTATAAGCTATGCCCTGCCATGGCACCAGATACAATTATACATGGAGGGAAGAAATTTCTATTTTGGTCTCAAGAAAATTATGTGATTTTGCTTAAGTTGAATTTTAAAACATGGAATATGACTGAACTTAATGTTAGTACTTAAGAAAAATGTTCACAGTAATTACAGATGAGGATACCTATATGCAATTTATTTCAAATTTAGTAATACAAAAAAATTCTGGATCCTAACATCACTATTTATAACTTGGCCAGGAGAACTCTGAGAATCCCAGTTATTTCACCAGAATAGGCTATTCTTCATGTATCTTATTTAAGCAATAATGCATGACAGAGCGTGAATTATGGCATATTAATTCTCACCTAGTGTGCTATTAGGCTAGCGCTGATGGCCGAGAGCTGTCAGTGCAACTAGGCATGAATTAATATCTAATAATTCCCCTGCTGAAATGTCTTATTGAGATTATAGCATTTTATTAGCAAAGGTTATTCCTTTAAAAATGTTTCTGTATGCTAATTGGGAGATGGGGGGCTCGGCATGAAAAAGCCATCCCTGCTTTTTCCAGCAGCCATTTCTAAAACTTCTCTTTGATGTCCCCAGCATCTCATCCTTGTTGACACACTATCATCTTTTGGAAGTTTTCTCAGAAGCATGACACAGAGGAACTGCCTGGCAAGTGGAATATGAACATAAGCGCATGCATTGCCCAGACGCTGCATTCAGTAAAATGTAAGTGAGTCCTGAAAACATGAGCATTGCCAGCAGGTGCTAAGGGGGGATGCGAGATGTGGAAGACCTCCGTGGGCAGAGGGGACCAGACACTGTCTGTGTCTGAAGAAGAGGCTGTGAATCCTGGCTCTAAAGACACTTACCAGCTCCAACACTGGCCACCGTTTGCTTCCAATACCACGGGCATTCTGCCCACCTGGCAGGTGTGCTGTGATGCACAGAGTCTACTCCTTGAAGCTCCTCTCTGCACCCACTTGTCCCTAATACTGAAGCCAAAATGAACCCTGTGTGACCACTCTTCTCCCCTGGGACATGACTACCAGCCTTCCATTGGCATCTAATGCTCCATGGATTCTGTTGGCATGGAAGCCACTTTCCCCTTGCTCACTGGGTGGCTCCAGATACTCTGGCGTTCCTTCTGCTACTCAGACAGGCTGTGGCGCTTCCTACCTCAGGGCCTGCACACACTGCTGCCACTTTCCAGCTCTCCCCGCCCTGCCATGATGCTGTCCTTTCCCTGGTCAATACTTATGCACATTTCAGATCCTTGCTAAAACGAGAGAAGATGTGTATACCCTCCCTGGTAAGCATACTAGAGTTTCTTCTCTGGGCACATGGAGAATGCCCCTCTCCAACCCTCCTTTAAGTTAGGTGTGGCCATGTGACTTGAATTGGTAGATGGAAGGTGAGCAGAAGTGACCTGCATTGCTTAAGAAGAGACACTGAATGAAATGCACTTCTTTCTCCTGTGATTGTGGAAGCCGGATTGAGATGGAGCCTCTCAGATGGTTCCTGAGTGAACACAAGGAGCAGACTTGCATAAGGAAAAAACAAATATGTCCTGCTAAACTTGGAGGCTTGGGAGCTATTTGTTACACAGCAAAACCTAACCTAACCTAGCTAATAACACCCAGTCTCACTCCCACATTTGGTCAGATCCATATAAAACACTCAAACTCTCTGCTCAGATCATTTATCATAGCTGCAATTACTTAGTTATGTGTAATTATTGTTTAATGTCTGTTTTCTTCATTAGACCAGAAGTTCCACAAGGACATGAACCACATCTGTTTAACCAAATACTGTATCTCCAGTTCCTATGTGCCTGGCTCATGCTAGATGCTCAATAATATTTGTTGAATGATTGAATAAAAAGAATGAATGATTCAAATGAATGAATGGTGACATAAATATATTCAGTTCAGTTCAGTTGCTCAGTCGTGTCTGACTCTTTGCAACCCCATGAACTACTGTGGGCAGGAATCCCTTAGAAGAAATGGAGTAGCCATCACGGTCAACAAAAGCATCCAGAATGCAGTACTTGGATGCAATCTCAAAAATGACAGAATGATCTCTGTTCATTTCCAAGGCAAACTATTCAATATCACAGNGGAGATGGCAAGAATGAACGTTGACATTCTAGGAATCAGTGAACTAAAATGGACTGGATTAGGTGAATTTAACTCAGGTGACCATTATATCTACTACTGTGGGCAGGAATCCCTCAGAAGAAATGGAGTAGCCATCACGGTCAACAAAAGAGTCTGAAATGCAGTACTTGGATGTAATCTCAAGAATGAGAGAATGATCTCTGTTCATTTCCAAGGCAAACCATTCAATATCACAGTAATCCAAGTCTATGTCCCAACCAGTAACACTGAAGAAGCTGAAGTTGAACGGTTCTATGAAGACCTACAAGACCTTTTAGAACTAACACCCAAAAAAGATGTCCTTTTCATTATAGGGGACTGGAACGCAAAAGTAGGAAGTCAAGAAACACCTGGAGTAACAGGCAAATTTGGCCTTGGAATACTGAATGAAGCAGAACAAAGGCTAATCAAATTTTGCCAAGAGAACGCACTGGTATAGGTCTTCATAGAACTGTTCAATTTCAGCTTCTTCAGCATTATTGGTTGGAACATAGACTTGGATTAGTGTGATATTGAACGGTTTGCCTTGGAAATGAACAGAGATCGTTCTGTCATTTTTGAGATTACATCCAAGTACCGCATTTTGACTCTTTTGTTGACCATCATGACTACTCCATTGCTTCTAAGGGATTCTTGCCCACAGTAGTAGATACAATGGCATCTGAGTTATTCACCCATTCCAGTTCATTTTAGTTCGCTGATTCCTAAAATGTCGATGTTCATTCTTGCGATCTCCTGTTTGACCACTTCCAATTCACCTTGATTCATGGACCAAGCATTCCAGGTTCCTATACAATATTGCTCTTTATAGCATTGGACTTTACTTCCCTCACCAGTCACATCCACAACTGGGTGTTGTTTTCCTTTGGTTCTCTTTTCATTCTTTCTGGAGTTATTTCTCCACTGATTTCCAGTAGCATATTTGGCATCTACCGGCCTGGAGAGTTCATCTTTCAGAGTCCTATCTTTTTGCCTTTTCATACAGTTCTTAAGGCAAGAATACTGAAGTGGTTTGCCATTCCCTTCTCCAGTTTGACCACATTTTGTCAGAACTCTCCACCATGACCCGTCCATCTTGGGTGACCTACACATCATGGCTCATAGTTTCATTGAGTTAGACAAGGCTATGGTTCATGCGAGCAGATTGGTTGGTTTTCTGTGATTGTGGTTTTCATTCTGTCTGCCCTCTATGAAGAAAGATAAGAGGCTTATGGAAGCTTCCTTATGGGAGAGACTGACTGAGGGGGAAACTGGGTCTTGTTCTAATGGACAGGGAAATTCTCAGTAAATCTTTAATCCAATTTTCTGTTCAAGGGCAGGGCTGTGTTCCCTCTCTGTTATTTGACCTGAGGCCAAACTATGGTGGAGGTAATGAAGATAATGGTGACCTCCTTCACAAGGTCCCATGCTTGCACTGCTACACTTAGTGCCCCTGCTGACCCACACCTCCACCAGAGACTACTGGACACTCACGGGCAAGTCTGGGTCAGTCTCTTGTGGGGTCACTGCTTCTTTCTTCTGGGTCCTGGTGCACACAGATTCTGTTTATTCCCTCCAAGCGTCTGTTTCCCCAGTCTCGTGTAAGTTCTGGCAGCTCTGTCATGGGTTAATGGTGACTTCCTTCAAGAGGGCTTTTATGCAATATCCAGGTCTACTGCACCCAGTGCCCCTGCCCCCTCAGCAGTCCACTGCTGACCTGAACCTCCCCAGGACACACACAAACACAGTTCAGTCTCAGTCTTTGTGCAGTCTCTAGATACTAGTGCATACAAGGTATGTTTGAGTCCTCTGTGCATCTCTGGCGGGTATGGGGTTTGATTCCAAATGCAATTTCACCCCTCTTACCATCTTGCTAGAGCTTCTCCTTTGCTCTTGGATATAGGATATCTCCTCAAAGTCACTCCAGCACCATACAGCTGCTGCTCCAGTGCCTACCGTCTTGCTGGGGCTTCTCTGCCCTTGGACGTGGGGTATCTCCTTACAGTCACTCCAGCACTGCGCAGCCACCACTTAGCACCAAGGAGCAGATGTAGGGTATCTCTAAAGAGCCTTTTGATGAAAGTGAAAGAGGAGAGTGAAAAAGTTTTCTTAAAACTCAACTTTCAGAAAACTAAGATCATGGCATCTGGTCACATCACTTTATGGCAAATAGATGGGGAGACTGGAAACTGACAGGATTTATTGGGGGGGGGGGGCCAAAATCACTGCAGATGGTGACTGCAACCATGAAATTAAAAGATGCTTGCTCTTTGGAAAAAAAGCTATGACCAACCTAAACAGTTTAGTAAAAAGCAGAGATATTAGTTTGCCAACAAAGGTCCATCTTGTCAAAGCTATGGTTTTTCCAGTAGTCATGTGTGGATGTGAGAGTTGGACTATAAAGAAAGCTGAACACTGAAGCATTGATGCTTTTGAACTGTGGTGTTGGAGAGGACTCTTGAGAGTCCCATGGATTGCAAGGAGATTCAACCAATCCATCTTAAAGGAAATCAGTCCTGAATATTTATTGGAAGTACTGATACTGAAGCTGAAACTCCAATACTTTGGCCACCTGATGTGAAGAACTGATTCATTTGAAAAGACCCTGATACTGGGAAAGATTGAAGGCAGGAGGAAAAGGGGAGAACAGAGGATGAGATGCTTGGATGGCATCACCAACTCAATGGACATGAGCTTGAGTAAACTCTGGGAGTTGGTGATGAACAGAGAAGCCTGGTGTGTTGCAGTCCATGGGTCACAAAGAGTTGGACATAACCGAGCAACTGAACTGAACTGAATACTGTTATTTTAGGAAAATCTTACCTTGAATAACCATTTCAAACTATCTCAATGTGAGAAAATTCAAGAGCTTCCCAGGTGGCTCAGTGGTAAAGAATCTGTCTGAAAATGCAGGAGACTAAGAGAATGGTTTGATCCCTGGGTAGGGAAGATGCCTTGGAGAAGGAAATGGCCACTTGTTCCAGTATTACTGCCTTGGAAATTCCATAGACAGAGAATCCTGACAAGCTACAGTCCATGGGGTCACAAAAGAGTTGGACATGACATAGTGACTAAACAACAACTATCAGAAATCCCAAACCAAGTTTTTTATAGACACATAATTTAATTCTTGATATCATACCTTGAAATAGCCAAAATACATCAATATTTCTCTATTCTCAGGGACCCACAGACCATTTACCTCCAGCTCTCTATATTCTTACAGCACTTACTTGCATTATTCTATTTATTTATATTCCAATTTTACTCTTGAAGTGTACTTGAGTAATATTTAGATAACTCGTATTATTCTAGCCTGAAAGAGAATGTCTGTGATAGTAATAAATGTGGTGTATGACTCTGAGTTTCCATTCAACATAATTTCTAAATATATAAGCATTCTAACTCCCTCTTTCTTCAGGCAGTGTCCCAAGTATCTCATGTGATTTCTCTGGCAGCCATTCAAATTCTGATAAAGCTATTAGTGTTAACCTCATCCCTACCAATTACCCTGAATCTGCTGCTTTTCTGCCTTGGGATTTGATCTTGTGACATTGCTGCTAGAATGTGACATTGCTATCACTTCCCACATTGTTGTCATTCCCTTTGTCAGTACCAGTGGTCCTTTTTGAAGTAAAGGGGTCTCTCTATATATAGCCTCACCCAGTGTTACCAATGAATACTAAAAAAAAAAAAAATTTAATTCAATGTTTTGGCCTAACTCACCAGGTAGGGGCGTCTTTAATATTCTTTCATTAGCAATGATCTATTGATATTAAGACTGGGAAGTAGGGCTTAATTCTAATTTTCATTGGATTGTGGCACTTAGGTTGCTTGAAATAAGAATTCTCAGTCAGATAACCACAAAGAATGTGGCAGAACTGAGCTTGCTCTAGTGGACCCAGCTATGAGAAAGAGATGTGAGAGTCAGGCAGAAAACAGATATAAGAGAACTGAAGTGGGAAAAGAGGAAACCAGGGCATACTATTTTAAATATAATGAGTTTGAGGTAACTGTGATGAAATTGGGAACAGTAGTCAGTGGTTTAGGAAAACATAGCATTAGCAGTCAACAATATAAATTAAGCTGTAGGAGTATATGTATGATGAATTTCCATGTATCTGATTAGTTACAAAGAACTGCCATATCTGAACACATGATTAGATACCCCAACATTTTTCTGCTATAAAACATCGAGGGGTACTGAATAATAATATAATAATCATCTTCAAAAATACACAGCTGAGTTTGCCATAAAATGAGATATCTCTAGGGGGACAAGGTCATAAAAGAAGCTGAAAATAAGAAAATAAAGGGGGTGATGAAACCATACCTACCCTGACTGCATGGATGAATTTTCTGTCACACAGAGACTTGTATTTCAATGGTGTTGGGCTCACTCAAGCTATGGGTTTAGAATTGAAGACAGAGTCCTTAAGGGGCTATGTGGAAGTATGGACCAGAAGGAAAAAAAAAAAAAATCTGCCTGAAAGCAAAGAGAGGAACAAAGGAACATATATTTGTTGCCCACACTTAGATGAAAACAAAAGTTTCTCCTGAGAATTTATTAAAAGCAAGCCATCCCTCAAGTGGAGCTGGAATTATTTGTACTATCTACCTGATCTGAGAAACTACATGCTAAAAATGATTTCAGGCTAGTAGAACCCAAGTATGTCAAGTGGAAGCAAGCACAGATATTCTCAGGAAAAATGTACTCTAATATAAGGCTTACAGAATTTCTACAGATAAAGGCCAGACATTGGAACAAGAATTTGCAATTCAAAGTTAATAACATAAAGGAAAACAAAACACCAGAAAAACTGTCAGAAGAATCAACCAACAGTAGAAGTAGATTTTGCAGGAACTTCTAATTCTGAAATTCCCTGCTACAAAATTTAAATAAGCACTTTTAAAAATAAACAAAAATTAACATTGAAACATAACAAAAATTAGACTACCAAAAACAAAGTTGAAAACATAGAAATTCTCAAAAAAATATTATCAATTGAAATTAAAAACCTCAAAAAAGGTATTAAATTAAGATTATTCACAGCTGAAGAGAACATGTGTAACCTTGAAGGAACTTGAAAAATACCTGAAATCTAGCACAAAGGAGCAGAGGTGTCAAATAGAAAAGATTGTTTTAAAAATATGGAAGATATTGAGGCCATATGTATCTAGATGGAGTTTCAGAAGGAGACAATACAAATAAAGAGACAGACACAATATTTAAAGGGTTGTGTGTGCCAGCGTGCTAAGTCACTTCAGTCACGTCCAGCTCTTTTCGACCCTTTGGACTGTATCCCACCAGGCTCCTCTGTTTATGGGATTCTCCAGGCAAGATTACTGGAGTGTGTTGCCAGGCCCTCCTCCAGGGGATCTTTCCGACCCAGGGATTGAACCTGCATCTCTTAAGTCTCCTGCACTGGCAGGCAGGTTCTTTACCACTAGCACCACCTGGGAGGCCCCCCCTACTGGATACTTTATCTTATTTAATGAGTCATTCTCTCACTTCCAGATGTTCTTACATTCTATTTATTTACCTGAAATACTTTCCCTTTCATCTGAATACCTTTCATGGATTCTTTGAGTCTTAGTTCAGATGTCCTTTAACCTGAGAAGTTTCCTCAGATAACCAAGATTAATTTTAATCTTTGAGTTTCCACTTTTTAAAGCATTCAGAATTCTCCCACAGTAGATATGCTTTACTTTTACTTTTGTTGTATTTTTCATGATATTAATTTCAAGTTTATTCTGACTCTGGAACTGAACCTTAGTTTGTGTCTTAGGGATTGAATTTATTGAGTTCTTGATGGCAATAAACTGAATATAGTGGCCAGTGCATAGTAATGATCAGTACATGTTCCTAGAATGAGGGTGAATAAATAAATGAATGAACTAAAAGTATAGAGTCAGATCATGTTTCAGGAATTTTCTGTTTATTTGAAAGACTGATATTTGATCTTGGTCTTTGTCAAAAAATAATCAAATCTTGGCAATTTAAGTTTAAAAATAAGTCATCTCTCATAATTTACTCTAAGTATTAATGGATTTCAGATGCACAAAATGGTGTTAATCACAAACCTTAGTACATTGTGGATTGTGAACAATAATATTAATATATATGTGTTCCTCACTCACTTGCTTGTTTGCTCATTTTTTTGTCAGTGTATTCATCTATTCATGCATGTATTCATCCATTCCATTATAGAAAAACTGTGAACACAGTATCCAACCTAAGATTTGAAGCATTCCCCATGACCTCTGACTGCCATGTCCACTCTCTGATGTAAGAATTATCTTGGGGCTTGTTTTATTATTTTTTTGTTTCTTAGAATTATATTCTTAAGTAAGTACATAGATATGCCTCAATTATATATGTTTATCTTACCCTTTAACCAATAAAGGGTATTATTCAGCATGTTGTCATCTGGGATTTTTTTTTTTTTTGGCCAGTATCTCATTATTGAAATTCATTCATGTTTTTGCATGTTGCTGAGTTTATTTTAATGCTTTTTAATATTTCATTATATAAATATATTGTAATTTATTTACTTATTCTTTCCCCTATTAGTGAGCATTCGAGCATTTGGTTGTTTCCAGTCCTTTGCTATCATGCATAGCACTTTTTATGGACATCCTCATAAATGTCTTTTATGGTAAATGTGGAAGTATTTCTCTTGGGTCTATACATAAGAGTGGAAGTGCAGGCCACAAGAGAGAATGCCAACCTGTCTTCCAATATGTCTGTGTGAGCAATGTGTTTGAGATCATGTTGATTTATAATCTATCTGACACTTGACATTATCAAACTTTTACTTTTTGCCAATTAAATTCTTGTAAAATTTATTTCTTGATGGTCTTGTTTTATATTTTCCTTTGCTTTCTATACTATAAAATATTCAAAATCAAAATGATTTACAAATTAGCAACCTCTTTAATTATGAAATGTTCAATGATTAAGTAAATATTCAGTTCATAAGCTTTTCTCTCCGGGCCAGATTTAGACCATTTATCACTCATTCAACAAGCATAATTTAGCATCATGTTGGATTCTGAGAATATACCGGGGAATAAGTCTGGTTGCTTCTGTCATGGAGAAAGACATTAATAGTCATCAACGTGTTGAGAGTTATGAAGAAGTGTGGGAAGTTATAAACTGACATAGCATGTGCTTAGTTGCTCAATCATGTCCAACTCTTTGCAACCCCATGGACTGTAGCCCACCAGGCTTCTCTGCCCTTGGGGATTCTCCAGGCAAGAATACTGACGTGGGTTGCCATTTTCTTCTCCAGCAGATCTTCCTGACACAGGGATTGAACCCAGATCTCCCACATTGCAGGCAGATTCTTTACCGTTTGAGCTACCCAGGAAGCCCTGTGGGTAATATAAATACCTATTATGATCAGAAGTTGGGAAGGCTGTAGGGGAATGTTTCCTGTAGGAAGTGATCCCAAGAGCTTAAACCTGAATTATGCGTAATTTTACCTAAGACATGAAGGATCACGAATTTTGTAGAAGGGGGTCTTCGTGATAGAAGAAACAGCATTTGAAAAGATTGTCTTAGATTTCTGTCTGTATGTCTTCTCTTCTAAGGCTTAAACAGAATTCTAGAGTCCAAGGCAGAAATTAGTGCCTCAGCAGCCATTTTTATGTTCTCCCAAACTTTCTTTCTCCTAGACGGGGCTCTCTCTGCCAAAGGAACCATAGTACATATCAGCTTCTGGTGATGGACCCTACACATCAGTTTATCAGACACAAACACAGTTCAAACATAATAGTCATTGAGCATATCTGAGAAACAATTGCAAACTTTAGAAAACAGTTTGAGGAGACAGAATCTGCATAAGATTGAAGCTTATGTGAAAGCAATCTTAACACCTCTAATACACCTTTAATAACATACATACATCAAAATACATATAAAATATATATGAAATATATAACATATACAAATAATTTGAATATTTCTAGTCACATTTATGCCCTCTGTTACTCTGGGAACTAATTCTTTTTTTTTTTTTTTTTTTGAGTTGTTTTCAACTCCAAATTCTAAGAAATTAAAAGGTTGTGAACTTATTACCTAAAGGGATTTTTTTTGTGGGGGGAGAGGTTATTCCTAATACAAGAGGGTGTCCCAGGTGGCACCAGCGATAAACGATTTGCCTGCCAAAGCAGGAGATGCAAGAGACACAGGTTCTATCCCTGGGTCAGGAAGATTCCCTGGAGTAGGAAATGGCAACCCATTCCAGTATTCTTGGCTGAAAAATTCCATGACAGAGGAGCCATGTAGGCTATAGTCCACGGGGTTGCAAAGAGTCAGACATGATGGAGTACATGCCTCTAATACCAGAAAAAAAAATTGTCAATGATCAACAATATTTTTGTGAGCCTACTAGGCATTTATTACTATTCAATGATCTGAAATAAGCCAGACAAATAAAACAGGCCATATTTGAATCCCTAAAATATTCATCTTGTGTGAATATTTATTTACATATATGTGCATTATTTTATTATATACTATATAAATAACAGTTCAGTTCCATCACTCAGTCGTGTCTGACTCCGTGACCCCATGCATCGCAGCACGCCAGGCCTCCCTGTCCATCACCAACTTTCAAGGTTTACCCAAACTCATGTCCATCGAGTTGGGGATGCCATCCAGCCATCTTATCCTCTGTCGTCCACCTCTCTTCCTGCCCCCAATCCCTCCCAGCATTAGGGTCTTTTCCAATGAGTCAATTCTTCATGTGAGGTGGCCAAAGTATTGGAGTTTCAGCTTCAGCATCAGTCCTCCCAAAGAATACCTAGGACTGATCTCCTTTAGGATGGACTGGTTGGATCTCCTTGCAGTCCAAGGGACTCTCAAGAGTCTTCTCCAATACCACAGTTCAAAAGCATCAATACTTCGGCACTCAGCTTTCTTCACAGTCCAACTCTCACATCCATACATGACCACTGGAAAAACCATAGCCCTGACTGATGGGCCTTTGTTGGAAAAGTAATATCTCTGCTTTTGAATAGGCTATCTAGGTTGGTCATAACTTTCCTTCCAAGAAGTAAGCGTCTTTTAATTTCATGGCTGCAATCACCATCTGCAGTGATTTTGGAGCCCAAAAGAAAAAGTCTGACACTGTTTCCACTGTTTCCTCATCTATTTCCCATGAAGAAATGGGGCCAGATACCATGATCTTCGTTTTCTGAATGTTGAGCTGTAAGTCAACTTTTCACTCTCCTCTTTCACTTTCATCAAGAGGCTTTTTAGTTCCTCTTCACTTTCTGCCATAAGGGTGGTGTCATCTGCATATCTGAGGTTATTGATATTTCTCCCAGCAATCTTGATTCCAGCTTGTGCTTCTTC
>SJYT01015848.1:9124-48857 GCA_006410635.1 Cephalophus harveyi | reverse complement strand
AGTTAAATAAGCAGGGTGACAATATACAGCCTTGACGTACTCCTTTTCCTATTTGGAACCAGTCTGTTGTTCCATGTCCAGTTCTAACTGTTGCTTCCTGACCTACATATAGGTTTCTCAAGAGGCAGGTTAGGTGGTCTGGTATTCCCATTTCTTTCAGAATTTTCCACAGTTTATTTTGATCCACACAGTCAGAGGCTTTGGCATAGTCAATAAAGCAGAAATAGATGTTTTTCTGGAACTCTCTTGCTTTTTCCATGATCCAGCGGATGTTGGCAATTTGATCTCTGGTTCCTTTGCCTTGTCTAAAACCAGGTTGAACATCTGGAAGTTCATGGTTCACATACTGCTAAAGCCTGGCTTGGAGAATTTTGAGCATTACTTTACTAGCATGTGAGATGAGTGCAATTGTGTGGTAGTCTGAGCATTGTTTGGTATTGCCTTTCTTTGGGATTGGAATGAAAACTGACCTTTTCCAGTCCTGTGGTCACTGCTGAGTTTTCCAAATTTGCTGGCATATTGAGTGCAGCACTTTCACAGCATTATCTTTCAGGATTTGAAATAGTTCAACTGGAATTCCATCACCTCCACTAGCTTTGTTTGTAGTGGTGCTTTCTAAGGCCCACTTGACTTCATATTCCAGGATGTCTGGCTCTAGGTGAGTGATCACACCATCGTGATTATCTGGGTCATGAAGATTTTTTTGTATAGTTCTTCTGTGTATTCTTGCCATCTCTTCTTAATATCTTCTGCTTCTGTTAGGTCCATACCATTTCTGTCCTTTATTGAGCCCATCTTTGCATGAAAATTTCCCCTGGTATCTCTAATTNCACACCATCGTGATTATCTGGGTCATGAAGATTTTTTTGTATAGTTCTTCTGTGTGTTCTTGCCATCTCTTCTTAATATCTTCTGCTTCTGTTAGGTCCATACCATTTCTGTCCTTTATTGAGCCCATCTTTGCATGAAAATTTCCCCTGGTATCTCTAATTTTCTTGAAGAGAACTCTAATCTTACCCATCATGTTGTTTTCCTCTATTTCCTTGCATTGATCCCTGAGGAAGGCTTTCTTATTTCTCCTTGCTATTCTTTGGAACTCTGCATTCAGATGCTTATATCTTTCCTTTTCTCCTTTCCTTTTTGCTTCTCTTCATTTCACAGCTATTTGTAAGGCCTCCTCAGACAGCCATTTTGCTTTTTTGCATTTCTTTTCCATGGGGATCATCTTGATCCCTGTCTCCTATACAAAGTCATGAAGCTCCGTCCATAGTTCATCAGGTACTCTGACTATTGCATCTAGTCCCTTAAATCTATTTCTCACTTCCACTGCATAATCATAAAGGATTTGATTTAGGTCCTACCTGAATGGTTTAGTGGTTTTCCCTACTTTCTTCAATTTAAGTCTGAATTTGGCAACAAGGAGTTCATGATCCAAGCCAGAGTCAGCTCCCGGTCTTTTTTTTGCTGACTGTATAGAGCTTTTCCATCTTTGGCTGCAAAGAATATAATCAATCTGATTTCGGTGTTGACCATCTGGTGATATCCATGTGTAGAGTCTTCTCTTGTAATGTTGGAAGAGGGTGTTTGCTATGACCCGTACATTCTCTTCGCAAAACTCTATTTCCTTTGTCCTGCTTCATTTCATACTCCAAGGCCAAATTTGCCTGTTACTCCAGGTGTTTCTTGACTTCCTACTTTTGCATTCCAGTCCCCTATAATGAAAAGGACCTCTTTTTTGGGTGTTAGTTCTAAAAGTTCTTGTAGGTCTTCATAGAACTGTTTAACTTTAGCTTCTTCAGCATTACTGGTTGGAGCATAAGCTTGGATACCGTGATACTGAATGGTTTGCCTTGGAAACGAACAGAGATCATTTTGTTGTTTTTGAGATTGCATCCAAGTACTGCATTTCAGACTCCTTTGTTGACCATGATGGCTACTCCATTGCTTCTGAGGGATTCCTGCCGACAGTAGTAGATATAATGGTCATCTGAGTTAAATTCACCCATTCCAGTCCATTTTAGTTCGCTGATTCCTAGAATGTCGATGTTGACTCTTTCCATTTCCTGTTTGACTACTTCCAATTTGCCTTGATTCATGGACCTGAAATTCCAGGTTCCTATGCAATATTGCTCTTTACAGCATCAGACCTTGCTTCTATCACCAGTCACATCCACAACTGGATATTGTTTTTCCTTTGGCTCCATCCCTTCATTCTTTCTGGAGCTATTTCTCCACTGATCTCCAGTAGCATATTGGACACTTACCAACGTGGGGAGTTCCTCTTTCAGTATCCTATCATTTTGCCTTTTCATACTGTTCATGGGGCTCTCAAGGCAAGAATACTGAAGTGGTTTGCCATTCCCTTCTCCAGTGGACCACATTCTGTCAGACCTCTCCACCATGACCCGTCCGTCTTGGGTGGCCCCACACAGCATGGCTTGGTTTCATTGAGTTAGACAAGGCTGTGGTCCATGTGATCAGCTAGGCTAGTTTTCTGTGATTATCATTTCAGTGTGTCTGCCCTCTAATGCCCTCTTGCAACACTTACTGTCTTACTTGGGTTTCTCTATATAAATGTATACATAGTTAGTATATGCACCTTTAAAATGTATGTTTTTTATACATAAAGCTTTCTGTTCTAAGGCCTTAATCTGCAAAATTGAATTTGTTCTGTCCTATTTTAAAGCTTATGCATGGCCTTCTAATATTCTTTGTGGAAACTATTTGACAATAACAAACTTGTTCTCCTTTAATCCTTGGGACAAACAGTAATTTCTATTTATTTAAGTCTTAGTTTTCTGACTATTAATGTGCAAGAGGTCATATTGTGAAACAAAAGCTTAACAAATGCCCTGTTTGGAATATCAATGAGTTACTTTTAATCATTACAAGGAAAATGGAAAGATTCTTTGAAAAAGTAAATACTAAACTGTCACAAAGCTCATTTGGAAAAAAAAGAAATTAAAAAATATTCACTTGATACTGCCTGACTTGCAGCTTATTTTAAGGCATGGCATGGCAGCTGTAAATTTGGAAAGCAACTTAAGAGTTCCTCACATAATAAAGTCCCTTCACCACCCCTCCATTCTGTGGATAAGGAGACTGAGGCCAGAAAAATCTGTATTAATCCAAAGTCACATAATAGCTTGATGCAAAGTCAGGTATAGAATCCACGGCTTTTGACAGATTGATTGTCCTTTTTGCTGTACTATGGCTTAAACCTGATAAGCAATTTCATCCCAGAAAAGGGTTTATGGCCATGGTGAAGCAATAAAAGATAAAAATTAAAAAAAAATTGGATTGTAGAGTGTGCATCCTTTTCTTGAAAATTTTCTTGAACTGGCATGTCTGCCTACTCTACCACCACACACACGCATTTACCCACTCATATATATAAATACAAATGCTCATTAATGATTGTGAGATACTCAAAGGTGAAGCTGGCTCTTAATCCTTGTGATCCCACAGGGAAGAACTTAGCTCTTGACACATAATTAAGTTGAACTGAAATTTTTCTAAGCACATTTTACTATCCCTAAAGCACCAGTGTACCTGTTTTATAGAGTGAGCTTATCTTTACATTCTTCATTTTCACTCTCTCTTTTATTTAGTGTCGGGATGGGTGGCTCTTTGGTGCAGGCAAAGGAATCCAGAATTTGAAGTCAGAAAAAAAATGGGTTACAATATTTACTTACTTTTACTGCATCTGCTATACTGTAGAAGTCAATACTGTAACATCAAGCATTCAGCTTTCTGGTCCTAGCTCTCAAGTAGACTGTTCCACACCTAGGTGAGACAGTTTCGTGGGTTGTCAGCTTCTGTATCATATGAATCAGGCCCTACATTTCTATGCACACAAGCCTGACTTCTGACTCATGCTATCGTCATATTTTTACTAAGTGTTTGTGTACACAGCAGGCTGATGTTATCTGAGAATTATCTACTTCCCTCCGATACCCTCACACCATTAGCAACAGTTCCCTCAAGCCAGTGACAAGTGAATATTGGTGCATAAGTAACCCAACTCCTCACTCTCCATTTGAAAAAACTATGAGACCTATGTTTGACATTGATTCCCAGAGTTCCTCAGCTGATTTATGTTGCCAATTGGTAACTTGCATGATGATGGCTTTATTTTATTGGCTTTCTTCCCTCACCTTACTCATTTCTCCATCCTATCAGAGTTGCCTGGACTCAGCTTCATAATAAATTATTTATACTCAAACTCTATGTCAGCATCTGCTTCTGAGTGAACTCAGAGACAGACAGATAAGTGAATAGACCTTTGCCAAACAATGTGTTAAGTGCTATAAGAAAGTTTTACAACATTGTAAATGAACTATACTGTAATTATATATATATATATATATACTGTAATTATATATATATATAAAGTTAAGGAGCTTCTCTGGTGGCTCAGAGGTAAAGAATCCACCTGCAATGCAGGAAACCCAGATTCAATCTCTGGTCAGGAAGATCCTCTGGAGGAAGGCATGGCAACCGACTCTAGTATTCTTGCCTGGAGAATCCCATGGATAGAGGAGCCTGGCAGGCTACAGTCCATGGGGTCACAAAGAGTCAGACACAACTAAAGCGACTAAGTATGCATGCACACATGGAAGTTAAGCGTAGGATATTGTGGAAACAATTAAGACATATCATAAGGGGCTTTGTTTAGGCTTTGTTTAAAGAGAATTTCCTGTAGGTGGTATCTGAGTTGCATTTTTTAAAGTATGAAGAGGTTAGCTAGATAAGCAAAAGATAGAAGGTTCCAGGAAGGGGGAATTACCAGTACAGAGGCTTGGAGGCAAGAGTACCTTATCATGTTTAAAGAGTTGAAAGCGGTCAGATGTGCCTAAAATAAAAGAGTGAGCATTTGGGGCAAATGGTGAGAAGAAACCCTGGAGAAGCAGGCAAGGGACAGCCCAGAAAGATTTTTATGAGCTAAGTCAAGGAGATGCTCCTTTGGGCAAGTCATAAAGAGGCATTGTGGGAAGTTAAGCAGAGCAGTGATATGATCAGATTTCTGTTTCAGAAAGATTCGCTTTTGACAGCACTGGGGAGAATGGATTGCAGGGATCGAGATAAAAAGCTAGGAGACCCATTAGAAGCCTGTGGCAGTAGTCCAGGCAAGAAATGATATGAATCTGAACCAAGCTAATGGTAGAGAAAAAGAAGAGAAAGAACAGATTTCAGAGATATTGTGTGGGTCAAATCAACAGGAATTTTTTGAGTGATTGACTCTGCAGGGTAATGGGAAAGTTAGAATTTGAGAATGACTCCAGTGTCTGGCATTGATGATTGAGTCAACTGATGCAACTGAGGTGGTAGTCAGAGAGGGAAAGTTAAGGCTCATAAAGTCAAACTGTGAATGCAGTTTTGGATATATTGAGCGTCATATGCCTGTGGAAAAATCACATGGAATTAGAGAGTTGGCCTAAGAGGAAAAGAAGCTAGATCCAAAGATGTAGAAATAGAATCTGACCTCACATGAGGAAGTGATGCTATAAGAATGGAAACAGTCAAAGTTGGGGAAAACATACAGTGAAAATGCATATGGTTAGTATGTGACACTGGCTAATGCCAACATTTAAGGAGCAAGCAGAGAGCAAAGGGTTCTCCTGGTGGCTCAGACACCAAAGAGTCTGCCTGCAATTCAGGAGACCCAGGTTTGATCTGACCCAGGTTTGATCCCTGGGTCAGGACGATCCCTTGGAGAAGGGAATGGCTACCTACTCCAGTATTCTTGCCTGGAGAATTCCATGGACAGAGGAGCCTGATGGGCTACAGTCCATGGGATCACAAAGAGTTGGACACGACTGAGTGACTAACACTTTAACTTGTTTTTTTCAGAGAGAAAATGTCTCATTAGGAGACAGAAACATTGGCAAGAATAGAGATGCCAAATGTCTGATGAAAGCACTATCAAAATCTCTTCTTCATGGGATCACAAAGAGTTGGACACGACTGAGTGACTAACACTTTAACTTGTTTTTTTCAGAGAGAAAATGTCTCATTAGGAGACAGAAACATTGGCAAGAATAGAGATGCCAAATGTCTGATGAAAGCACTATCAAAATCTCTTCTTGTGCCCACAGCATGCATAGTAATTTATCACAGACCTCCTTTACTTTGTCCTCCAATTTAACTTAAAATCTTCCTCAACTTAGCACACTTGGAGTAGTGAGGGTCATAACTACTAAAAAGAGGTATCGTGTGGATTAAATAAGATGAATATGTGAAGCCCTTAGCATACCACTCCATAAATTGGTCAGAACCTAATAAAAGGTATATACCAAATGATGGGGGTGAATGCATATAATTTGTTCAGAAGAGGTGAGGCAGGGGAAGCTGAGGGAATTTTCTTCTGAGAGTCTTTACTTTCACTGAAGCAGGCATCCAGTCTATCTATAAAGAGGCACAGAGGAAGTGGTAGAAGAGAAGCATGAGGAAATTGGAGTTAGTTCCAGATAGCTATTGTAGGAGATGGGTACGGGAGCTGAGGGAAGACTACATAGGAACTGCAGGGAATTGCTGCAGACCTGGTTGAAGGCTGGACACCTTAAATAACTTTCCCTAAATAAAATGTTTTGAATTATGATGGTGATTGCAGCCATGAAATTAAAAGACGCTTACTCCTTGGAAGAAAAGTTATGACCAACCTAGATAGCACAGGGAGGCCTGGCGTGCTGCGATCCATGGGGTTGCAAAGAGTCAGACACGACTGAGCGACTGAACTGAACTGAACTGATGGTCTCATTTTCTTCAAATATGAGACATGAAAAATATTATATTAGAAAATAGGAAAAAAGAGAAAAAATGCTTTTAGATAAAGTGATCCTTATTGTGAGGTGTGTTACAAAAATCATATAAGCTTCACAGAAACTACCTGAGTAGTATCTTATTATTTTCATTTATCATATGAAGAAACTGAAGCTAAAGATTTTATATCTGTCACCCAAGATCAAGTTTGTAGTGACTGGCAGTGCTGGGATGGAATTCAGTTCAACCTGGAGTTTGTCTCTACTATTGGAAGACACATCCTTAGGATACCACATTGCTAATCATTGCTGATTTGTTTCAGCTTCTTTCTTCTTTGACATTTCACTACTCGTTTTTAAGGGAATTCCTTCATAGTCAGCTATGAAATAGACCCTGAACTGCTATTAATGATTTCAAACCAGCCTTTGTTGTCATGTTGCTTTTTCTTCTCATATGATTGGGGAGTATTTGATCTGCTTCAGTTGATTTTTATTCTAATGCAAAAATTAAACGCTTTTGTCAGCAGAGATGAATGTTCCAAAACAAAAGACATTTTAATACAAGTTTAATATTCACATTTATGATTCTCTTCTCTGTTCTCCCTTTCCTTTTCTCTCTCTCTCTCTCCAGGTGACTTTTATTATTCACAGTTGATATTTCCTAATATAAAGTCTCCGCAAAAACTGAATCAATGAATTACAAACCACTGCTCCTTGGAGAAATGAGTTAGGCTCCTATGAGACTCTGGTCAATCCATCAATACGTTACCATATTTTATGTGTATTTGTATTTAAAAACACCTTATCAATACTAGTGTTGATTCATTAACATTGAACTCATGGCCAACTGCCTGAACAAAGCTTATCTAACACATGTATTTTCTTCCTAATGCACAGCACATTTTTCTTGTAAATAAGTGCAAGAATACTAGATAGTACTATGCTTGGGGACCATTTTAAATGGTGAAATTACTAAAAAAAAAAAAAAAAAAGCCACTCAAAAATGTGGAAAATATGGCCCTAAATAGACCACAGAAAGGATACATTTATAGTATAAGAGCTAAAACAAGGAAGCAGAGCATCACCTTGTTAGGTTTAGCTTGGGACTTCAGCAACTCACATTTTCACCCCTCTGTGCGGGTTTATGAATAGGCCATGAGTATTGCTTGTGAGCTTTCAAATACATATTAACAAGTTGACAAGTTCCCAAGTGAAAAATCTGTGAATAATGAGGATTGGCTCTGTGTGTGTGTCACACACACAAAAAAAGCTATCCCAAGTGCCAGCTATTATTTCTTTCTTTTAAATGCTTTCTTTATTGTGGTAAAAGTCACACAATATAGAGCATACTCTTTTCACCATTTTTAGCTGTACAGTTCAGTGACACTAAGTACATTAACATTTTTGTGCAACTCTCACCATCATCCATCTCCCAAGATTTTCAACTTCCTAAACTGAAGCTCTGTCCCCATTAAACACTGAGTCCCCATCTCCCTCCCCACTGCCCCCACCGTCCTGCCACTGGTATCTACCAGGGTACTTTCTGACTCTGTGAATTCGAGTATTCTAGGTATCTCATGTAAGTGGAGTCAAACTATTTGTTTGCAACTAATGTATCCTGGAATGCATTTTTAAGGTTAACTTTATACCTGTCTTACAAATAGATTGTACCTTCTTTCTTTCCCCTTGTTCTATACAGTAGGTTATCATTAATTATCTGTTTTATACATGGTATATATATGTCAATCCCAATCTCCCAATTTATACTCCTTTCCCCACTTGGGGTTTGTTTCAGAAACTATCCCATGCTGCCAACAAAAAGGATAGTGCATTGATGGACAGTTCCATGTGAGATTTTCTTAGGAAAGGATCCTTAGAAAAGCTTATAAAATTTGAAAACTACTAGAGAATAAACTCAACAGTTGATCTGATTTTTTTCTTTTAATTATATGCCCCCTTTGAATTGCCTTCTTTCGTTAATTTTTATATCTTTGCATCTCTTTCAACAGCAGAATGTGAAAAGATTAACTAACACTCTATGCCAACATCACTTTGGTGACAAAGGTCCATCTAGTCAAAGCTATGGTTTTTCCAGTAGTCATGTATGGATGTGAGAGCTGGACCATAAAGAAGGCTGAGTGCTGAATAATTGATGCTTTCGAATTGTGATGCTGGAGAAGACTCTTGAGAGTCCCTTGGACAGCAAGGAGATCAAACCAGTCAACCCTAAAGGAAATCAACCCTGAATGTTCACTGGAAGGACTGGCGCTGAAGTTGAAGCTCCAATAACTTGGCCACCTATTGCCGACTAATTGGAAAAGACTCTCAAGCTGGGAAAGATTGAGGGCAAAAGGAGAAGGGGGTGACAGAAGATAAGTGTCACTGACTCAATGGACATGAGTTTGAGCAAGCTCTGGGAGACGGTAAAGGACCAGGAAGCCTGGCATGCTGCAGTCCTGGGGGTGGCAAAGCATTGGGCACCACTGAGCAGCTGAAGAACAACACATTTTGTGTACCTACAGCCAACTTACAGCACTCTGTTGGGAAGACCTTGAAATTTGTTTCAAGCATTTCTGCTTTTGTCTATACATTAGAAACTAGGTTTTGGCTTTTTACTTTTTAAACAGTGGTTGTCAGGATACACTAATATACATTTTTAACCAAACCTTTAGATTATGACACTTCTTTTCTTCAACATTTTGCCTGCTGCCATCAGAGGTTTGTCTCTGGGGAGCACAGTAGCAAATAGGGTATAAACTCTACAGCGGAGCATCCTTTGCAACCTTCAAAAACAAAGTCAAATGTCTTGGACTATATATCTGGACCTGCTATTGTTGTAATGAATCATGCTTTGTATAAAAATGGTAATGACTCACCTGCTGCAAAATAATTGTAGAATCCATAAAGGTTTTGAGGTTCTCAGTGAGCCTCCCCTCAGATATCATAATCACCTAGTGGTGACCCCACAGCCCCCATCTTCATGTGTCATCAGGCAGCCAAGTTGTCTTCTTCAGCTGCATCTTGGGTATAGAGGTCAAATTCTTTACACTCGTTGTCAAAATAATTTCATATCAAAATAAAGTATATGTCCATCTCCGTGTGTGTCAGTCGATTAGTTGTGTCCAACTTAGGACTTGCCCTTTAAAATCTCTTTTCAAGAGCTCTTTATCCTATAGCTAGCTTCACTGACTAGGAATGCCATGGTAAATGCCACTCCAAGTATCCAAAAGATACTCCAAGGGTATCTTCTGAGCCCAGAGTAAGTTATCAGCCCTCTGTAATCCCCCTCCCCAAACTGTGAGGCCTTATTCATTAGGAACAATTCACCCCTCTAGTGGAAGGATGTGGGTATTGCATCTTGAGCTCTGATACATAGCTATGCAAGCTTAAGGTTGAAAGAACATCTACAGACTTTTTTTATCGTAAGATTCTCCTTTTTCTGCTGGTTTGTTATTAAACACAACTCAATACAGAAATCACTTTAAAATGTTAATTTGCTTTCTTATGTGTATACATGGGAAAATGCTTAAAGCTATAAATAGGCAATACTAGTATTTGACTAATAGATTTCTGTTTATATTCATCTCCATTTTCCCTTTGTTTAGAGTCAAATAGAAATTGATTGGGAAAATGGTTTGTTGTATACTTTACAGAGTTAAACAATAACAGAGGATAGCTTTTCTTATATGCTTTCTATAAACAGTTAGGTTATGTTAAAATCCACAATTTGCCACTAAAGGGAAAAACTGTTCATCTAAGCTGGATTTTAACAGGAAAACAATATTACTACCGATAAATACTGGTAGCTATTATGGTAATGATGTGAAAATTCTGATTTTAGCTCTACTATAGGGGTGTTCTTGTCAGGAGAAACGTTGAAATTGAAAAATACTTCCAAGATTTACTAGTCCAGAGTCCTGAGGGGTAAAATAATTTGTTCAAAGTCACACAGTTAGTCAGTGGCCAAGCATGAGCCCATTTCTCTTGCTTCGGAAATTTAAAACTCTTCTGAACACACAGTCCTGGTCATCATGGCATGACTCTGAAGTCTGGCTTAATGAGTTGGAATCCCACATTGACTGTGGATGCCTGGATGATCATAGACAAGACCCTTAACCACTCTGTACTTTTCTGTTCTCATCTGTACAGTGAGGGTGATGGAGATGCCCGTCTCAGAGATGTTTTGCAAGGATTAGAAGCAGATACTGCAGGAAGATTACTTAGCATAGGCCATGATGCATAATAAGTACTCAGTATGCATTGGCAATCACGTCTATTAATATTATTATTATTATTACTATGGGTTTTCTCTCTATTTTGGGATGTTCTAAAAACAGAACTGCTTTTCACCCCCAGGAGTAAATGAGCATGTAAATTAGGGAAATTTAAATCTTTGTTTTTTATTCCATTACTCATAAGTATTTCAGTACTATGAGAGCATTACTAATCTTACCCTTCATTTATGCAGTAATATAAGGGTGATAACAGCTGTTTTAAGAGAGAATTTTGATTTTTTTTTCAGAGCATCATATGCACTGCCTCTATTAAGCCAGGTTTGCAAAATAATTCTAGAATAATTTAGATACTATGGCATATTAGAAATCAAAGATTATAAGGTACAAATGAGATTTTTTTTCTTCTGCTGACATCATAACAGTTTTTACAGAGCCATTATCATCTCAACGGATACGGATGTCGTACAGTCATTATCCTCAGATCATAACGAGGTGGACCATTAGTGCCTCCTTCAGAGACCTTATGGTCTGAGATGTTAATGAGCCTTTGGGGAACCCTAAATCCTGGGATGGTTGGCAGGGTACTCCAGACCATAACAGAACCTTCTTTGCAATGACAATGGATCCTGTCAATTTCTATTAAGGAGCTTCTTAATTCCCCAATCATTAAGATAGAGGAAGGACTTATTATACTAGCCTATAATTAAGGAAGCTTTCAGCCATAAATCCCTTCTGTAGAGTCCTTCCTTTTATTCAATATGGAATGAATAAAGGGTAAGTCTCCCAGAAGTGGAACAATGTAGACATCATCCGTCTCAGGAAAAGATCTTGCAGGGTGAGGATTCTTTCTAGTTTCCTCTAAAACCCTCAGCCCCTATTCACTCCTTTGTAAAGACGCAGAACACATGGGCCCCTGGAATAATACCTAGAGGTCTCCAGCAACTGGTCCAGTGGGCATCTCTTGTCACAATTGTCATGAGGCTTAGACAGTGTTCAAGTATATCTAGGCATTATGACAGAGAAACACACAGGTTTAAAGCACTATCTCTGCCCTTAAGTAATTCACAAACTGATTGAAAAGAGTGAATAAGAAAGGTGTCGTAATGACATAAGAATTCGAGGCAACAATACAGAGAGGAATCTGGGCAGTAACAGAGCACTTTTCCAAAAGTGGTTACAAAGTATGTGCTATGAATTAAATGAGAAAATATATGTAGAAGTTGATGCTTCATGAGTATTGCATCCTATTTTAGAGGAGGATGAGTTCAGTCACAAGTGTTTACTATTGACCTTATTTCTTTATGTCTCAGTCTCTCAATAGCTAAATGATGGATTCATAACATCCCGCTATGAACGACTACCAGAAAATCAAATGATCATATTTCATTTTTTGTTATTTTCTGTAAAAGGAAGTGATCCCTGGCAAGCCGAAGTGGTGGGTACTATAGAAATATTCAGATAGGAAGAGGTACAGGCTTCTTTGCAAGTGAGGTTTACTATCGTAACCCAAAATTTATTGCTTAAAAAAAGCAGGGAGCCAACTAGGAACAGAAATTATGTGCTGCCATAAAAATCAAAAATGAAAGAATCCAACCCGTTGACCTTGAATGTACAGAAACTGGAAGTTCCCTCATTCTTTTTGATAATCCCAGACTTTTCATCTAAATTTCATTCGACCTCAAGGAGACCTGCATTTGGCTTATTACTGAAGTTTCATTGCTGAAATTTTCCAATGTAAGAAGTTTTCTAATCAGAAGTTAAATGTATAGAAAATCTCCACTATATTGAAGAAGAAATAAATGTCTGCTTCTGCATTTTCTGCCTTGAGAATTTGAGTTAGTTTTATTGTGGTGTTTCCAAACCAGGTCTTCTTCAGTACTAGCCAGGGAAAGAATCAGACAGGATTCCAGCTCAGAGTCCTGAACGAACTGAAGATTTTTAAAGGGGTCCAGGCATTGATTTAAGTTGTTAATAAGAAGCTCCTGGGTTTTAGTTTCTCATCTCAGGTAACTGGTGCTTTAAGGGCATTCAGAAACCAAGGCCTATAATATGATATTTGAGACTTTCTTCATTGTTCTATTTAAGTTCCTTGAGGCAATTCATCTTTTTGGTTGTTGCTTCTCCTTTGCTTCTAATCACTTTGTATTTGACTATCACGTCAGGGAAATCTGAGTAGCTCTGCTAAGCCCTAAAGATAGGTGCAGTAAGCGGGCTGGCTTGAACATTTTTCAGCTTCCAAGGGCATTTCACTAGCACTCCTCAAGTTCATCCATCATATTCACTCCTCCTACTTCTTGTAAAGACAAAGGCCCTTTACAATACTGACCACTCTCCACTCTGCTAACTATGCCCAATATGAGCACACAGCCTTCTGGCCACAAAGTTGCTTAAAAAGAAATGTGAAAAGCAAGAACAACTATAACAACAACAAAAAGGTGTGAGGCATGTGGCTGTCTGCTTCCAGAACCTAGAGACGTGATCTCTCTCTTTCTCTCTCTCACACACACCCCCCACATATTTCATATTTTTTCTCCTTCTACTCATAACCCCCTTCCCTCCTCCAAAGGACAGCTCTGTGGAGAGAGGCTTTTATTTAGAAAGTCAGCATTTCAGAATTCCATCGAATATCTGAATAAGCCCCACATTTATACAAGCACTGACTCAGGAACCAAGCTTCTTCTTCTTAAAGGAAGAAGAACAACTGAGCAAGCAACCTCTCTCTACATTATTCAAGGAGGCACATCCTTGTCTCAGTCTTCACATTGTGGGTGATGTGTGTTTATGAGAAGTATATTCTGGAGCTATGAAAAAATAATCTGACATTAGTCCCAGATCAAATTATAGATTAAAAAAAAAAAACTCAACCAAATAAAAGCCCTTGAAGGGCAGATGTAAATTGGATAAGCTTCCATATTACAAGACTAACAAGAAAGAATTCTGAGACAAGAATGAAAAGCAGAATGCATCCTCTAAATTGCTGCTGGTTGAAAAGTAGCATCAAACCTTGGTCCATGGGTTGCTTTTCTTGCTGACACAAGAAGGCATTATCTGGGCACCTTTGGAATATGTGGCAATTATTGGTAGGAGCTACATCCCTCTCAGAAGGTGTCTAGTTATACTAAGAAGAATCAACAGCTTCAGCTGGGATGTAGCAAGGAGGTAGGATATAGAAACTAACCTCCTGCACATTGGGCTTCCCAGGTGGCGCTAATGATAAAGAATTTGCCTGCCAATGCTGGAGACTTAAGAGACTTGGGTTCCAATCACTGGGTCAGGAAGATCTCCTGGAGGAGGAAAATGGCAACCCACTCCGGTATTCTTGCCCGGAAAGTTCCATGGGCAGAGGAGCCTGTTGGGCTAAAGTCCATGGGGTGTCAAAGAGTTGGACATGACTGAGCACAGACACAGGCTCTTATACATGTGCCTTCCAACTTGAGCATGAAGGATGCTGCTTATTTTCTAGGATGCTGATACTTTCTCAGGCGCTGTCCAGTAGAATTTTTGCAGTCATAGAATGACTCTGTATCTGTTCAATTCAATATGATAGCCACTAACTAGCCTCACCTGGTTTTTGAAACAGACACAGGCTCTTATACATGTGCCTTCCAACTTGAGCATGAAGGATGCTGCTTATTTTCTAGGATGCTGATACTTTCTCAGGCGCTGTCCAGTAGAATTTTTGCAGTCATAGAATGACTCTGTATCTGTTCAATTCAATATGATAGCCACTAACTAGCCTCACCTGGTTTTTGAGCTCATGAATCCTGGTTCAAGCAACTAAAGAAATGAAAAAGAAATATCTATATGTCCATTTTATATAAACAAATGATTGCATAAATAAATGGGGAAAAGACAACACATCTCCTATACAGAAGCATTCCAAATAATTTATATAAATTATATTATTTAAATATAATTTACCTAATCTAACTTATATGATAAATACATTTCAGTTCAGTTCAGTTCAGTCGCTCAGTCGTGTCTGACTCTTTGATAGCCTCCCAGGCTCCTCTGTCCATGGGATTTTTCAGGCAAGAATATTTGAGTGGGTTACCATTTCCTTCTTCAGGGGATCTTCCCGACCCAGGGAAAGAACCTGTGTCTCTTGCTTGGCAGGTGGATTCTTTACCACTGAGCCACCTGGGAAGCCCAATGTCCTGATAAAACCATCCATTGTGAGTTGAAAATATTGTTGGTTGAAAATGCATTATACATATCTAACTTACTAAACATCATAGCTTAGCCTTATTTACCTTAACTGTGCTAAGAACACTTAGATTAGCAAACATATCTACACAAAACCTATTTTATAGTAAAGTGTTAAAATATATAAAAATTATGTATAATATAATTAATATAATTTCTACTAATCTATTTCAAGGATTAATGTTTAATTTTGTATGCTTTTACTTATTTTTATTATTGCTGTTATGCTCTTTGTGATATTGTTGTTAACTAAGGATATGGTATACTGTTTATTTATTTTGTTTTAAATTAGGAAGACTAAGAAAGCTAAGAGAGATGGCTGAAAGTTAACAAGAAATGTTAGAGAAATTGGTAAAACAGTGACATCAAAATGTATCATCCACCAAATATTAATGTTGCATTATGATGATTTGGGTATTAAAATTGAATTATTAGTGGTTAAAGAAAAGAAATACACTGACTTAGGAAAATTAGTTTTGTCTTCAGACTCATCTCCACCTCTTCATACATTTCTACCAGTGAAACTAAACACCTTATGTACCCAAGCCCTCAACCCATGCTGTGCCTTTTTGCACATTGTTCCCATAGCCTGAAACTGACTCTTCACCCCCTCCCTAGCCCCACCCCTACCTGTACCTCCATATGGCCCACTTGGCAAGCTCCTTTTACCATTCAAATCTCTCATCTGCAACTTCTACTAACAGATACGGTGACCAACCATCCCAGTTTGCATGAGACTAAGGGATTTGTGGAGATTCAGAATTTCAGTGCTAAAACCAGGAGAATTCCAAGTAAGCTGGGACAAGTTGGTTATTTTATTCCACTTCTCATTGACAGAATTAATCTCTCTAACCTCTAATTTTCCTACATTTTTTTATTCTTAATGTTACTATGAGTGGCACACTGCCTTGCATTGATTCACATCTTCTTTCGAGCTCTTGTTCATGCTCATTCGTGTCCAACTCTTTGCAACCCTGTGGACTATAAGCCTATCAGACTCCTCTGTCCGTGGAATTTTTCAGGCAAGAATACTTGGGTAGGTCACCATTTTCTACTCCAACATCTTCCCTAGTATAGTGTAAATTCAGAGGGCAGGGTGGAGAGTTCATTATCTTTGTAGCCTGGGACAGTATTCCTTAAGGGCAGCAGCATGTTAGAATGAACTGAAAGGCTCATTGTTGTTGTTTTAATACCCTCTAACTTCCAGATATTCTGAATTAATTGATCTGAATCAGTGAGATGTGGGCATGGGTTTTTGTTCCTTGTTTTTTTGTAGCCTGGGACAGTATTCCTTAAGGGCAGCAGCATGTTAGAATGAACTGAAAGGCTCATTGTTGTTGTTTTAATACCCTCTAACTTCCAGATATTCTGAATTAATTGATCTGAATCAGTGAGATGTGGGCATGGGTTTTTGTTCCTTGTTTTTGTTTTTTTTTTTCTTTTGAAGCTTAACCAAGTAATTCTAATGTGCAGTCAAGGTTCCTGACACCTGCTCTAGGGTAATGATTCTCCACTGGGGGTGGTGTGTGCCTCAAAACTAAACACATCACCGCAGGCCCAACTACCCACAGATTCCAATTTAATTTATCTGGAATGGGGTCCAGGCAGCTGTATCCTTTAAGCATCAGGTGATTCTAATTCACAGCTATCATTAAACTCTATTTAAATATTAATATATATGTACCTATAACCAAACTAAATTCCAGGCTATTCCTATTGCCCTTCACTCTTGCCAGGTCTCTATTATTAAGTGCTTATCATAAATAGATATTAATATCTAATGAATAATACCTTCAATTTTTGGCTCATGCCATTACAGAAATGTGTTTTTCTCAGTGAATCTCTTCAAGCTGTTTCTTTCACAGTCATATCAAGTAACTATTCAGTCTCTCATTAGTTAACAGTCCTTCTCAAAGCCTTTTTCCCACTCTGTGATCCTACTCATATTCATGCTATTATCTTTCTTCCTTCCTACTATGTAGCACTTGCACAAAGATCAGTTTTCCAACTCTGCTGTGCTATCTTTCTAATTCTCTCCTGGTCTCTTATTATTCTGCGCCCACCTCCACGGCGCAGTCCACAGACACACTAGACTTTTTTTTCTCTCTTGAACACACTAAGCTAATTCCCCAAATCAGAAATCTTTTACTTTGTCTGAAAGACTTTGCTCACAGATTTTCAAACGTCCTGCTGCTTTCATGTCACAGGTATGAGCTCAAATATCACCTCCCTAGAGAGGTCTCTCCTGTCTGCCCAGTCCACAGTAACTTCCCCAGTCACCGTTCTCTATCATTCCAGCCCCCGTTAGTTGCCAAATATCATTTATCATTTTCCAAAGTTATCTTGTTCTGTTCTTTCCTTTTCTTTTTATATCTAATTCCCCTTTCAAGAATGGAAGCCCCATAAGGAAAAAGAATCTGTGCATCTTGTTTCCTGCTGTATCACCAGCACCTACAACAATATCTGGCAACAATATTTATGGAAATGAAATAAACATCAACATATACATAAGAGCTAATTAGGTAACTGAATCTCTGTTTTTATGTTAGTTGCTCAGTAAGTAGTGTCTGACTCTTTGCAACCCCATGAACTGTAGCCTTCCAGGCGCCTCTGACCATGGAATTCTCCAGGCAAGAATACTGGAGTGGGTTGCCATTCCTTTTTCCAGGGGATCTTCCCGACCCAGGGTTTGAAATTGAACTCAGGTCTTCTGCATTGCAGGCAGATTCTTTACTATCTGAGCCACCAGGGAAGTCCACTGAATCTCTGAGCCTGGAGCTACTGATTTTTCTACTAAATTCACTTATTTGCAGCATAATTCAGACACCAGGACAAAAGTATGTCTCACTAGCCTAGATTTACGGCAACATATTCAAAACAGTGTGATTTCATGAAATGGTATACCCTGAAATTAGACACTAGCTGGTTGGAATTTCATGACGTTTCCCAGCTGTATCATCAAGGGCAGCTTTAATCAGTAACCACCAACAGTAGCATCATCTGGGAACTTGTTAGAAATGCAAATGTTTGGACCCCACTTTAGACCTACTGAGTCAGAGCCTCTGGAGTTGGGGTCCAGGAAATTGCCCTACAAACACTTCCTGTCACTCTTAGGTACAATAAACTTTGAGAAGCACTCATCTAGGTCAAGTTAGGACACACTTTGAGCCCCAGTAACTTCCTTTATGTTGCAAAAATTGTTAGAGGACTCAATGATAATGATATACACAGAAATGTTTAGTACACAGTAGGTGCTCAAGAAATAATGATCTCTTTGCATTTACTTTCATTTAAAAAAAAATTGTAGACCTAATTCATTTCTGTTGGGCAGAATTCAGACACTCTTTTTTTTTTTTTTTCTCCCCCTGAATATCCAATCCCTGAGGAAAAAAGAGAAAGTGAAAGCAAACTAACTGCTTCTCCATAAGGAAAGAAACAGAAGCGCTAGCAAAAGGATGTCCACTTGGGGTCATTTAGGACAGGGGCAGCCAGTCCTTCATACCTCAGTAGCCCCCTACACTCCAGTAGAGTTTAATAATTGATGTTCATAATGATGATCCTGCATTATTAAGTGAATGCAAAATTCTTCTCCTGAGTCCCTGCTCAAGTGTGTTCAACTTCTATTAGGAAGATTTCCATTTGAAATATTTAAATCACTTTCTGGGGGCCCAAATCGGACAAGATTTAGTTACTTGGAATATTTTACTGGATAAAATTATCCTGTTCTCTGCAGATTCCAGAGGAATTAGACAGTAGTATATATTTATCAACACATTTCTCTTACTGAATCAGCCACTCTTTAACAGAAGGGGCTGTGTCTTCTCTGCCCTTGGAAATTCCATTTAGCACCTAGTTCATGTGACTCCGCACAAAAGGAGTCAGACCACAGAACATCTGTGGCCTAAAAGGCTTGTTGAATTCAGGGAATCTGCATTTTCTACTGCGAAGAGGATGGATCATCACTCAGCTCACTGCCCTCTTGGATACCCTTTAAGCTTGTGTTCCTGCCAGATAAGCTAAAGGGAGAGCAATTCTCAAAGTCACTGGCATTTATTGAAAGCCAAAGAAATTAGTGAGCTCTGACATTTATAGGTCTTAAACATTAAAGAAGTTCGAGCAAGGTTCAAGTCTTAAATGTAATTTCATAAGAGTTGCTGTTAATTCTCTAATAATTACTCTGCTTATTATTTTAACAGCCAGATTTATGGTCCTGGCCAGCCCTAAGTTTAACAACATGGTCTCTCACCTCTCAAACTTTTTCATTTCCCAATAACCCAAGTTGTCTCTGATGGGGTATTCCCGAATGGTTCACAGTTTTGAGCACTTACTATATGTCAAGGTTTGTTATGATTCCTCACCTGTCTTAGTTCATTTAATCATCAAAATAACCCAGTAAGGCAGGGACCATTATAAAATTTGCTTTACAGATGAGGATTCAAAAGTACAAAGGCTAAGCAGTATAATCAAAGTTTCATAGCTAGCAGGTGGGACACAGCCATGCTTTACATTTAGAGTCTGTGTGCTAAATCATTCTGCAACACTGTCTTTCAGTGAAATAAGTTTCAATTGTGGAAAATGCAATAAACTCTTAATTATTCATTATGGGGGTGAGAGGTTATAATGCTCTGACTTAGGAAAAGCTAAAACACAAAGAGATCTTTCTGACCTGTTGGCATTCTCCCCCTTTCTCTGCTTCAGCACCGACATCCTCCAGCCTCAGCAGCACTGTGGGAATGGAAAGAACTGCCTCTCAGGTTCATGAAAGGCACCTGGAGGACTTCTTTGCAGCACTGGCTGTTCCAAACTCAATGCAGGTAGTCTGGTTTGTAAGAGCTTTGGGAAAAGGTTTGGTTGTAAATGAGGTCAAAACCAGTGTTAATCTGAGGTTTAGACAGTCTTTGTTGATTTGACTTTATGCAACTATTCTTGGTCTTGGTGTCTCTATTAGCATCAATAATTGATGCCTGGCTACATTTCTTTTGAAACCACTAACTCTGAATGGTACATATATATACATACACATACACAACATATTCCTATATACCTACATATGTATATACACTAACATACATATGCATCCATATATATGTTGTACAATAATATTATATAGATATAGATATATTCTGCACAGCTAATACCTCACCTTATCAGAGGAAATAGTGGAGGGAAACATGAGTGCAAAACTAATTCAAAAAGGAGACAGGCATTTGCTTAGTTGTACTGAACAAAGTAAACAAAACCTGTCAAACAAGTTTGAACTATAAACAAAATAAACTCTCTGATGAGCACAGCAGGTTCATCCTTAAAAGAAGCCATATTGTCTGGACAGGTCTTGAGCCTGAAGTTAGATGCAAGAGCAGATAGGAGCAGCCTCTTTCACCTCTTCTGGGTGGGATGCAGGGCTCAGTCAGTATGGGTGAATGAGAAAACTCCTTTGGCTTTTCAGTGAATACAGAATAAATGTCACTTTCTTTGGAAATGACCTTTCTGCTATTCTCATCTTTGTGTATAAAGTTGCTGTGTGAGAAAATCCATGCCTATGAATTTCATTTCTGAAGGTACAACAGAATCATTCCATAGACATTTTCAAGATGGATGGACTAAAAAGTATCAGAATCAGAGATGAAAGTTGATTTCTACAGTGATCATGAAAGAATCAGGCTTCTCATCCAGTGTAATTCAGTAGGGGTTTTAGACTCTCATCAGACGAGTATTCGGATTGAGATATGCAGTGCATTTCTTAGTAAAGGACTTGTCTGAAATTGACTTTCATTTACCAAAGAAAATCGACAGCATGGGGGACTTTTCTTGGCCCTTCTGTCCATAAAACAGAACTCAAATTAATCCCCTTGAAATTTTAGAGATGCACATATTCCTGATGGTGTTAATGAAAAAAAAAGTACGTATGCTGTTGTAGAATGGCCAAGAAAAACACAGAGGTCTAATACACAGGTCTTAAATGGCCAACATTTGTTAAGAGATGGATATTGTAAATTGTAAAAATTTAGAATTGCTACAAATGTGTTGCGTTCTTTCGGGACTAATAATGCAATGCCAAAAGCAATCAAGGTTTTAAAAAATCTCAGCTGTCTAGCAAATGGATGATCATTATTACAGCAAATCACTATGCACCTAAGAACAAATGAAGTTTATGGTTCAGTGTAATTCAATACCCAGATTTCATCACCTGTGCTCCAAAGTAGTGCAATCTGTCATAAGAATAGAATTGGTAATTCCAATCTGGAGACCTAACCAAGGTCTAATTAAGCAACAATTGCAATCTTCTCTCACTCCCCTCTCCCTAACCATCTTCCACACCCCAAAGCTGGAAGTTTTCTCATCTTAGGATGCTTATCAGCCTAAACATTCTTTTGGGAGGTATTCTTTGAAAATTCTGGCCAGAAGTTTCATCCATTTGGTGCTAGACCTCACCTTAAAACACTGATGTCAGCTTTCAGATGCAAAAGAAAAATAAAACTGTGTGTAAGTGCTATCACTGAGTTGCAAGCCCCTTGAAAGAAGTTATTGGATCTTGTTCACTAAAATGAGACCATTTTACCCTAGCACAATGCCCAGCATCCAGTACTGTAGTTACTGAATAAGGTAGTAAACTATAGTTAAATATCATTATTTTAAAATGTCTATTTCAAGATTTGTGTTAACTCATGCAAGTTTCAAGCTTAGGTTGTGATCTGCCCTGTTTTTGCATGAAAAGTCAATTATTAGTCATGTTTCAAGGACTAATACATTGACAGTTTGCAAGTGTGGATTGTAAAGGATAAGCTCTGTTATACAGCAGTATTTTAAATGCAGTATTTATATACAAATAATTATTATGCTAATTTCACAGCATCTTGATCTACTCATTAACACAGATACAAAGAATCAGCATGGTGTGGTGGAAGAGCATTAAAAGGGTAATTAGGAGCCCTGGGCTCTGATCCCAGTCCACCACTCATTAGTAGTGTCACCTTGGCCAAGTCGCTTAACCCCTCTGAGTCTGTTTCCTCACCTGTAAAATGAAGAGATTGAACTAGAGCACAGCAAGTGCCCTTCCAGCTTTAACAGTTTATGATTCTATGATCCCAATGAACACCCAAGTGGCAGCCATACTCTCCTTTTAATTCATCGTACACACAGTTCCCCCACTTATCACAGATTTTGCACCTGATGTTTCCTGAGCCTGAGACACTTTTTGGTGAATTGTCCATACCTCTCTGATGGTAATTAACTCCTCTGTTTCTTCTGGAGGCTGGTTTCTCAGGCAAATTGTCCCTGATTTCTCAAGTCAAGTTCTGCTACAATCTTGCACAATTATGTCCCTTTCCTTCAGAGAATGCATCTTAATTCTAATTTTTAATTGATGTCCATCACCTCCTCTAGGTTGCTTGTTTCAAGAAGACAGGGACACAGTCTGTTTTTTCTTACTATTGTTTCACGAGTACCTTCTATGGTACCTTTCACAGAATAGGCACTTGATAAATAGTTATGGAATAAACAATTGAGGGATGAATGAATGCAATCAGTGCCAAATACATGAATAAATGTCTTAAATGAAAGGAAGGTGGGGGTGGGAGGCATTGACATGGTAGCCTAACTGTCATTATCATGTGGATTTAAAAGACATAAAATTGCCCCCTTTCTATTGTACTTCATTTCTTTAATTGGATCATTTGCAAAGTACTCTTAGGCAAAGCATTTTTAAACTAATTTCTATGTCAGAATTAAGGTGCTGTGAATTTGAACCAATGTTTTTAAATGGTGACATTTGTGAAATGAGAGCAGTCTTATGTCTAGTGCCAACATAAATTTGAACCTATGTAGTTTTTTTCCTTCCAATAATGCTGCCATTATTCTGTTTTAATATCTGTATAATTGCAGCCTTTAAGTTTTCCTATCATAGTTTCATCCATACATTCATGATCATCTGTGAAGATTTTATAAATGTACATATATATAAAATTTTACTAAACACTCTTAATACCAGATTATTATTCTTAGTTTTACATTATATATCTCTTGTTTTTCAAGCTTGTTATCTTTTCAAGCAGTTTTTTTCAGTCATTTTATCTGGTTTCAAACGTTTCCATTGGTAATGAATTTCGATCACAGAAATTTCACATTTGCAGAAGTTCACTGTATGAATATATTTCATGCTATTAACTCTAGTCTCAAGTCATATGTAACTAAGCACAGGTGCCCACCTTCATCGTTGTCTTCCATCCCTTTTTCCAGAGAAAAGAAGAAATTGTGGTTTATAGTAAATCCTGGCATTAAAAGAATATCTCTTATTTCTCCTCTTGTGATTTGTTCTGAACTTAAAGGATGTCCTGTAATAATAAATAGTCAGGCTTCAAAGATGACAGTTTAGAATTTCGAGAAAGAAATGATGTATCAAGTAGCAATATTACCATCAGAAATGTGGCTAAATAGGTTGAGACAAATAAACCTAATTGCCTATTTTTGTATGTGAGCCCCTGGCTATATATCCTCAAACTATCTCTTCTTATTTTCACACAGAATAGCAGTTTTTACCCAGTATTATTGAGGAGCCCACACCTCAATAAACAGATTATTATGTAGACACCATAGACAAGAAGCATTTAATTTGTAATTATTCCTATTTTTAAAAATTCGAGATGCTGTCACCATGGGCATTATGGATACATTCTTCACATAGGCATATTTCAAATCATCCCCCCATTAAAATTTGTGGGCTGGTGACGATCAAGTTCTTGTGCTGTGCTATGCTTAGTCACTCAGTCATGTCCAATTCTGTAATCCCATGGACTGTAGCCATCCAATTTCCTCTGTCCATGAAAATTCTCCAGGCAAGAATACTGGAATGGGTTGCCATGCCCTTCTCCAGGTAATCTTTCCAAACCAGGGATCAAACCCAGGTCTCTCTCATTGCAGGTGTATTCTTTACCATCTGAGCCACCAGAGAAGCCCAAAAATACTGGAGTGGGTACCTTATCCCTTCTCCAGGGGAGCTTCTTGACCCAGGAATTGAACCAGTGTCTCCTGCATCACAGGAGGATTCTTTACCAGCTATGAAAGCAGAACTTGTGCTTCAATCATTTGGGGGAGATTTTTTTTCTTCCTCTTTTGCTTTTGGCTTGAGGTTTGTAGTTTGATGCAGCAATATCCTTTAATGTATTTGTCAATAAATGTGCTAATTTTTTGGTTTGGGGTTTATAAACACATTAACATGTAAGTCCTAAAAGAAGACCTATGTCAGTTGGCTCTTTCTGCATAATAAATCACCAAAAGTTGTTGAGGGTCAGCTGTCATTTGGGTGTTTCTCTGGGTTTATGCTTGGTGACAACCATGTTCAATTGGGGCTCGGCTGGGAACTCATTCTGCTTAGCTCCAACCCCTAAACCTAAACAGCTAAATGTGAGTACCACAGCTTAGAATCAGAGACACAAAAACCAGAAACTTCACTCTGAAGCTCAGTTGGTGGCTATATAAGGGAGGTAAAAGATTTCCATGTACTGGGCAGAACTAGTTACCTTCACTCCCAGTGTCTAGATATTAAGATGCTGTAAAATAGAGAAAAGTGGGAAAGAGGAGCCATTTAGGTGAGAAAAGATGATGCTGAGAAACAGTGAGTCTTTGCAGAGAGAGAATTAAACCACAGTTCAAGGAACTGGCTGCTTTCTGAGTCATCATCTAGTGGGTCTTTCAGTTGCCTTCAAGTTTCATCCTCAGCAGTCCATCTTATATTGATCATTTCTTTTGAAGTGATGTGTCTTTGTCTTGACAATTATATGGGGCTCTACACAAACTCAGAGAAAGCAATGGCACCCCACTCCAGTACTCTTGCCTGGAAAATCCCATGGATGGAGGAGCCTGGTAGGCTGCAGTCCATGGGGTCGCTAAGAGTTGGACACAACTGAGTGACTTCCCTTTCACTTTTCACTTTCATGCATTGGCATGAAATGGCAGCCTACTCCAGGGTTTTTGCCTGGTGAATCTCAGGGTTGGGGGAGCCTGGTGGGCTGCCGTCTATGGGTTCACACATAGTTGGACACGACTGAAGTGACTTAGCAGCAGCAACAACTACACAAACTAACTCATGTGGAAAGGACTCCATCCATTGGACCACTCAGAGGATAAGAGTATTTAGAATACTTTAGTAGTGACAGCATAGGAAAAGAATTCTCTTACTCCTGAACAATGAGAGAATAGACAGAATAATTTTGACACCTACCAATAATCTGGAGTAACATCATATTATGCTTTTAATGAAATATGAGACTATTTCTTTAGATTGATGCATGCCTCACCCAATAGCAAAAATATAAATACTTTTCCCTCTCTTTTTTTTTCAAAATTCTTTATTTATATAAAAAAGCAGGTATATGTTGTTGTTGCAATTTTTAAAGCCACATTTGACAATCTTCAAATCTTCAGAACAGTTAAATATTGAATTTTGGACTCACCTTCCAAGAATATGTTACTTGCAATAATAATACCATCATAGTCTGAGTGAGCTATTAAATGTGTTTACAGATCAGACATGCAAAAAGACATTTTATCATAATCACTTTTGCTGGTTTGTATTTAGATTGCATCTTGCAATTTCTACTTTTAGTGGTTAAGAGTCTTTCTAGTTCACTTTTTAAATATACAAAATCAAAATGCAGAGGCAAAATTCCTGTCAATGTTGAAAAAAAGATATTTAAGAACTATTCAAATCAAATTTATATTTCAGTCATTTGCTTTCCCCAAAATGGAGAAAAAACCTAATCAACAGATGAGCGTTTTTCCAGTGGCTCATAATTCTCTTTAAGTGAGGACTCAAGAAAAACATTCTCCCAGTAACACACTGAGAAGAGAAGAAAAAGAAACTCCTTGAAGACATATTAAAGCAATGAGGGAGAGATATTAGGGGAGAGAGGGAGAAACAGCCACAGTGGACAGATCCATTGGCCTGAAGCAGTCAGTATGGGGATGGCTCCAGCTGAATAAACGCCTAATGAAGCCAGAAACAGTGGTACCAGCCTTGGACCTCATGGACAGCCCATCTTCACATTCAGTGAGGAGGACCCCACTGCTGGCCACATAATGATTGTTTTGGAGACATGGACATTCAAGGAAAGGGCTGGGCTGGAAGAAGTGCAATTTTCTTGCCAGTGAAAAAGAACAATAGCCATATACCCAATTCTGTGCTTTCAAAAGTTCCCATTTTAAAATGGTGTACAGGAAAACCTCATAAATTTGGACCCTATTATAAGTCCTTCCTCCCAGCTGTCACAATGGTTCCCTGGGAAAGTTTTATTGCTCACCTAAAGTCAAGGAATTCGGTGGGAAAGAGTGATGTGACAGCTCAAGTTTGTCTTGCAGAAGTACATTCTATCCAGGCTTATTTTATTCACAAAACCTCCTGCTCCTTTAACATAGAGCAAGATAGGAAACTCCTCTTTTTACAGAGATTTACTGCCTATTTGTTATAGGATTCTGGCTTGAACTGTGGTCTCAGCTCAGAATCACTTCCTCATTGGAGATATTGACTACCCAAACTACACCAGCTCCATCCTTGATTTTTGTCCTCTTAATTGTTATTTTTCCTATATAAAATCATCCTGCTATTTACTTGTTCTTTATCTGTATTCACCATGTGACTAAAACTTCATGAAAGCATGGACCTATTGGTAGTTGTTTAGTACTATATTCTTAACTATTAGAACAATGCCCATCATGTAGTAGGTGATCAATAAATATGGGTAAATGAGTGAATCAACAAGATAGTGCTGATGAACACCAGGTTACATAGAAACAGGTAGTAAGGGAAGATATCTAATTTGAGTTCTAGTCTACAATTTAATCATGCATGTGGGTGGGACATGGTTCCCTTATATCAGCAAGCAATGCTTGGACACCAGCTGGGTGACCTACAGTTCATGTAAATTCTTTTTTTTTAATGTCATTCATTCATTTATTTATTTTGATGGAGCCAGGTCTTAGTTGCAGCATTAAGGATCTTTTAGTTGTGACAAATTAACTCTTAATTGCTACATTGGGATCTAGTTCCCTGACAAGGGATTAAACTCAGGCTCCCTGCGTTGGGAACACAGAGTCTTAGCCACTGGACAACCAGGAAAGTCCCAGTTTTAATTAAGTTCTGACATTATCTACCTGGAGATAGCATCAGGTCAAACAGGTTAAGGGCTCAGTCCCGCAAGACTATTTCCCTAGCTTCAGATAGCAATTGCAAGTCCAAGTTATTCACCTGTGCTTCTGATCTACAAACTATAAACTATAGATGCCAAAGATTCTCTCCTTGGACCTCAGATGCCAGTTGCAAGTCCAGGTTGCTACTTGTCCTTCTGACTGGCTATAAATCAGAGATTCCCACAACGTCTCCTTGGATTTGATTAATTTGCTGGAGCAGCTCATAGAACTCAGAGAAACATTTTACTTACTAGGTGGTGGTTTAGTCGCTAAGTCATGTCCAACTCTTGCGACCCCATGGACTGTAGCCTGCCAGGCTTCTCTGTCAATTGGATGCTCCAGGCAAGAGTACTGGAGTGGATTGCTGTTTCCTTCTCCAGGGATATTCCTGACCCAGGGATCCTCCTGACCCAGGGATCCAACCCAGGTCTCCTGCATTACAGACAGACTCTTTACCAACTGAGCTATGAGGGTGAAGAAGAAAAGTTAAAATTTTACATAACCTCCTGCTCCTTCTGTCTCTGTAACCCAGCTTGCTCCTTGCAAAGTCTGGATCATGTATGTCTCAGAAAGTGGGGACTCAAAATACTAGGAACTGGAGCTCATTTCACTCACCCTTGTCCTGCTTTTTGCAATCGCCCTAGTCCCTGCAAACCTGCAGACCCATTTAATCATGCCTGTCCATGTGAAAAAAAACTCTTAACCCCTTTGTTTGGGGCTCAGAGCTTGGAGTGTTAATTCCTCTGGGCCCACCAGTGTAATAAACCTGAGTCCTCCAACTCTCCGTGTGTAGTACTTGGTTTCTCAAGGACTGGTTTCTGCAACATTTCTGGAGGCCCCAGTGAGATTCCAACCACACCAGCCCCTTGAGCAGTCAGACTGGTGGCTTGGCAGGGCTGGAAGAAAGGAACCTTGAGATGAATGAGGAGGCACGCCACCTGACGGTATTCTGGGTTCTCTTTCGGACTGATGTTCTGCCTCTCCGGATGGCCGAGCCCCGACCGGACTCATTGGAGGGACGGACCAATGGCCCCAGGGTAAGGTAAGGCTCCTGGGCGGGTCCCCAGGCAGGAACCTACCCCAACGGGTAGAAGAGGAGACTGATCACCTCCTTGGGCTCCCAGGAAGGGAGCAACAGTTAAGAAAACCTGGAGACTCAGGAGAAGGGAGGCACTGTGATAGCCTCTGAATGATTGTGAGTGTGTGATTGCTGATTGAAGAGTGAGAGAATTTTTTTTTTTTTTTTAACTGCAAAGCCAATTCTTTTTGCATATGCAATTTAAAACAACTAGCTTGTTAAAAGGCCTGCCTAGGAAAAAGCTTGAAGTTAATCCTTTCCATGTCCTTGAAATACACAGCCCATTTTGCCTGAGACCTCAGCCTTGGGCAAATTAGAGAGTTCAAGCAGAGAAAAAAAAGTGGTCAAATAGATATTTTAAATCTCAAAAAGAAAGCTATAAGATCTATGTCTGTCTGTCTGGATTTATGTATATCTCAGTGTATGTCTTTTGTTTCTTTCTGATAATATTGTTGAAGTTGTAAATGAGTTCTAATTTAATTAGCCTAAAGAAAAGTAAGTGCTTATAAATCAAACAATTCTAACTACAAGAAAAATTAACCTAAATAAATGTCAGATTCATGTAAACTGGGAAATATTCAATATTAAATATCTAGTGTTAATGTTTGTTTGCTAATCTAATAAGGAAGTAGGATGTATGTTTTTAATAAAGAAGATATAAAAAATAAAATTATAGTTTATAAAGGGGAAAAAAAAGTAGGTCTGACTTAAAGGTGGCTGTTACAGAAAGTGATTAAAAAGTTTATGGAAAATGGATCCTAAAAAAGTTTTGTGCATGGTTAGGACTGAAGAAACACAGGCTGGAATCAAGATTGCCGGGAGAAATACCAATAACCTCAGATATGCAGATGACACCACCCTTACGGCAGAAAGTGAAGAGGAGCTAAAAAGCTTCTTGATGAAAGTGAAAGAGGAGAGTGAAAAAGTTGGCTTAAAGCTCAACATTCAGAAAACGAAGAGCATGGCATCTGGTCCCATCACTTCATGGGAAATGGATGGGGAAACAGTGGAAACAGTGTCAAACTTTATTTTTGGGGGCTCCAAAATCACTGCAGATGGTGACTGCAGCCATGAAATTAGAAGACGCTTACTCCTTGAAAGAAAAGTTATGTCCAACCTAGATAGCATTTTCAAAAGCAGAGACATTACTTTGCCGACTAAGGTCCGTCTAGTCAAGGCTATGGTTTTTCCTGTGGTCATGTATGGATGTGAATTGGGGGCAGGAGGAGAAGGGGACGACCGAGGATGAGATGGCTGGATGGCATCACTGACTCGATGGATGTGAGTCTGAGTGAACTCCGAGAGATGGTGGTGAACAGGGAGGCCTGGCATGCTGCGATTCATGGGGTCGCAAAGAGTCGGACACGACTGAGCGACTGAACTGAACTCAACTGAGGACTGATTAGTTTAAAATAAGTTTAATTAAGTTTACCTAAATGAGTTTAAAGTTAGCTGGTGCAAAACTTGAATTTGGCCTTTCTCTCTGTTAAGAGGACATACTTTCTTCAGATGTTAAACTGCTTTTAATAATAGATTTAAGTTTCTTTACCTCTTAATTGATCTGTTCTATATGCACCTTTGAAATCTTTTTTAACTTTGGCTAAGTGAATAACTATTATTTCACAGTAACTTATATGATCTTACCTGACTAGAGTGTTATAAACCCTACTGAAATTTATTGACAAAAATTCCTAAATAACTTGACTTCTAGCTAATGTTGGGATACTTCAGAGGACCCCTGAGACATCCCAAAGAGCTATTAACCTCCCTGGGTTCCTTGGACATGTTAAATTACACGAAAAGTACTTTTGAAGGGGTGATAAATGTTTTCAGGTTATACTGTATGGTTGATGTTACTAATATAGATATCCTAAAATTATATGAAATTCATACAGATCTGATATGCTCTGATAAAAGATGGTCAATTTTAATTCTAGTTATCATTTTAAAGTATTACGACCAGGTTTCTTTGTCAATTGCAATAGAATCAGATTTTAAACATGTCTTCTATGGTTTTTCTCTCATGCCCTTAAAAAAGTACTGCTAGTTCTTCAAGATTTATCGGAAAGACTTTAAGAATAAGCAGATAAACAAATTTTGTTAACAGTAAGCTGGTACCAGACTGGAATTTGGTCTTCTTTCTGTTTAGAGAACAAAGTTTTCTTAAAATGCAGCTTTTGATAACAGATTATTAATTTCTTTGCCTTTAAGTGATTTATATTTGTTTTTAAAATCTTTTTGTTACTTTGGTAAAGTAAATAAACATAATTTAAGATGACAGTACATGTAGACAAAGCTCATTCTGCTTCTACAAAAAATAACCCCTCATGGTTAGACTTTTGCTATCCTAATGTTCTTAACACATGGCAATAGCCTGCTCCTAAATCAGGAAATTAAAAGTGAATAAACAACAGTTGAAAATCAAAGAGCCAGGGCTATGGGAAATCCAAGACGGCTGCTTGACTTATCCCAGCTCCCTGACAGACCTCATTTTTATTTAATGGGTTAAAGCCTTACATGGCTACAGTGTTAATGCCCTCACAATGAGTTCTTAAAAAAAAGAAAAATTATGTTTCACTGAATATTAAGTTCTAGTTTTGTTAGTTAAGGTCTGTGCTTACTAAGACTCACTTCTGAAATAGTTTTTGTTATATTATATTGCTAAAAGGCTTAATTAAGGACACTCTAAGATTGATTCTAAAGCTCTTCTCAGTAACCAATCTTTGGATGAAGGTCAGATGCTCCATAATGTGCAACCAGGAGCTGAACACTTGGCTATAATCATTTAACTGAGTCAGATGACCTGGGGTATACTGTGCTATACCCAATGAACGTTCTTGACTTAAGTTCTTGCTTGTGATCTTATTAACTGCAAGCTATATTATTTTCTATGTAGTTTGGTTCAGAAGATTATTTTTTACATTACCAAATGTGTGACTGAGCCTGTGATAAAATGCTGATATGCAGTTCCATATGAGATCAATAATTGTAATAATGTAACTCTAAATATGGGAAGAAGCAACAAGAGGAAATATTTTCCTGGACCAAGAGGCTAGTAAGACAGGTATAGTCCAGAGACTTTTACTACTTACAAGGCCTGGTCTGGTGACAACACACTGAGTGGCCTCTCAATGGAATCTTTGTTAGATCTGGGAATGAGCCTTCCCAGCACCGTGGGACACAATGACCATGAAATGCCCCCAAAATATAGTCAAATGTGTGGCTATGAAGGAGCCCTGCTGACTGGAAGTTGGCCCTTGCCAGTTTCCTCTACAAAGATTAAATCATAACCACTATAAGATGCTGACCTTCAACACCCACCTTGAAAGGAGTTCAGGGTGGAGACAAAAAATAAGGCACTCTGTGCTCTGGGAAAACCCCAGAAAAACAGCCCTTCAGACAGTCAGATGTTTTCAGGTAAAGATTTTTATGAGTCCAGATTCTTGCATCTTCTCATACCAAGAGAAACACTAATGTCACAAACCAATGTCTGGACCTGGTTCTCCTGGCTAGCCCCCCAGCAACTTTTCTACTTCTATTAATCTTTGGGCCATATATCTTTAATTTTCTTGTTAAGTTTATTTCTCCAAGTAGTAGTACAACAAGAATATCCCCTGGCCAACACCCAAACAATGCTAGAACAAGCTGCCCTATCATTCTGTGGACTCTCATCTCCCTCCATAAATGCACCCTGAGGTCCTCAAGCTATTCTCCCTTTGAGATCTTATATGGGAGACCATCCCATGATAAAAAAGCTTAAGGGAAACCACCAACAACTAGCTGGCCCAGGCCCTGGGAAAGTCTTCTGCTGTATCACCTGAGAAACCTGAGAAAGGACACCCATTCCTTTGGGCAATTGGGTTCATCCCTATCAGCCAGGAGATGAGGTATGGGTTAAAGTTTAGAAAACAAACAAACAACAGTTCAGCCAGTTTCAACAGGCCCTCACACGGTTTTCCTGGCAACCCCTACTGCTGTTAAAATTATAGGTGTCATCCTTGGATCCACCACACCAGAGTCAAAAAGTCAGCTACTTCCTGTGATGAGGACACCTGGAAAGCAGTTTGGGACCCCAGAAACCTCCTCAAGATCCGGTTCCAAAGATAATGGCCCTCACCCACGAAGTATGCTGAGCCCTGCTCTAGTCACTCCAGAAGCTGACATGGCAGAAGCTTGAGGATTCTTCAGCCTTGCTCCAGCTACACTCTGGCAGCTGGCTGGTCAATGCACAGCAGAAACTTAAGGATCTGGCTATCGAAATATTGATGGATTTTCATTGCCAACCCTGGCCTCTATCCCTAATCAGTATTATTGCTGTACTCTTCCTTACAGGACAAACTAGACTCCCACCCTGGCGTGCTGTGATTCATGGGGTCGCAAAGAGTCGGACACGACTGAGTGACTGAACTGAACTGAACTGAACCTCTCAGAATGAATCCAAAAATTACAAATGGTAATAGCTCAATATAGCCCCCTAAACAATGGGGAGCTCTGAATGTCCTACCAAAACATGAGATGATGCTTTCTACAATGAGTGATAGAAGCATCAAGAGGAGAGAATGAAAAGGAAAAGTTAAAATTTTACATAACCTTCAGCTCCTTCTGCCTCTGTAACCCACCTTGCTCCTTGCAAATTCTAGATCATGTATGTCTCAGAATGTGGGGACTCACAATACTAGGAACTGGAGCTTATTTTACTCACCCTTGTCCTGCTCTTTGCAATCGCCCTAATCCCTGCAAACCCGCAAACTCACTTAATCATGCTTGTCCATGTATAAAATACTCTGTAACCCCTTTGTTCCAGGCTCAGAGCTTGGAGTCTTAACTCCTCTGGGCCTGCCAGCATAGTAAACTTGAGTTCTCCAACTCTCTGAGTGTGGTGCTTGGTTTCTCAAGTACTGGTTTCTGCAACAAGGGAAGTCTTTTTACTTATAGCTCAGAAACAGCCAGATAGAAGAAATGTTCAGGGCAAGCTATGGGGAAAGGATGTGGAGAGAGCTTTCATGCCCTCTAGAGTATGCCAACCCACTCCAGTGTTCTTGCCTGGAGAATCCCAGGGATTGGGGAGCCTGGTGGGCTGCCGTCTATGGGGTCACAAAGAGTCAGACATGACTGAAGTGACTTAGCAGCAGCAGCAGAGCATGCCCACTCTCCCCAGATCTCCATATACTCACCTGGAAGCTGTCTGAATTCTCTGATTTTGAGTTTTTAGAGAGGTCTCATTTCATAGACAGGATTGATTAGGTCATTGGCCATTGGTGATTGATTCTATCTCCAGCCTCTCTACCTTCCAGAAGGCTGTAAAACACACAGTTGATTCTCTGGACAGTTATCCTCCCTGCCCTAGGTATAGCCCCAAAGTCATTTCACTAACATAATAGAAGCTTCATTTATTACTCTCTTCAAAGAAAATTCCAAGGGTTTTGATGATGAGCCAGAAATGATGACTAAGACCAAATATTTATGAGAAATATATTTTAATCATCTAAATGACCAAGTACATACCTCTTGTAAATGACATTGCAGTATATATAATGTAAACTTAAAAAACATTCACAAACCAAAAGTTGAATTATGTTTTATTTGGTGGAAATTTTTAGGACTTAAGCCTGGGAGGCAGCATCTCCAGTAACCCTGAGAAAACTGCTCTTAGGAGGTGAGGCAGGAGCTAGGTTATATAGAAGTTTTGCAACAAAGGGTAGGCAGTTTGAATGTCAAAAATTATAGTAATTAAAGAAAACCAGATATCCCAAGTTAAAAACTTGTGTTTCTTTATATAGGAAGATGCAAGAGTATGGGCTCACTGAAATCATTCCTCTGATATGCACCTCAACTCTCTGAGGCCAGTATCCTGTGTTTTCATATCTGGAGTTTCCTCAGGGCTCATTGTGGGGAGTGGTTGTAGTCTGATAGCTTCTAGATGGCAGGTATTCTTTCCTTCCTTCCGGAGTTCCCCCAGGGCTCACCAGCTCACCATCTGTAGTGGTTGCAATTGCTCGTGACTGTGACATCTTCTGTTTACTGATATGGCAGGAAACATTCTATTTATCAAGGAGAAGAAATTGATAGCTTCTAGATGGCAGGCATTCTTTCCTTCCTTCCGGAGTTCCCCCAGGGCTCACCAGCTCACCATCTGTAGTGGTTGCAATTGCTCGTGACTGTGACATCTTCTGTTTACTGATATGGCAGGAAACATTCTATTTATCAAGGAGAAGAAATCATTGATTCTGATATCAGAAAACTATGGTAGGAATTAACTAAACTGAGGAAAATGTGAAGCTGAGCAAAGGGTGAGTGGATGAGTTGGAGACGGAGGTAGGAGATAGAGCACATAAGCTCCTTTGCTCCTAGCATGGGAGTTTAGATTTCATTCTAAGTGCAGTGAGAATCTAACCTGCATTTTCAAAAATATTTTCAACCATTATGGATGTTTTTCAAAAATTTAGTCCTATTAACACCCCTGTAATGTGGTTGCATTTTTTGTCAAACTGAGATGTAACTACAGCTTTAAGCAAAGTGGCTCAAAATCTTAGAGATTGTAGTATGAAAGGAATTTAAACCCAGGTCTGTTCAATCAAAGAAAGCGGCATTCCCTCCACTTCAAACTCTTTCCAAGGGGCCACTGCCTACAAACAATATGCAAACCTGTACGTTAAACCAGGTTTCCCAAAGAGATCTACTTTGCAAAACTTTATGTGGTCTAGCTTAAGTATTGCTTGCTCTTGGAACAGTAAGGCTGCATAATCTATTCAACAGCTATTATTTCTTGGTAATATTTAACCATTCTGATTTCTCATGAAGTCAATCCTCCCTCCAGTCAGTGATGATCAGTTACATGCAACTGTACAGTGTGATGGAGAAGAGCCCCTTTAAGGATATGAACTCCCAAGATCTAAACCGCTAGAAAAACTACAGAAACCTTAAGTTTCATTCTTTTCAAATCTGAAGAAACAGGGTTACAGATGGTTTTATTTCTAAGACTATGTGCAATCTTTTTTTCTTGTTCAAAATAAGTTTCCTGACTCAACTTCAGGGAGTGCCCTCAAGCTTTCCATCTTCTTGGAAAAATAATTGACAAAGCCTCTTCCTTTTCCTGTAGTAATTGGGAGATGTCTGGTTCCTTCTGCCCCAAAAGGAAACGCTTTGCACCAATGTTGCCTCTGCCATTTCCGAGCTCTGGATGAAACTCTGGAAGCTGCGTGAAGTATGTGTAGGTGTGCCATCAATGCTACTAACCCAAAGCAAATCTCTCTCTGACACCAATGCACTTCCCTTTTCCCCAGAGAGTGTGAATCTGTTCAGCAACACCTGCTAACAACTGAAAAAGGAGAGCTGCCTCCTGAAGGGATAATCCCACACTGTTTTTGATCTAATGTGGCAGCCAGAAAGAAGACTTGCTATGGGGTCAGAAGCATTGCTATTCCCGAACTACCAGGCACCACCCCACAAGCATCATGTGAGGCCTGGGGGACAGAATAATATAGGAACTGACAAGAGACTCCAGTCAACAGCCTGCTGAAGACTTTTGATGGCAGGCTGGGAGCTGTCCTTGCCCCCTCTGCAATGCAAACTGGAAGAGAAACTTGCCTCATTTAAAATACCCCTTAGAGGAAGAAATACCAGAGTGAACTTGGCAAAGTAATATTGAGTCATTTCTTCAAAAATGCCTATTTCTATGGATTGGCTGCAGAGGTGACCAGGGTAGATTACCTCTTGCTGCTTCTCTTCAAGAGTGGGTTCTGAGCTGTGTGCCTGAGTCCCCTGCCTTAAATGTAATTTTCCAGGTGACTGTCAATAAAATCAGATGATTTGTCAGAAATAAAGCAGGCCAGGTGCAGGGTCCCCAGGATCCCAGACACAGCCTGCTGCTAATAGAATCAATTGCTTAATGAATGAGAGACTTTACACACACCCTGAGGTTAAAAGTCAACAGGAAGGGCTTCAACAACAACTTTATTAGGCAGATGCGCTCCATGGTATTCTAGCCTGAAAATATCTGTCTTGGATGGTTTTTCTTCTATTTAAGGAATCCAGTGGCCAAAAACAGGTTAAGAAACACATACACACACTTAATAAATTACCCCAGGATAGCTTCCTTTTCAGGTGATTAAAGCCACTTGGCTTTAAGCCTCTGACTTAAAATACTCCTCAAGATGGGCAAATAATGGCTTGGAAGTATGAGCCCATCACATTTGTTAGGCAGAATTTTTTTTTCAATTAGGGCCAATATGTGGACCAGGAAATTACCAATGAGAGAATACTTAACACAAGTTGGGAGGGGTTGATACACTGCCAATGTTTTTACATAGTTTATTAATTTAAGAGCCAAGTTTGTAAACTTAATTTCAAAAACACAGGATTTGATTCTGGTTTTAATTGGCATATGACTTGTGGCTTTTGATGTAGCCACTCCAAATTTCCCAGGAAATTTTCCAAATAGGGATATAAAGCAGTCTCACAACGCAACCAAAATTTAAAACTGAAGTCAACTTATTGCTAGACTCTTAGAAGAATTAATACTTCAATGAGGTCAATGGGAATATGAGCTATATACAACAGATGAAAAATAAATATGTGTGGGTTAACAGAGCTGTTTTAAAATATGGATTATAAATCAAAAACTTCCAAAACAGCAGCATGAAGAAAAAGCCAAAATAAACAAAATTCGACATAAGAAATGAGCAATAAAATTCATAAACCCCCAGAATGTAAAGAGAAACAAAGGATAAAAGAGAAATAATATGCAATAAAAGATATGATGTATAGAATACCAATATAGATGTTTCAAAATACAAAATAAAAAAAAACTTAAGACAGAAATAAATCAATTATTAGAGCAATAAGAGAAGACATTTCCCAAGACACAAAAATATACAGGGCATTAAGCTTAAAGGATCTACTGAGTTCCAACACAATGAATAAAAAGAAAATCACACCAAATTTAAAAATTTGTAAAATTTATAAAATTTAAGACCCCAAAGATAAAACAAAGATCCCAAAAGTTCTTAGAAAAAAACTGATTACACAAAAATAAGAAAATTCAGAATGACATTTTCCCAGCAATAACAAATGCTAGAAGGCAATAGAACGGTGCCATAAGTGTACTAAGGAAAAATTATTTTCGAACTAGAGTATTATACCCAGCCAAATTATCCACTTGGCTATTGGGCTTCCCTGATAGCTCAGTTGGTAAAGAATCCACCTTCAATGTAGGAGACCCCAGTTTGATTCCTGGGTCAGGAAGAACTGCTGGAGAAGGGACAGGCTACCCACTCCAGTATTCTTGGGCTTCCCACATAGCTCAGCTGGTAAAGAATCTGCCTGCAATGCAGGATACCTGGGTTTGATCTCTGAGTTGGTAAGATCCCCTGGAGAAGGGAATGGCCATCCACTCCAGTATTCTGGCCCAGAGAATTCCATGGACAGTACAGTCTATGGGGTCACAAAGAGTTGGACATTACTGAGTGAATTTCACTTTCAAATTATCCACAAAATTTGGGAGTAAGGTATTTTTAAGTAAGGGCTCCAGAAATACTTCCCACACACCATTTTTAGAAGCTACATGAGAATATATTGCCACAGAATTACACCAGTAGAAAAAACAATACCAAAATGATACTTTCAAAGACGATAAGGGAAGATAGTGACTCTTTCTAAATTAAAATACTGAATTTAAATTATTTAACATTAATGGGAAATAAATCAAAAAGCGGTTTACTTAGAAGATCATTTTTCTCTTTCTCTGAGTTTCTCTTAATTAAATAAAATGTCTACACTAACCACTAGATCAGTCATTTTACAAACTTTAAAATTCACAAGAAGTACCCAGGTTTCTGAAATTATGAATTAGTAGCTCTGGGATGAGTTCCAGGAATCTATTCCCCAAATCATTCTGAAGCACTGGAAAATGGACTACATTTTAAGCAATACTAAATTGTGCATTTCTTGAGGGCAGAAACTATGTTTTTTTTCTTGACCATGGCAACTTCAAAACACAGCCTTTTCATTGACATATTGAATGCATTAAAAGAAGAAATGGTTCCAGACCCCATCTCTTGTGTAGATGCTGCTCTTTTGGATGGAATACTATTCCCACTTAAACAATATCTTGTTTCATATCTAGTCTTAGACGGAAAGTTTCAGAAAACAACTGAGAGGAAACATGAAGATGAAGGACTCAAAGCCTTGGAGGACTCAAACCTACCAGGGTTTCTGGTAGGCACACCCTAAAGTGACTCTTCTACACCCCTCTCCCTTGAGTACCAGCAGAAATTGTCACCTACTGTTGTTGTTCGGTTGCTAAGTCATATCTAACTCTTTTCAGCCCCATGAACTGCAGCATGCCAGCCTTTTCTGTCCTTCATTATTTCCCAGAGTTTGCTCAAACTCAAATCCACTGAGTCGGTGATGTCATCCAACCATCTCATCCTCTGTCATCCCCTTCTCTTCCTGCCCTCAATCTTTCCTAGGATCAAGGTCTCTTCCAATGAGTTGGCTCTCCTAATCAGGTGGCCAAAGTATTGGAGCTTCAGCTTTAGGACCAGCCCTTCTCCTTCCAATGAATATTCAGGCTTGATTTCCTTTAGGATTGACTGGTCTGATTTCCTTGCTATCCAAGGAACTCTCAAGAATTTTCTCCAACACCACAATTCAAAAGCATCAACCTGTCACTTACTTCTAACCAAAAGAATGTGGCAAAGGTGATAAAATGTCACTCTCATGATTACATTTCATAATATAAAACCCTGTCTTTGTAAATAAAGAGCAATTTTCTGTGCTGATTTTAAGAAACCAACTTCCATGTTGTGACAGGGTCTATGGAACCAGAAATCTTCTAAGAACTGAGGGCAACCTTCAGCCTACATGCAGCAAAAAGTCCTCAGCATTTAGTCATCCCACTGTAGAAAAATGGATTCTGCCAAAGCATGAATAAATTGAAAGCAGTTTGTTCCATAAGCATGTATCCAGATAAGAACACAGCCTGACCAACACCTGACTGTAAACTAGTGAGGTCCTAAGATAGGACTTGATCAAACTGCCCAGACTCCTGTCCCAGAAGAACTGAGATTATAAGTGGATGTTGTATTAAGATATTAAGTTTGTCATTTGCTACAGAAATAGAACTGTAATACAATGGTTAGAATCTTATCAACTTTCCAGAAAAACAAATGAGAATCTGCTTTGGAAAATTTTGGTATTACATTCCAGCAGAAATTTGATATTACAATTATCTTTTAAATGTCTTACACAGACAAAATCAGTTCAGTTCAGTC
>SJYT01015844.1:0-28914 GCA_006410635.1 Cephalophus harveyi | reverse complement strand
TTTGGACTCTGTGGGAGATGGAGAGGGTGGGATGATTTGGGAGAATGGCATTGAAACATGTATACTATCATGTAGGAAAAAAACAAAAATCCAAAATCTCAGATTTTAATATTCCGATGGAAAAGAAAAGAAAATTAATACTAATCACACTGGTTAATGTGCTAAACAAACAACTTAAAAATGCAATTCCTACTAACAGCCCTATCACTATGTTGAATAATTCATATAAAACTTCCCACCTTCTCAGACTGGAATAAAGACAATGAATCGTGGGGTAGCACAGGAGAAAGAGAGAACAAGATTAATTTTTTTTGCAAATCATTGCTGCAAACTTTAAGAGGACACAGACTTTGAGAAAAGCATAGAAAAAACTTACTCTTGTAGATTATGTGAATTCCTGGAATTGTTGAGGATATAGGAAAAATTAGAATATACAGGAGACATAACCTATACCACTGCATGATTTTTTTCTTACCCAAAATAATGCAATTTTTAAATTATAAGTTGAGGCTTGTCTTGTTTCATTGCTGCAAACTTTAAGAGGACACAGACTTTGAGAAAAGCATAGAAAAAACTTACTCTTGTAGATTATGTGAATTCCTGGAATTGTTGAGGATATAGGAAAAATTAGAATATACAGGAGACATAACCTATACCACTGCATGATTTTTTTCTTACCCAAAATAATGCAATTTTTAAATTATAAGTTGAGGCTTGTCTTGTTAGTGGTAAGGAAAAACTGTCTAACAAAAAAAGTTGATATTAAAAGAGTTTAAGTTAAAAAAATAAAAATATGAAACAAATGATAACTTGTGAAATATTAGAGATTTTAGCATATTAGAGATTTCTACATAGTAAAGATGTATTGGGAAGCACTTGGCTTAGTATGATGGACAATAGGTCTTGATTACAAGAAAATGTTTCCTTTATTTTTAAACCAGAATATTTCTATATGATGACACATCAAAAAGTTTATCTGTGAAAGATGTAATGGTTTGGATTATTGTTCAAACAAATATTTGCTCTTGCCTCCTCTGACACTGTGGATGGAATATACTTTTGTGCTCCATTAATGTTGTGTTTGAATTGGCCAATGACATGTAAGCAGAAATATCTGTATGTCAATGATTAGTTTAGGTCTTGAGAAGTGTCATATATTTAATTTAATTTCGTTCCAAATGAGTCACAGATGTTTGAAGCAGAGCTGCCCAAATTAAATTTCTGTCATCTGGGTCAACTTGTAAACCCACAGCTCTCCATGTGATCTGAAGACCTGGGAGTGTGATCACTGATGCTTACTTCTTAATGTCATAGAGTTATGGGATGCCTGTTGAGAGTGTCAACTGAAAAAAATGCACAATGTCAAAGTTGTGAGTTAAACTGTATTGGGGGACAAAATGAGGACTATAGGTGGGAAATAGCATTTCAGATAACTCTGGGAAATTGCTCCAAAGCAGTAGGGGGAATGCCAGTATAAGTGATTTTGGTGAAGTGGGAGGGTACAGGCAATCAAGCACATATTTTTGCAGAAGGATCCTGCTAGTTTCATGAAGTTTATTGCTAGTAATGAGGAACAGATTCAGTGTTTTTCTATATATGAGGAGATGCAAGAATTAGGCTTACAAACTCTTCTAAAAATATCTATCTGAAGGCCTGTTCTGCCAGTTTTCCCCAGAGCACAGAGTGTCTCATTCTTGATCTCCACCCTGAGATCTTTTCAAGGTGTGTTGAAAGTCAGCAGTTACCGCCGCTTGTGATTTAATACTTGTAGAGGCAGATGACAAGTGCCAATTTTTAGTCAGCAAGAGAAAGGGACAATGATGGAGTAAAACCAAGGAAAAAAAAAAAAAAACTCTCTGACAGTAAAAAAGTCAGAAAATTGAATGCTGAGGTGTTGAAAGAAAGAACCTGAATGTTAATAATATTGGGGGTGCAGAGGAAAACAGAGAACAAAATCCTAAATTCTCCATTTACTTAGTATGAGGAAGGGGAGTTTGGGAAAAGGCAATATTTAAGGGAGAAAAAGAAAGAGAGGATATTGCAATAGAATGGCAATAATTACTAAATGCAGAAATTTTTAATATGAAGATGAAGTAATGATCTGAAAGTAGTACTAGAGAACATAAGGAAATGAACTCCACTTTTTTCTTTCATTTTTATTGAGCTCTAATTGACATGTAGCACTAAGTTTAAGGGGTACAGCATAATGACTTATATATGCTGAAAAATGATTACCACTATAAGTTTAATCAACATTCATTATCTCATGTAGGTAAAAAAATTTTTTTTTTAATTTCATTGAGATCAGAATTTTCAGGATCTACTCTCTTAGCAATTTTTCTATTCTTGTCTGTAGAGTGTCAAAGAGAGTGTAGCTTTTAATTGAAAGGTGCATTAATCAAGGTTTTCTAGAAGAACAGAACCAATAGGTTCTTTCTCCCTCCCTTTCCCCCACCTCCTTCTTTCTCTCTCTCTCTCTTTTTCTTGGAATTTACTCAAACTTTTATGGAGGCTGAGAGATTACAAGATCTGAAGTCAGAAAGCTGGAGAACCAGGAGAGTCAATGGTACAATTTGTCTGCACCTAAACATCTGAGAACCAACAGGGTCAATAGCATAAATTCCAGTCTAAGTGCAGAAGGAGACAGATATTCAAGCTCAATAGTCAGATGAAGAACACACTCTCATCAGCCTTGTTGTTCTACTCAGAACTTCAGTGGATTAGATTAAGCCCACTCACATTGGGCAGGACAATCTGCTTTAGTCTACTGATTCAAATGTTAATCTTATTCAGAAACACCCTCACAGATACACTCCAAATAGTATTTTACCAAATAACTTGGCTCCCTATGACCCAGTAAGTTGACACATAGGGTTGATTATCACAAAAGAGTATCAAGGGAAGTATATCCTTAGAGGAAAGTGCTATTTCATCAAGACAAATAGATTAAGGGAGTTTCAATGAAGAAACTGAGGATGTATGAAAACTTCTGTTTTATTTTTCTAATACTTGAATCTTGAAAGTTGTGTTCTCTGGCAAAAAGTAAAACTGAGTGTTAATTTGGCTTGTTAAATTAAGGGAGCTTCAGCCTCTAATGTTCAGGATGTGTTGTTCTGATGCTAAGTCACTTCAGTCATGTCTGACTTTGTGACCCCATGGACTGTAGCCCGCCAGGCTCCTCTGTCCATGGGATTCTCTAGGCAAGAATACTGGAGTGCGTTGCGGTGTCCTCCTCCAGGGGATCTTCCAGAGCCAGGAACTGAATCTGTTCTTTGTACATCTCCTGAATTGGCAGGCAGATTCTTTGCCATTAGCACCACTTGAGAAGCCCATGTTCAGGATCAAATGCTGCAAAGGAGAGAATAGCAGCCTGCAGAGATGTTATAAAACACAACTAGAGAGCAATAGAGTGACACAAAAGTATACAAAAGAGGACTAACATAAAGGGGAGAAAAGAGCACCAGTGTTAGTTTGTAAAAAAACTTTAAGGATGTTCTGATCACTTTCAGTGACTATAAGAACAGAGAACCCTATAAAAGATATGACAACTCTACAGCCATTCAGGATTCAAATTTAAACTAGATTAAGATCTATGTGCTTCAGTTATTTGAGTATATTCCTCATCTTTACTGTAAGTCGAATGCATTCTTTTCTTAGATAGCACAAGTGACTGGCATAAAAAAAAACTTGCAATTAATAGAAGGGATTTCATTTTTTTAAGGACATGTTTGTAGTTATTCTTTTTGCGTAAACCTCTAGGAAAAGTTTGAATAATGCCATATCAAAGAAATTTTGAATCCGTCTCTTTTAGAGACAAATTTTATCACTGTCTTGTCATAAGTTTTATCATGGAAATTGTCTTCTGTTTTAAAATAGTCAACTATGATTTTTTTTTCAATAAACATGGAGCATCAGAGGCTAGTAGGGCCTTTTGTTAGTTACTGCCAGATGTAGAGTTGTTTACAGTACTATTCCTGCCTTTGAGTAGCTAACAGTTGGAGAGATGCAGAGTTTGAATTTAGATAATTGAGAGATCATGCACTAAGTATTATCCAGTTGTTACAAACTAAGCTTTATAAGAATGGAGAGAAGAGTATTTGTAATTTGACTCAGAAAAAAATTATTCAGATCTTAAGGGACAAGAATGATATATTAAATTACTTTTGTTGATGCAATAAATTACTACAAACTTTGTGACTTAACACAAATTTATCACCTTACAATCTGAGAGTTCAGAAGCCAAAAAACAGGTCTCACTGGACTAAAATAAATTTGTCAGCAAGATTTTATTTATTTTTTGGAGGCTCCAGGTTAAGAATTACTCCCACTGAAGTAGTCCCCTCTCTTTGAGTAAAGACAGAATCTGTGATTTGCTTCTAACCAAAGAATAGGGAAAGAATCCACATCCAAGGTCATCTGTGCTGTTGGTAGAATCCAGTTTTTGAGGCTATTGTCTTGAGGCCCCCATTTCCCTGCTATTAGTCAGGACTTGGTCTTTACTCCTGGGGACTGCTGTTGTTTTTTCTCATGGCCTCATCTATTTCCACCAGTGGCGTGTTGGAATCCCTTTTTGTGCTTCTAATCTCTCTTACCTCCTCTTTTACCATTAGGTAGAGAAAACTCTCTGTTTATAATAGGGCTGTGGGATTTAAATCATTTCCACATGAATAATCATCCTCTCTTAAGATCAAATGTGCCATATAGAATAATAAGCATTGAAGTGATAGCTCAACATATTCACTAGTACTGGGGATTAGGGTATGAAATCTTGGGAGCTATGTTTTAGAGTTATGACTCTATACTTAGGATTTAGACTCTATTTTAGCAGATTGTTGAGAAAGAGTCTCCTTTTGGCTTTGAGGAAGCAAACAACCCTGTTGTGAACTGCCAATGGAAAGGCCACAGCTGCAGGCTGTGTCTAGAAACTGGGAGTGGCCTCCAGTCAACAGCTCTTAATAAACTGAGACTCAGTCCTATAAGCAGAACCTCAAGAATTTGAATTCCTCCAACAGGGTTTAAGCTTGGTAGAGGACCTTGAACGTTAGCAAGGTAAATAGTCTGAATGATGCTTTGATTTCAACCCATGAGACCCTAAGCAGAGTGCTCAGCTAAACTGTGCCTCCTCTCCTGATCCTCAGAAATTATGTGATGATATGCAGTAATAAGAGCCTCATTTTTTGTGTGTTTTGATTTAAGCCACTAAACTGTGGTAATTTGTTAGAAGCAACAGAATACTAGCACATGGGACTTCCTTTTGGAGATCTTGATTCAGAAGATCTGGGGTCAGAATTAAAACCTGTAGTTTATCAAATAACAGAGGGGACTTTGGTGCAGATAGTTTCTTAGCTAGTTTGAGAAACCCTGAATTATTTCTCACAATTTCCATCTTTCATTAAGATGTAGGAAAAGCTCATCATTGTGATTTTGTGCCTGGGAGAACTGCATGCAGCCAGAGTATTCATTTCTTCATTTCCTTCAGGAGAACATTACTCAGTGAAAGTAGCTTAAAATCTGTAATAACCTGAGAAAGACCCCAGAGCAAGAGGATCTACAAAATCCATGGCACTCGAGACATAAAACAGCTTGTTCCTTCCAAAGATTGGGTAATTCAATCATCTTCCAGAAGGCCAGCAGCAGGAGAATGATAGAAATGACATGTTTGCTGTTCACAGAAGAAGAAAAAGTGTAACTGGAAGCAAATCAGATAAGATGTTCACAAATAAAGGAGGAAATATCTGCTTATTTAAAAAATTGTGTGCTAGTTTACTCACTGGCCAACAATAAATTTCTATTTTCATCTTCACAATTGAACCTTGATTAGAATTAAATGTGATTTTTTTTGCATTCAGAAGGACAGTTTTATTTTTAATGCCTAGAGATAGATTTATAAACAATAAAGATTAGTCACTTTAGCAGAAGATGGTGCTATTTATCACTTCATAAACCTAATAACTGATTTCCTAAAAAATAGTAGTGAGTACCAAGGCTGCAATTATAATTTCAGTACTTAGAAATAAATTCAGTTTTTTTATTAGCACACTAACTGCCTAGCTTGTGCTTATTGGACTATACAGTTTTGAAGTGGTTCTGGAGCTTTGATCTGTAAAGTCTTTTACAGGCTATATTAATCAGAGTTTTTTTTTTTTTTTGCCTAAAGTATACTTTGGCATCACTGAGGAATCAAAATAGCTAATTCTGAATTGAGGGCAAAGCCTAGTGGGATGTTGATACTAAGCTTGTTAAATCATGCATATTTGGGAAGGGTGGATCAAACTGTCACAATAAATGTTACTCTAAACATAGGAGAAATTTTTTGTCAGCAATATCATTTAAAATTCAACTATAACATTGAAATATTTCTTCAAAAATATATTTTCATAGTTGATAAAAGATACGGAGAAAAAAAAAAAAAAGAGAGAGATTAAGGCCTTACCAGGACTTTTGTGGGTAAAGAGTTGAGGATTGATTGATAAATCATATTTTATTTAAATAACTGAAAAAAAATTATTGAAATAGATGGATAATATTTGTAACATGCATCTGAATGATATTTTAGAATTTATTAAAAAAGATCCTAAAAATCTTGTCTGTGACATAAGACTCCACTTTAAAAAAATTAAAATAAAATATACAGCAGAAGTGGCACATAGCCTACAAAGCCTAAAGTATTCCCTTTTACAGAAGAATGACTGATCCCTGCTCTAGTACTAGGTAGGACAATTTGATGACAACTACGTGGCTGGGATAAACTTTATAGCGATCTCTCTTTACCAACATTACTCTCAGAATTTCCATGATAAAATACTGCAAACTAGATGACTTACACAACAGAAACTTATTTCCTCATGGTTCTGGAGACTAGAGGTCCAAAGTAAAGGTGTTGGCACAGTTGTTTTGGAGGGCTGTTAGGGAAGGATATGTTCCAAGCCTCTCTTCCTGACTTATAGATGGACATCTTTTCCCTAAGTTTCTTCACTTACTGTCCCTCTGTGTGTGTCTCTGCTCAAATTTTCTCTTTTGTATAAGGACAGTGATCATCTTGGACTAAGGATACATACTCATGACCTCATTTAAACTTGATTATCTCTGTAAAAATCCTATCACCAAATAATGGCACATTCTGAATAGTGAAGGTTAGGATTTAAACATATGGATTTGGGAGGGACACAATTCAATGGTTGAAGAACAACAGAATTCTTTAATATTCTCTCCATCACTCAAATGAAATTTTAAGTTGAAAGAGAACTATATAGATTATATGATTTGCCCAAGGTCAAATGGCTAAGGATGAGGAGCACAGGGGCTGGCCATCGAAATTTGAGAAGGACCAATTGAGAGGATCACTGAAGCATATCTTACAACTACATGAGAGGTTGCCAAAGAACCCAGCATCTGAAGCAAATGGAAAAGGTAAAAAAGCTCAGTAAGTGGGTACCTCATGGGTTGACAGAGACCTCGAAAAAAATAGTCATTTTGAAGTGTTGTCTTCTCTTATTCTATGCTAAAACAATGAACCATTTCTCAATCCTATTGTGACATGTGACAAAAAGTGGATTTTTCATGACAACTGGTGATGACCAGCTCAGTGGTTGGACTGAGAAGAAGCTCCAAAGCACTTCCCAAAAGCAAACTTGAATGACAACAAAAAAAGGTCATGATAACTCTTTGGTGGTCTGCTGCTAGTCTGATCCACTACAGCTTTCCAAAGTCTGGGGAAACTACTACATCGGAGAAGTATGCTCAGCAAATTGATGAGATGCACCAAAACTGCAATGCCTGCAGCCAGCATTGGTCAATAGAAAGGGTCCAATTTTTCTCCACAACTCCGGACTATACATTACACAACAAATGTTTCAAAAGTTGAACAAATAAGGCTACAAAGTTTTACCCCATCCTCCATTTTCACCTGACCTCTCATCAACCAACCAACTACCACTTCTTCAAGCATCTTGATGACTTTTTGCAGGGAAAATGCTTCCAGAACTAGCAAGAGGCAGAAAATGCTTTCCAAAAGTTCACTGAATCTTAAAGTATGGATTTTTATGCTATAGGAATAAAGCAACTTATTTCTCATTGGCAAAAATATGTTGATTGTTACTCTTTCCATTGTAATTTTTCCTATTTTGATTAATAAAGATGTGTTGGAGTCTAGTTATGATGATTAACAATTCATGGTCTGAAACTGCAATTACATTTTCACTGACCCTAGTGGTAAAGAATCTGCCTGCTAATGTAGGAGACATAAAAGACATGGTTCAATCCCTGGGTTGGGAAGATCCTCTGGAGAAGGAAATGGCAACCCACCGTAGTATTCTTGCCTGGAGAATCCCATGAACAGAGAGCCCTGGCAGGCTACAGTCCATGAGATCAGAGTTAGACACAATTGAAGTGACTTAGCCCACATGTAACACTATGTATATTCTCCTCTAAAACTGTCCAAGTAGACTTGCCCTCCTCCAATGCATGTTGTCTACCAAATGCTGGCTTCTGGGCTCCTGCCTCTGCTCTCTGCTCATGATAAGGCTCAGCCTCCCACTGGATTAAATTAAGCTACATGGTAGGAGGATCTTTAAAGATCCTCAGTCTTGGCAAGATGAGAACAGCTTCCAAAATGAATCTAAACTGAGAACATCTCTTCCATTGCACAGATGTCATTGACTTAATTATATTTCCTGTGATAAAATATTGAATGTCTCCTCCAGCCACTACCACCTAGAGTTTTATTGTTTAACTACAGCATGCTTATTTTTGAAACATCAACTCTGATGTATGAGTTCATCATCTTTTTAAGTGCATCATTTAATTAGAAGCCAGAAAAGAACACATTCAAAGTGAATTGTTCCATCTAAGTTTGGCCAGCATTCTTTTTGCACTACAATTTAACCTGAATGATAAATATCAATATTAGCCTTTCTCCAGTTAGGCTTACTGAGTAACAGGTGTCTAAATAATTTAAGAAACATATTTGCATTGAATTATGTAACTTGAATTATGCAGACTACAGGTCCAAACTCTTCCAAAGAAATGCTAAATATTTATGTTACCTTGTTGACAGTTTTTTAGAACTTTCTTTTTTTTTTAATCTGAGTAAATGCATATTTCTTTACACATGTAATCATCTTATTCATGGCTCTCCCTCTCTTCTGTCTTAATAAAAATTGCATTGATTTGTTTATAAACCTGCTATTACTTTTATGTATAACATTACTTAGTTATATTTGTATATAACATGGCTTTGTCTATAAATATGATGATTTATACTAATTATTCTGAATTATTGTTTGAAATTAGGGAAACAATCACAGAGTAAAACTGTGTGCTATTTTGCTTTTATACCCTAAATCTAGGCCTCTGCTCAATAGTTCTCCAGAACAGTTGAGTCCCTTCTTCCTTGATGATTCTTGTTGAAATTGAGTAGAAACATAAAGTCAAAGCAATGTAAGACTTTTCCCTGGACCATTGTGTCTCTAACACTATACAGCTCTCCTCCAAAACTTCAGAAAACTTGTTTAAGTGAGTAGGATTTCAAGAATTTTCAATACCAGGTAGTTCTGAACACTGGCAACCTGTAGAAGCCATGGAAGTTTCAAAATGTTCAGTTTTGAGGGTAAAGTTATAAATTCTCTGTACTTCCAGAACCCTCAAAATGGAGGTCAGCTTTTGAGGCTTGAGGACTAATGATATTGTGACTGTCTTTAATTGAGAGGTGGGAAGCAGGATTGCTTCTCCCAACATAAGCATATGAACTGAAGTGAAAGTGAAAGTCACTCAGCTGTGTTTGACTCTATGTGATCCCATGGATTATACAGTCCATGGAGCTCTCCAGGCCAGAATATTGGAGTGGGTAGCCATTGCCTTCTTCAGGGGATCTTTCCAACCCAGGAATCAAACACAGGTCTCCCATATTGTAGGTGGATTCTTCACCAGCTGAGCCACTAGGGAAGCCCAGGAATACTGGAATGGGTAGCTTATCCCTTCTCTGGCAGATCTTCCCAAACCAGGAATTGAACTGGGGTCTCCTGCATTGAAGGCGGATTCTGTACCAACTGAGCTACTAGGGACACAGTAGATAAAATATATCTCTCTGTAAATACTGATGATGCTTTATGCTTATCCTCCAAATTTTAATTTTGTGCCACCGGTTGAGGCTCAGAGATTTGCATTTTAAACAAGAGTTCTGGTATTTTTCTTTCAGGTGAGCTTTCCTTTGAGAAAACAAATGGGAGAGGTAAGGCCCTTTTCCATGCTTCCCTTACTTTGCATCCTTATGGTACTTAGGGGCTCCTGATTTCTTGTAGCTATGTGCTACCCCTGGTCCCATCATTCCCATGGATATCCATGATGCCAGCTGGGTGACTGCCTCTCCTTCCATCAGCTCTGGCTTGAAGAGGGGAACATGTGGAACTTATAAATGATACTGGTCATTTTCTCACTGAACATTTATAGTAGCCTTGATCTTGGACAGTTCCTGAGTAGGGCATTTGTTGCCTTTTGGGGGAGATATAATTGAAATGTCCTCCAGAATTGGGAAAATGCTTGCTCTCATTCTAGGAGGGTAGGCCAGCTTTCTCAAGCTAATATCCTCAGAGGACTTTATCCAAATATCCCTATACCATTTCTCAGAATCCCACACTTTTATAACCAAGGCTCTGATCTGAACAAAATTGATCTGTCTGAATGAGGTTCAAATACCTCTGGAGCTCTGCAACTTTATCAACGGTTCAGTTTCTTGATTCAGTTCAGTTCAGTTCAGTCGCTCAGTCATGTATGACTCTTTGTGACCCCATGAATCGCAGCTCACCAGGCCTCCCTGTTCATCACCATCTCCCGGAGTTCACTCAGACTCATGTCCATCGAGTCCATGATGTCATCCAGCCATCTCATCCTCGGTCGTCCCCTTCTCCTCCTGCCCCCAATCCTTCCCAGCATCAGAGTCTTTTCCAATGAGTCAACTCTTCTCATGAGGTGGCCAAAGTACTGGAGTTTCAGCTTTAGCATCATTCCTTCCAAAGAACACCCAGGACTGGTCTCCTTCAGAAAGGACTGGTTGGATCTCCTTGCAGTCCAAGGGACTCTCAAGAGTCTTCTCCAACACCACAGTTCAAAAGCATCAATTCTTTGGTGCTCAGCTTTCTTTATAGCCCAACTCTCATGTCCATACATGACCACAGGAAAAACCATAGCCTTGACTAGACAGACCTTTTTTGGCAAAGTAATGTCTCTGCTTTTTAATATGCTATCTAGGTTGGTCATAACTTTTCTTCCAAGGAGTAAGCGTCTTTTAATTTCATGGCTGCAATCACCATCTGCAGTGATTTTGGAGCCCCCCAAAATAAAGTCTAACACTGTTTCCACTGTTTTCTCATCTATCTCCCATGAAGTGATGGGACCAGATGCCATGATCTAGGAAACTAAAAAACATATCTTGCTCAAATTCTGAGAAAAATTAAATAAATATAAAATGCTAAACTTTGGCCATTTTTAAACCATTAGAGAGGAAAATTCTGATATTACCCTGTAAGAATCTAGAATAGTGGAATTATAAAAGTGACTTTTAAAAATAAAGGTATAATTCCATAGAGGTATTCTCTATTCCACAGAGATATAACTGACACATGACATTATATTAGTTTCAAGTGTATGACATAATGATTTGAAATTTGTATATATTGTGAAATAATTACCACAATAAGTCTAGTTAATATCTGTCATTATATAGCTAAGAAATTTTTTCTTATGATGAGAACTTTGAAGATTTACTCTCTTAAAAACTTTCAAATATGCAACAGAGAGTTATTAACTCTAGTCACCATGTTGTACATTACATCCCAGGATGTGTTTATTTTATAACTGGAGATTATATATTTTGACTCTTTCACTGATTTCAGCCCCACCCCATCCCCACACTGCCTTTTGCAACCACAAATCAAAAAAAGTGACATTTTAATATTGATCATCTCTTTGAGCTATCCATTTGATGCTTTTCCTTTACATAATACATAATACAGCTTCACTGTGATTAGCTGCGAACTTCTGGAAGAAGCCAGCACTGTCTTAGAAATGCCTAGTACTATTGCCTGGATTATCTTGCCATCTACTCACAGGCTCAAGGAGACCATTTACATCTTCCCACTTTTGTTCTTGGCCAATTCTCACTCCTCTTCCACTGTTCTCATATTCTGCACTTAGCAGAGTATTTCACCTGGAACAAGGTTGTCTAGTTTTTCATCTTTGTGATTATTTTAGACATTATTTATTTTAATTATCAAAGTTCAGAAGTATTTTGAAAACACCAAATTGGTGTCAAAGCTTGTTGGGACTTATGTTTTTATAATATTTTTTTCTGTAGTCTTAGTAGAAATATTAAAGGTAAAATAACTTTCAAAATTATCTGGCACAGTTTTTACTCTTGTAGTATTCAGTAAATATTATTCTATGCAGTGGTGTGCTCATACATGTTTAACAACATATTCTCAAAATAGAAAGAAAAAAATAAAAAGGTTAATTTGCAAATGTACACATTTCTATGGTGTTATTCCTTCCACCACAGCTGATTTCAAACTACCCATGCAAAGTCACTGACTGGGGACTTATGGAAGGATATGCACAATCAGATTTTGAAAGTGAGAGCAAGCTGGCTTCAATATACCACTGACTCTCTGACACAAGCTATCATTGCCTTGCCTATATTCCTCACAACCATACCTCTTTACTGCACCTTGCTCTAGTTTCCAACTGCTAGTTTCTGCATGTCTCAGCCTGAGGGTTATCTGTGGATATGGAGTTCCTTTCTGCTAAAACAGTAGTGCCAAGAAATTATTTTGGCAGGAGAAATAACCGGTAGTCGTTTAACCAATGACTGACAATGTTTGGTGTGTCAATTCACCATCTTTCTCAACTATCCATTGGGATAAGCCTGAAGTTTTTGTTCTATCAGTAAAACCATGCTCATTGTTCCCCAGAAGTAAGTCTCAGGATAATGCTATATTGTCTTCCCTTCCCTTTGTCACTTTCCTACTCCTTTAATGGGATCTCTTCCTAATAAAACTACCTGCATCTAATACTATCTCAAGATCTACTTCTGCTGGAATGCAAACTCCTATTCGATATCCATTTTGGTAGATGTCTTTAGAGTATTAATGTCTAGCCAAATTCATGTGTCTATTTGATATTCCCACCATTACATCAAACTCAAAATGATCTCTTTTATTCTACCAGATTCTTTTCTTACTGTATCATTTCTATAATAGATGGGATGGCTCCAGGTGCTTCTTGTTTTTGATAAAAAATATTAATATCTCATAGCATTAGGGCTCCATGAAATCCTTTGCAAAGGAGATAATTTTGCTATCAAATATGATCTATTTGCAAGCCTGGGAAAGACAGGGTATGATTCATTTAAAGAAATAATTTTAGACATTTATTTATTTTTGGCTGTGCTAGGTGTTTGTTGCTGAGTGAGCTTTTCCCTAGTAGCGCTGGGTGGGCTTTTCATTGTGGTAGCTTCTTATGTTGCAGGGCACAGGCTCTAGAGTGTGTGGGCTTTTGTAGGTGCAGCTCCCAGGCTCTAGAGTACAGACTCAGTAGTTGTGGTGCATGGGTTTAATTGCTCTGCAGCATGTGGGATCTTCTAGACCAAGAATCGAACTTGTGTCTCCTCCATTGGCAGGCCAATTCTTTACCACTGAGGCACCAAGGAAGCCAGCAGTTTCTGTTCTTTAATTGTGATTTTCAGGTTTTATTGGAAAAAATGTGGAGACCCAAGTATGAGCAAAGGATTGCACCTGATGGGAGAGAGGCCAAAGAACAGAGCAAGAGAGTGATATGGAAAATAGCATACTAATATCAATGGAACTTAAATTCCTGGAGGTGTTTCTAGATGTAATATTCATGTTCTTATAATTGCTTCCTCTTTTTTCCTCTTCCACATTGGTAACATTTTTTCTAAACTACGTCTAAACATAAATTTGCTTCATTTTGTTTCATTTTTATGCTCAGTTATTTTGTTTTGGCTTTTTTCTTTTTGACACAAAACTAACCAAAAACATAGCTATGGTCACAAAAGAATAATGTTGATGTCTATCTCGATCTTCAAACCGGGAGTAAATGTTTACTAGGGAAATGAAAAAAAATATGCCAGAAGGAAATATCTGAAATGTTTGACTTGTTTAAAAAAAAGAAAATTTCTCTTTGTTATACATAAGATATCTACAATAACAATTTCCTTCTTTCCAGCCAGTGATGTAAACAACATAGAAACAGGAACAAAAATGAAAGGGAGAATATACAAAAATTATTAATGTTCCCTTTCTTTTGTGATGTACATTCTGCCTGATTATGATAGAAGAAATGCCATCTATGTTATGTCTTTAGACTGTTGGCTCCAAATTGCCTTGCTTCTTCTCATGTCTGCTACAGGAGTCATAAATCCTATAGTGGGAATGACAAGAAATGACAAGCACAGTCCAGTTTACAAAGCTGGCTTTCAGTGCCACCCCTGGTATTAAGATAAGTTCTTGCATTTACCAAGCGACCTAAATGTCACCACGTATCTTGTGAAATCAGTTTACAGACACTTGAAATGAGTCCTTTTCTAAAACACTTGGAACAGCCAGGCAAATCCATGTTTTTGAGGTCAAAATTAAATACTGAAATAAAGCACTTCATGTCAATGTAAGATTTCCTCTGCCTGTCATCACAGTGTGGCTGTCTCATTATAAGAGAAATTAGAACAATATTTTTCTTTCACTCAGAGCTCTTAGGGAAGGTTTCAAGCACAATTAAGCTGTTGTACACTTAGGGCTGGGCTTCTGTGAGAACACATATTTAATCAGTGAGTACTGAATTAAAGGAAAAATTAGGGAATAAGCATGTGAGTCAGGCACCATATGAATTAGCCAAATCATTTTTAATATTTCGAGTTGCTGAATAAGCAAGTCATTCAATACCCATTGCTTTTGTTTCTAGGGCAATAATGATTCAAAACAGGGAATGGCCAATAACATGTTATTGTTGGAACTAGGGCTTTATAATGGAATCAGGGTAGTACAGATCAAATATACTCTTCTTAGGGAATTTTTATTCATATTTTCTACATTGTTGAAGGATGCCACTTTTCATGATTATTTCAGCTGAAAGGAAATATTTTTTCATTATGTGTTTGCTGCCACAGTTTCTTATAGTAAGACTTCTGATCTTTGATTTATGCTCTTCTTTGGTCACCAAATTTCACTTATAAGGAATAAAGAAGCTTTTTGTTTCTGAGGAAGTTGTTCTTTTTTGTGAATGCTGTTATGGCCAATTGTCAAAGAAAAAAGGGAGCAACAGATAATTTCTTATTGAATAAGATCAGAAAAAAGAAGAAAGTTGTTTTCTGGTTATGTGGAGTTGAATAAGAGGCTCATTATGGTTTCCTAATATTTGATAGGTTTTGTTCTTAATTATCTTTTAGTATCAAAATGCATTTTCTAAGATATCTTTATTCCCTAGAATGGCACAGTAGGAAATGCTTATAAAAAGATTAAAAATATTTATTTCAGATAAAAACCCTCACATAGTACTGTATCAAAATTTGGACCCCTCAACTGAAGACACATTCTGAACATTTTGAAGATTCTTTGAAGAGCAGAATTTTAATTAATGAATCAGCATATTAGGTCACAGTGGTGACCTAGGCAGAATTTAAGTTGGTATTTTCTTTGGTTCCTTTTCTGTATCTTTATTCCCACCTATCTTGTCCCATGTCTAGATCCTTATTATTTTTTCTAGATACCAATTAACCATTATTTTGAAAATTTGCTCAGGTCTCTCCTTATACAACTTTTGTCAGTTGGAATACAGAGGCATGGATGACGTGTGAGCTAAAGCTTTCTAGACACAACTTCTGTTTTCAAATGCATTAAATCAGCCTCTGATTAGTCAAGTTCAAGCAGTTGTAGGGAGATAATTGGAAGCCAAGAACCATATAAACAATCCCCCCTTCCCCCCAGCCCTCTATGTTATTTTCTTCAAACCAATGTTTGCAGCTTATCTATCCATGAGGAAAGAACCTCATGGAGTCTTAGAAGGAAGTTGATTGAGGTCATGGAAATTCTAAAATGTTTGATATAGAAAATGATCAAAGGCTAATATTTCACATCCAATGAAAGTATAAAAACACATGATTCAAGACTAATACCTGAGAGTTTTGAGATTTAGGTTATATATAGTATATGTCTGGAAAGGCCACTTAGATCAATGTTTCCAAAGCATATGCCGAGGAAAACGAGTCTTTCAACTTCTTTCCCCACCTCCTGCCACCCTCTCTACCCTCTGAATTCATCAAAACAAGAAAAAAACTTCAATGGTCTTGGGAAATTACACTGTAAATTAGTAAGTCAAGTCATGCAATGCTCTGCAGTGGATCAACCTCTCTAATGCAGATTAAAGTTCAATATCTTCAAGATCCATTTGACTCTTAAGGATTTGTCTTATCTATAAATGAGCATCTATGGGGATAAAAGCAAAATATTCATCTTCCTTGGGTTTTATCTTTGCTACTTACAGAGTGAAAAAGTTGAAAATAAGTGAGTTTTCAAACATAGTCTTGAAGATCACCTAATGGTGACATTAATATAGAGAAATCCATACTGATATGGTAGTACACATGAGATAACCCTTCTTTCAATTCTAGTTTTGTGTGATTCTATGACTAAATGAACTCTGAGTTTGTTTACAGATATAAAATTTCTCAACTGTCAGGACTCTACATCAATTAAATTTAAGTATTCAAATTGTCCATAAGAAAAAATTTAACTCTCTTCCTACTCCAATAAGTATAATGTAACTCCACTGTTTAAAGTTGCTTATGGCCTCACCCAGGAGTAGACAGTTACTGTGCTTGTAGGAACCACTGGTTTGGGGGTACAATTAGGAATTATCTGTGAGGTTAGTAAAGCTGTGCAAATTTATCTTTTTTATGTAGATGATGCATTTTTAGGCAAGCAATGATACTTTGCCAACAAAGGTCCATCTAGTCAAGGCTATGGTTTTTCCAGTAGTCATGTACGGATGTGAGAGTTGGAATATAAAGAAAGCTGAGTGCCAAAGAATTGATGCTTTTGAACTGTGGTGTTGGAGAAAACTCTTCAGAGTCCCTTGGACTGCGAGGAGATCCAACCAGTCCATCCTAAAGGAGATCAGTCCTGGGTGTTCATTGGAAGGACTGATGTTGAAGCTGAAACTCCAATACTTTGGCCACCTGATGCAAAGAGCTGACTCATTTGAAAATACCCTGATGCTGGGAAAGATTGAAGGTGGGAGGAGAAGGGAACAATAGAGGATGAGATGGTTGAATGGCATCACTGACTCAATGGACATGAGTTTGGGTAGGCTCTGGGAATTGATGATGGACAGGGAGGCCTGGTGTGCTGCAGTTCATGGGGTTGCAAAGAGTCAGACATGACTGAGTGAGTGAACTGATATGTGATGATGATGTGTTCTCCTTATTTCTCCCCATATGCACATTTTAACTTTAAAAACATCAAAACTTCTTATGTTTTCTGCCTTATTTTTTTCCCCTTCCTTCAGTTTTTCTTCATTATTAGCTTTTGTTTTTTCTTTCCTTCATTTCTAGACTTTTATCCTTATAAGTATTAAGGATCCAGGCAAGTGTTAATATAGCTCTTGTTCAAATATTTTCTATTTTTAAACAAGGTGCTTACCAACCACTTTTAAATGGATTTTTTTTTCTTCCTTTTACTGTTGTCTTCTTTACAGCTTCAGAAAACTAGAAGGGTCACAGTTTATGTCCAATTTTTCCCTTCAATTTCCTTTTTTACAAAATTTCATTTCTTTAAACTCGTTCTACAGGACATTTCTGTCTTGAAAAATGAGACAGACTGTGTTAAGCACTATTCATTACTACTGTATTCTTCTGTTCCACTATTGTAAAATATACTGAATGCCATGTTCAATTGTGGTTGTGTCAAAACAAAAAGAGATAGCAGTTTAAGGCCTCTGCTCATTTCCTTTCTATTATACTTGGAGCATTTCATACTTTGAAATAGTTTTCAGTTCATGAAAGAAAATTAAAAACCTATATCCTTTTTACCCTTTCAGCAAAAGAAGGCAGTAACTTTTAATTTAACCAATTTTTCTATAAAAAATAAAAATAAAAGCAAGTTTGTGGTTTTATGTGTTAAGAACCAAACAAACATGATACAATGCTTGCTATTATCTTGGGAAATTAGCTGTACAGCATTCAAAGGCTTTCTGCCAAGAGCTTCAAATTCATTTCTTTGATTTTTGAATAGAAATTTGTCTGGCCAAGGAGATATATGATTCAGAGGGAACTTTTTCCCCTCTCAGAAATGACTCTTGACATCTCCAGTCCTGCCATCTATCTTTGTGTGTCTGTTTGTCTGTGTGACTCGGTAGAAACTGGTTTCATACCACATTTTTCTGTGCTGCAGAAGACTGTCTGATCCTGTCTTTGAAATCCTGCCAAGAATCGTTAAGAACCCATGTGTTCAGGCAGAATGTAGCCCAGTAGCAAAGTGTTTAGGGAATGTTTGCAGCAAGAAAAGTCTTATCAATGATGTGACTAGGAATTTAGATGTGACATTGTGGCCCATAATAAGTGGAGGGAAAGCATCCAAATGTGGCCACTTGCAGTGTATTGTAGGATTTTTTTGCACAAACTAAGTCAGAGCCATGCTTGTGACTGCTTCCAAAATCACCCTAGCTTTAGACAGGAACTGATAATCAGCAAACTCAAGGACTTTTTTAGATTTTCAGGATAAATGATAAGAAAAAAATTGTATTACGTGGAGAGTGAAAATTACAAGGAACATCAGAAATAGTGTGGGTATCCCAATGAGATAGGAAATAATGGTTGATAAATTTCCAAAAATCTTCAATGGTGCAGAGGAAAGTGTGTTGATGTGACATCAGACAGACTAGATCCTGATATCTGGTGTAGAATTGTGGCCATTTTGCTTAATGTCTGTGAATCTTAGTTTTCTCAACTGTATCAACCTGACATTATTGTTGAGATGATCATTAACGATAAAGTGTATAAAGTGCTCCACATGGTATCTAATGCATATGTGTTAATTGTTGTGTTATTATTCATTTTTTTTAAGTATCAAGCTAGATCTCTTTTCATTGCTGCAGATAACAATATTAATGAAATCAGGGCCACAAAGGAGAAATTGTAGCTGTAGATTTATTTTGCATATTCCAGACATTGTGCTGTGAAAGAATTAGGATGAATCTGAGAAAAATACATTTGTTTTTTAATTATGTGTTTTGTTGCTTGGCTTGCTGATTAAAATTGAGAAAAGCAAACTCACAAGGTGGGTTTAGAGCCTTTTATTTAAAACTGCAAAGATGTGAAGATGTTGTATGAAGTATATTGGAAAAATGAAATAAAAAGTTATTTGCATGGTTGTGTCTGACTTTTTGTGATCCTGTGGACTGTAGCCTGCTGGACTTCTCTGTCCATGGAATTCTCTAGGCAAGAATACAGGGGTGGGTTGCCATTTCCTTCTCCAGGGAATCTTCCAGACCTGGGGATCAAATCTGGGTCTCCTGCATTGCAGACGATTCTTTACCAACTGAGCCACTAATGCAAATTTAGATATGTTTCAATCAGGATCATCTTCCCACTTTTTTCCCCTTTTTGGTCTTACTCTCTACTTTTAAATCCTCCTTTTTCTTCATTAATTCCTTTTTTTTCCTCTTTTTTGGCCATCTTTTATTCATTTTCTTTTGTTATTTAAGGTTTCTGTTTGTTTTCTTCCTTTTTTCCACTTCAAAATATCATGATTAGCATATTCAATTAATAAATCATCTGTTGTCATCATTTTGGAGAGTAGGGAGGGGCCAAGATATACTTAATAGATCAGTTCAAAAAAGGTTTGAACTGGTTATGGAAGCTATAACAATATTAGTTTTTGTTTTGACAATAGAATAATCTATCTGAAATTCTTCCCTCAGAAGTTAAAAAATATTTAGAGGCAGAAACTTGTAAAAAATATGATTTAAAGATTTAAAGAAAGCTGTGGTGCCTATACACAATGGAATATTACTCAGCCATTAAAAAGAATACATTTGAATCAGTTCTAATGAGGTGGATGAAACTGGAGCCTATTATACAGAGTAAAAGTAAGTCAGAAAGAAAAACACCAATGCAGAATACAACACATATATATGGAATTTAGAAAGATGGTAATGATGACCCTATATGCAAGACAGCAAAAGAGACACAGATGTATAGAAGTCTTTTGGACTCTGTGGGAGAAGGCAAGGGTGGGATGATTTGAGAGAATAGCACTGAAACATGTATATTATCATATGTGAAACAGATCATCAGTCTGGTTAGATGCATGATACAGGATGCTCAGGGCTGGTGCACTGGGATGACCCTTAAGGATGGGATGGGGAGGGAGGTAGGAGGGGGAGCACACGTACACCCATGGCTGAGTCATGTCAATGTATGGCAAAAACCACTACAATATTGTAAAATAATTAGTCTCCAATTAAATAAATTAAAAAAATTCATTGGATGAATTTAAAAAAAATAAAGATTTAAAGAAGCTTTGTCTCTCTAATATAATTTTGAGTTTTAAATTTGTAAAAAGTTATCTTTTGAGGGGATGTGCATGGGCAAGTGTGTCATAAGGAGACCTACTTAAACTCACAGATAACATTGCCCAAGATTGTTGAAGAAACAGTGAAAACACAGGAACATGTGTTTTGGATTTAGAAATCGAAATCCAATCATTCAATAATGTGGAAACCGTTAATGGTTGAGCCACAGCTATGTGTCAGAGACTTTACCTGGAGATAAAGAGGTAGCTTTGTCTCCTTTGTGTGCAGTATAAGGCAGTGCAGTATAAGGTAATGCCTGTTCTGGTGTGTGATGTGTGTTTGAGATGAGAAGGTGAAACAGTTGGGAAAGTAGGATAATACTTAGGCTGAATCAGCATCTCTTCCTGAAGAGGTAGCTAAAAAAGAATTGTTATTGTAGATAGAGCTCAACACCAGTTAGTATATAGAGATGTGTCTGGATAACAGAAATTGTACTGCAGTTGGACTATTCAGTTCTGATGCAATTGTTGAATTTGATCCATAGGTGAGTACACATTTTGCTCTTAGGGGTTTATAGTTTTTCTCAAAAGCAACAAGTATTCCCACAGAAAGTCAAACTGGGATGAGGCTTATCTTTGAAAGAAAGAGATGGCTAAAGAGGTGGACTTGTGTTAGTATATTCAGAGTGTTCCCTGTGTTCAGGATGACTAGATCTAACAAACAAAGGCCAATCAGAGGTTAATAGGCTGTGGCAGCAGCAGTGCAGAGTGAAGTAATCTCAACCATTATATGCAACTGAAGGGCTGAGACTGTTTCATAAATGGGAAAGTTTGGCAAAAACGAGGGAGGGCACTGCTCTTTTACTTCCCTTCAAGTAAGCCAACTTAGCGTAGAATCAGACTCAAGGGAGAGGCAGTGGTACCAAAGCTGCCAGGAGAGTTAGAAATCGTGGCTGAATGTGGAGACTGAGTGAGTGGAAACACAGCTGATGTATTTGTTTGCAGATACCAGTACCCTTGCCTGGAGAATTCCGTGGACAGAGGAGCCTGGAGGCTACAGTCCATGGAGTCGCAAAGAGTCAGACACGACTGAAGTGACTTAGCATGCATTTGTGCAGCAGAACAATCTCTTACTTGATTCTGGAATATACCTGGGGACTCTTTGAAGTGGCTCAATGCCCACAATAAAAATGTGACCTCAGATAATACAGGCTGGTGAAGAGAGGATGCCAGCAAAAGATAAGCCTAATTTTCTGAAGAGGTCTGTTCTTTTTTTGGAAAGTAATAAGTACCAAAAAAAAGTACTGATTAAAATTAACAAATCCATTTTGCTATTGAATTTTAATGGAAATAATCAAGTGCAATTTTATTGAGTTATAATTTATGTACAATAAAATACAATAATTTTTAAGTGTATAGCTTGATTAAAAAATGTATATGCACTGTAACCAACATTCACATTTCTGCTCACATGTAGCTTCTAGAATTCATCTCTGATGCTGTGTATACTAGGTCACTTCTGCTGCTGCTGCTAAGTCGCTCTAGTTGTGTCCGACTCTGTGTGATCCCATAGACGGTAGCTCACCAGGCTCCCCCATCCCTGGGATTCTCCAGGCAAGAATACTGGAGTGGGTTGCCATTTCCTTCTCCAATGCATGAAAGTGAAAAGTCAAAGTGAAGTCGCTCAGTCATGTCTGACTCTTAGGTCACTTCAGTTGTGTCCAACTCTTTGTGGCTCTATGGACTGGAGCCATCAGGCTCTATTATTTAGACTAATATTTAGACTAAAAAAGGACTTATATTTCTTTTTGTTGCTGGATAAGAAGCAATTTTAATCTGTCTTCTTTGTACAACTATGAAATAAAAGAGAAAAATAACTCAATTTGGTTTTCTTATTTAGTTTAAGTAATAAGGAAATGGGCATTATTTTCTTATGAATATGAAGTAACTTGGATTTAAAACATTTTTAATAGAAATAAATTGTTAATCAAACTATGATTTAATGAGCAATACCAGCTTATGGAAAGCTGTACGAATTTTCCAAAAATTTTACTTTCATTAGAACTACAATTCACTGTCTTTATTAAATATCTCGAATCATTGCATTGTTTTATGAAAAACATATTCATAATTGAATGTGTTCATTTGCATTTTTCATGGACAAAATCTGTTCCTATAACAGTGGAGATGTGAATTTTCTCATAGCAATTTAAATACATTAGTTTTCTGATTTGATTCTAAGAACTTGGGAAGATTGAAAGGGGCATAAGGGTGAAAATATACATTGTCTGAAAATATAAACTGTATATGTAAATATAATTTATCAAACATTTGCCTACAGCCTGTTTTTGGTTCCTGTCTGCTTTTTCTTGATCCTTACTCTAGAAGGATCTCATTTTTCTATCTTCAGTATATTCCTCCCAACTGAGTCCTTGTCACGGAACGTAGAAGCGTTCACTAGCTATTCTCATCTTAAAACACATGCATTCCATAAACAGATATATCTACAACCTCCTAATTCCCATATTTCCCTTCACCACTTCTCTATTTATTGTCTCTTTTCCACATCTAAATTTCCCAAGCATTGTCTGTGTATTCTGTCTTCAGTTCTTAATCACAGATGTATCCCTCAATCCAGTCTAATCTAGATTTCACATCACTACTTCCCAAACTCCTTAAAAGGCCCCTCACTAAGGAAACAGGTGATTTCTAGATAGTGCAGCCAATGCGTATTTAATCTTTCAGCAGCATTTGACAAGGCTGAGTGCACTCATTTTCTTGAATTTCTATTTTCTTTTCAATTTTATGTCACTGTTCTGGGTTTACTCCGATCTCCCTGGCCGCACTTTGCCAGTATCTTTGCTGGCTCCTGCTTTTTTATCTAACCTTCAAATACCAGGGTACTCAAGATCCCTTTCTCTTCTCTTTCTATATTCTCCTCCTAAGTGCTCTCATTCTAACCATAGCTTCACACATTTCTTACGGAACAAAAAAATTAAATCCTTGTAGATCATACTGGCCATGTGAGGTCTGGCCCCTATTTCTATAGTCCTGTCTTAAATGACTCAGTTCTCTATATATCAGCTGGAATCCTTTACTTACTTGAGTGTTCTGTGCTTTCTCCCACATCTTGGTCTTTCATATACTCATTACTAGCCTAGAACATTAGTCAATGCCCCAGCTCCTCAGGTTAAGGCAATGCTTTGTCATCCATCAGACCTCAGATGAAAGTTCACTTCTATAGCAAGCCTTCCTCAACACTCATATTGCAAAGCTCCTCTTCTTGCCTACTTCCTTTTCAGCTTTTCTTTTTTAATGGATTATGGGTAACATCTAAATCTTACATTAGGTTCTAAACTACATTAGGTAGGACAAGACCTTTGTTTTGCTCATACTTGTATCCTCAGCTCCTGGAACAGCACTTTGTTGTTGTTGCTGTTGTTCAGTCACCAACTTGTGTTAGACTCTTTGTGACCCCATGGACTGCAGCACCCCAGGCTTCCCTGTCCTTCACCATCTCCTGGAGTTTGCCCAAGTTCATGTTCAGTGAATTGGTGATGCCAACTAACAATCTCATCCTCTGCACCCTCTTCTCCTTCTCCCTTCAATCTTTCCCAGCATCAGGGCCTTTTCCAATGAGCCAGCTGTTCACATCAGTTGGCCAAAGTACTGAAGCTTCAGCTTCAGCATCCATCTTTCCACAAAGTATTCAGGGTTGATTTCCTTTAAGATTGACTGATTTGATTTTGATTTTCAAGGGACTGTTAAGCGTCTTCTCCAGCACCACAGTTCAAAAGCATCAATTCTTCAGTACTTCACCTTTTTGTGCAACTCTTCTTTATTGTGTCAGCTGTCTGTATATGACTACTGGAAAGACCATGGCTTTGACTGTATGGACATTTGTCAGCAAAGTGATGTCTTTGCTTTTTAACACACTGTCTATAGTGCTTGGTAAATAATAGCTCTTTACTCAATATTTGTTTCAGGAATGCTTATTTATAAATGATATTTGAAATATCTTGTCAATTCATACACTACCAGATGTTGAAAAAACTTAGAAGCTCTATGAGATATACATACATAGGGAAGGGGATGTTTACATTGGGATTACTTGGACATTTTAAATAATACCAACATGATTTGTTACAAAGAAATTAGATTACAAAGAAACCTTGTTAAAAAATAAAATTTTTTTTTTTAATTGAAAAACCCTATTCATGTTTCTTTTCTTTTGCTGGAAAAGCATGGGGTATTTTCTACAGTATACATGATATGGACTAGCTACGAAGGATTGGGGGCAGGAGGAGAAGGGGACGACCGAGGATGAGATGGCTGGATGGCATCACTGACTCGATGGATGTGAGTCTGAGTGAACTCCGAGAGATGGTGATGAACAGGGAGGCCTGGCGTGCTGCGATTCATGGGGTCGCAAAGAGTCGGACACGACTGAGCGACTGAACTGAACTGAACTGAACTACCACTGTATTTTTACTACTAAAAAGTGAAAAATTTAGAAATACCCAGAATTTTGAGATGTTTCTATACACATTAATTCATGTTGTATGTTGTTTACTAAACTATCTTTGTTTATTCTCTATTAATTGCATTGTTTCCTAAAAAAATATTGAAACCATTTGGGCACTGTTGAACACATATAACTGAGTCTTTTTGTAACAAAGGAACACTAGTTTTGTTGTGTAAGCAAGGACAAGCCCTGACTAGATCCGGCAGGCCATCTGTTATATTTCAGATGTCTTAGAAGCTTTATTTCCTATTAAGGCTGGTCCATAGAAACAAAGTACATGTCATGTCTTCATGAAGCTACCTTCTTTTCTAGATGACTAGAAGGAAATGACCATGTTAGAGAATAATAACTGGTACTAAAATAATATCTTGATCCAAAGTATGATTCATGCAGGTTTCTTCTTTTCTCTCATTTTCTAGTTTCCTAGACATGAAGCAACAACAGCTCTAATATTCCCAAAATTCTGGGAGTCAAAAAATAGAGCAGGGCCCAGATAGAGTTGTGGTTTGAGTTATCAGAGATAGATAGAGAGCTTTTGGTTCTGACTGTCAAATGAATCCCTTGATTCTTCTACATATCAGTTCACTGGGGCTGAAATGTCTAAAATGGCTTTCTCACTCCTTTGTATGGTGCCTGAGTTAAGAACACTGTCAAATCTGAGGCTAACAAAGGATCTCTCTCCCCATGCACTCTCTCCACATGGCTGGCTTGGGACAGGGAAGTAAAACTTCTCACAGGTGCCTGGCTTTTCTAATTTAGCATTGTTATTAGGTCTAGAAAGCTGCAATAAAAGAATGCCTGAGACTTAACAAGCTACTAACAAAAATGATTTTTTTAAAAAAATCAGTTGTATCTTACTGGTTGAAACATACTTAAATACAGACTTAGGATAGAGACTTTACCTTCTTTAGCTTGTGATATATTCTTCCCTGAAATAGCAAAACAAACTTAAGCTCAGGCTATGTTCACACTACAGAAAGGCTATGCTTATAATATAAAAGAAAAGACTTCCATGGTAGTTTCTTCACTGTATGAGCCAAATCAAAACAGATAAATCAGAGCTCACTGTGTAAATCTACTGTTAACATCACCTAACAGTTATTTACTGAATGTCTATTATGTGTCAGGAACAATAGCAAACCCTGGAAATATTGAGATATATATGACATAATCCCTGCCATCAAAAATCTTGTGTTCCAGAAGGAGAGACAGGCAGGTTGGCAAATAAATAGAATATACTCATCAAATGCTGTAGGGAGCTGGATGAAGAAGTCATATTTTTTTTTTTTTAGCCATTTGTAGGAGGTAAGGAGAAATTATAGAAAGGAAGTGACATTCTGAGCAACATTTTGTGGCTAAGGGGACATATGTAAATGTACAAGCAGACAGAAAAGTTGTTACTAATTGAAGCAAAACCTTTTCTGATGTCAAGTTTGAGAATTTAAAATATAATAATAGCTTACTTTCATATTAGAATTCCTAATATTATCTAAAAACAATTATGTGTCTCAAAAATAGAAATGAGACAAATGAGACATAAGACAACAATGAATTCTTATAGCTCACGTGTCTTTCCATATCCCCAAAGAAATAAAAATTCAAGTTAATCAAGTAATCAAGTTAAGCATAAACAAGCTTGTACTACATGTGCACTTGGTACACACACTAAATAATATCTAGCTTTGATTAAAGAATACTCATCTACTACTGATTTAGATTTAAATTTTTACTTTCATCTGAAGGTGACTGGATATTTTAAATTTCTCAGAGTCCTATCTAATACTAGTAATGTATGTAAACTATAGGTTTTTTTTTTATTTTCAAAGTTAAGAAAATTCAACTATTATTTAACATGGAACTCAGTTTCTTTCTTGTTTTTTCTTTTTTTCTCCAAATTTTCAGTTATTTTGCTTTATACCTAGGTGGACTCTCTTTGTGGTCCTAAAGTCTTCCCAAAGTTCCTGGTCTACTTGTCTCTTCATTATTTATTTTTAGAAATGAGAGTGAATATGTTTCACCAGTATTCCCAGATAGCATCATGAATTTCATTTTGAGTGGACTGGATCACTCAAACCAATTGGTTTACTATTAAGCCAGTCATGATGGCAGAGGGATGGAATGTCCAATTGGTTCAGCATAACTTACACATGACACTGCAGGATTTGGCACACATTCAACTTGCAAAAATTGAAATCAAGGTGGTTAAAAGGAGAATGTGGGATGCTTCTGTGAAGCTAATTAATAATTGTCTACCACATAGATAAACATATGGATAAACAGTAGATTAAATGATTCAAAAGGCTTGAGTTTTCTGTTTTTTTTTTTTTTTTTTTTTACCGTTCTTGTTATAAAGACAAAAACAAATGTAAACTCCATTTCAAGTGTGCTGTTTTCCCAATGAAATAGTGATACCACTGATGGAAAGGTATGAACATTCACAGCCTAAAGACATGAGTTCACTGAAACTAAGTGAGAATGAAAAAATACCTTACAAAGATAGCTGCACAGAGCCAAATATGCAGTGACGTATCTTGCAGTTTGGAAAGGTTCCCTTGCCTTTAGGTTCCAGTAGGATGCTACTTCTGCCAGGGATAATACCTGACAGTGACAAAGACACTATCACATTCTTCAAGAATTTTCCTTTGCATCTTCATAAGGTGAGGATTTTACATATCCTATTGGCCAAGCCTTGTGCAGTGGACTGGATCGCCCCCTTCTGGACTGCAGGGCTCCCTCTCTTGGACAGAGGGGCCTAGAGGTGGTGGTGAATGAAGCCACTTTCATTTCCAGGAAGAGGAATCCTAGGAGATCCTCCGATTCCTCCTCTGACTGTTTTACTGGGGCTGTTGAGACAGATCACCAGAATAGACATAAGGCAGACCTGTGGCTTCATTTAAAAGAAGACTAAGCACATAGGGTGGGCGGCTGCGATGGCAAACATAGCACGGCCGACAAGAGCTACCCCACGTCCGAGGTCGGGGCAGAAGCCAGGAGGACCCCATGCCTGAGGGGCGGCAGCCAAGAGGAGCTACCCCACATCTGAGGTCAGGGGCAGCAGCCAAGAGGAGCTACCTTGTGTCCAAGGTCAGGGGCCGTGGCCAGGAGGAGCTACCCCCCGCCCCTGCCCGAGGCCAGGGGCGACGGCCAGGAGGAGCAACCCCACGTCGGAGGAGTGGTAGATGCATGGGAACAGGAGGGCCTAGAAGACTACTCCCCATTCAAGGTCAGGAAGGGCGGTGGTGAGGAGATACTCCTCGTCCAAGTTAAGGAGTAGTGACTGCGCTTTGTTGGAGCAGCCATGAAGAGATACCCCATGTCCAGGGTAAGAGAAACCCAAGTAAGACGGTAGGTGTTGCAAGAGGGTATCAGAGGGCAGACACACTGAAACCATAATCACAGAAAACTAGCCAATCTAATACTAGGACCACAGCCTTGTCTAACTCAACAAAACTAAGTCATGCCCTGTGGGGCCACCCAAGATGGGCTGGTCATGGTGGAGAGGTCTGACAGAATGTGGTCCACTGGAGAAAGGAATGGCAAACCACTCTAGTATTCTTGCCTTGAGAACCCCATGAATGGTATGAAAAGGCAAAATGATAGGCTACTGAAAGAGGAACTCCCCAGGTCAGTAGGTGCCCAATATGCTACTGGAGATCAGTGGAGAAATAACTCCAGAAAGAAGGAAGGGATGGGGCCAGCGAAATCAATACCCAGTTGTAGATGTGACTTGTGATAGAAGCAAGGTCCAATGTTGTAAAGAGCAATATTTCATAGAAACCTGGAATGTCAGGTCCATGAATCAAGGCAAATTGGAAG
>SJYT01015823.1:613610-650199 GCA_006410635.1 Cephalophus harveyi | reverse complement strand
GCTAAAGCTGAAACTCCAGTACTTTGGCTACCTCATGCGAAGAGTTGACTCATTGGAAAAGACTCTGATGCTGGGAGGGATTGGGGGCAGAAGGAGAAGGGGCCGACCGAGGATGAGATGGCTGGATGGCATCACCAACTCGATAGACGTGAGTCTGAGTGAACTCCGGGAGTTGGTGATGGACAGGGAGGCCTGGTGTGCTGGGATTCATGGGGTCGCAAAGAGTCGGACACGACTGGACTGAACTGAACTGAACTGAAAGAGTTGGACACAACTGAGCAACTGAACTGAACTGACTGAACACACATAAATGTAACAGCTTGTAAAGTGCAAAAAATGTATTCATTAATGGTGGGATCAAAAAGGAAAGTGAATAAAAGGACTGCCCTGGTGGTCCAATAGTTAAGTGTGTGCTTCTACTGCAGGGGTAGGGGCACAGGTTCCACCCCTGGTGGAGGAAATGAGATCCTGCATACTACAAGGCACGATCCAAAATAAAAGAAAAAGGAAAGAACAGGCTAACTTGCTGATTTTTAATTGGATTTATTAGAAATTTTGATGGCATTACTTCTGGTCCTTATGAAGTAATATATCAGATTTTTACAGATTTGGCACCTATATATGTACACACAGCTATGTACTAGTGTACTCGAGTTTTTGTAGAAATAATTGGCCTAAGTTGTAAAGGTTTATAAGTAGGAATCTGTGGATATGCAATGTCTCATAAAGTTATCGTTGGTCTTGCATTCTTATTTCCTATTTCCATACTTCATGTTTCCATTGTCAGTTTNGGCACCTATATATGTACACACAGCTATGTACTAGTGTACTCGAGTTTTTGTAGAAATAATTGGCCTAAGTTGTAAAGGTTTATAAGTAGGAATCTGTGGATATGCAATGTCTCATAAAGTTATCGTTGGTCTTGCATTCTTATTTCCTATTTCCATACTTAATGTTTCCATTGTCAGTTTAGCCAGTAGACACTGTTCATTTTAGTCAGTAGACGTTAAGCCTCTTGACTCTGCATCAGTACAAAGACGAACGCTGTTACGTGTACCCTGCACTCAGGGAACTTGCCTGGCCAAACTGGGTTTTCAGATGTTTCAACTGCTGATTGGGTTGTCATGATAGTTATAGATTTGTAGATATTTGGATATTTAGTGAAGATGACTCTTGTATTTGCCTTTTCCTCCCTAGTCAGGTAATCATGTTTCTTCTACTTATTAAAAAAGGTTCCTTGTAGTTAGTGGTCACTAAATATGTGATACTTTGCATGTTGGGCTTGAAAGAAAATCTGCTTCTTTCTTAATTAATAATCCACTGCACTTAAAGTGGAAATCTGAATATTCTCCAAATCTGAGAGTTGCTGTTTGCCAAATCTCTTAAAGGACTAAACATGCCAGCAAGTGAGAATTGAGTTGAAATGTAGTTTGCTTTGTCTTAGGCTTTTTTTTTTGGTAACAAAATTTTCATCTCATTTATCTTAGTTTATTTTTAAAACAGTTTTCATAATTAGCTCCTAATCTGTTTGGGCTAAGACTTTCTAAGTTTTTAATTAACAAATGAGCATTAAGTTTATGTTTGAAAACATGGGCTTGGTATACTTTATTTGGTCCTCAGGTATCAAGAAAGTTGTTAACTCTCAGAAAAGTGATTTTTTAGTAGTTTTAAGATTATTGCATATTTTTATCATATTTTTGTTAAATAAAATAGACAAACTCTTTCTTTTGCAGTTGTAAGGACTAATCATAAAGTTGTCTACAAGTGTTTTGAGTCTCTGCTATATTTGTGTAATTAAATTTCATGTAGACAAATATCTAATGATTTAGCTAGATACAATATTAAATCTAGTTTAAAGCATTTGGGGTAGTAATAGTTTTATGTCCTCTTTGCTTGTGTCCTAGAAGACTTGATTCCGTTGACTTTTAGAGCTTTTTAAAAATTAAAAGTTCATTTTTATTCAGGTCCTAAGTTTTGTGTCATGTATATTTTCGTACCTTCATTTAAGAAGTTTGGGGTTTAAGCAGAGACAGTGGACTAAATATTTTAAACTCCTTACTTGTCCTTTTTTCATGGAGTTTTGTAAGGTTTCGGGGAGTAGAACTGATACCTAATCTGTGTTAAAATCATAATTTTTATCACCATGTTTGTATATAACTGATTTCATATACCCTATTGAGTTTGATCCAACCAGACTAAAAAGTGGATTGGCTAGATGAATGTCCAATTTTAGAGAGGAATAATAAGACCTAGAGAGTTGAGTGATTTATAAAGTGACACTGAGGAGCCAGCACTAAATATGATCCTTAATCTAGGATTGACTTCTTGTTACTTGTTTTGATTCCTACTGAAAGTGATGGTTTTACAGTATTTACCAGATGTCTTTAAAGAACTGAAGTTCTTATCTAATAGATAGCTAGGGAATAAAGAAGGGGCAACATGAGGGATACTTTAGATGAGTTGGAGAGCAGTTGTAATGAAACAGCTTTTATTTATTGAGTGCTGCTTTAAGTGCCTGTGTGTGTTCATGTATTATTCCCTGTCATTCCTACAACAGTCCTCTCTGATGAGTACTGTTTTTCCTCGTATTGTGGATTAGGAAATTGAGGGTTAAGGAAAGTTGCCCAGGGTTACACAGCTGGGCTAGGAATTCTGGCAGTCTGATTCCAGAGTATACTTAATATTTGTACTAGGCTTCTTCCTTGTATTGCTGTTTGAGATTATGCCATTACATTGCATCTTAGAATTTGAAGGAATAGTGTTTTACTTCAGTGATTCTGAAGTCTCCAGGTTAAAAGAATTTAGCAAACTAATAATGACTACTGGAAGTTGACTTATTAAATGGAAGGTTTTACTCCATGTGGAAGCGGTTTTGCAAATATTGTCTATTTTTTTGTTTAAATGTTCTATCAGAAAGTGACAGATGTCTGGAGTTTATGTATAACTGTAGATGAAGAGGAAGTAAATGATTGTCCCAGAATGCAGCCACTTATTTTGGGTTGTTAAGAATATGCTTTAAACAGGTATTTCTATTTATTTCCAATTGAATGAACATTTAGTTACATTCAAAAATGTAGTTTTCACATTTATTCAAAACTTAATTTGCATTCATGTATTTGTATATAAGGTAAGTTAGTGGTATAGGAAATAGTTGTCTTTAAATACTATACTTACTAGGCTCTGTAGAGTGTGATGTGGAATTAACTTTAGCACATTTAAAAGGAACCAAGTATAAAGGCGAGACTCAAACTAAGTAATCAGTTTCCAGCTACAGGGGGAGCAAGAGAGGTTTTTTAAAAGTCAACCAAATTCAAGAGTTAATATTTAGACAAAAAATAAGTTAGGTTGTGTGATTTCTTTCTAACAGGAGAAACTTCAGGAAATAATTGTGAAGAAAAGAAAATTTGAGGTGCCAACATGAAGATGTGCACTTTTGTTTTCATATCATAATAAAATTGGGCTAATTTACATTTTGTGTAACTAATTTGCTATAACATTAACAGGATTGCTTTTATTACTGAAATTTAAAAAAAAATTAAAATAGAGTGATCAGTGAATCATGCTTGTTTTTGTCTAACATGAGAAATTTTCTAAATTAGGATGCTAAGAATGACTGAGTGGATTGTGTGGTGCTTCCTAGTTTTTACTCATTTTTTAATTTTCTGCAAATGGATGATTCTTCTGAGAATTTTCAAGAGATTTTCTTGATTTAACTTTTATCATTAAAAAAAAAGAAACAAACATATCGCACCGATCATTGCCTACTTTGAAAAAGCATATCAAGTTGTGTGTGTTATTTTTTTAAAGGGGCCAAAGTGTCCATTATATTTAGAGGCTTAATATTTTAGGCAGTTTAGTTTATATCTGACGTATGTCTTTCACCCTTCTCATTCTTCCTTTGTCTCCTAACAACTAAAAATTCTTAATTATAGCACTTAATATATTTGCTAAAGTAGCTTAAGTAGAAATTTGTAAAGCTCTACAGGGTCATTTGTAATTTTATAATGCGCTTCTCAGCAAGCTTAGTGTAAGCTACCACTTTGAAGCTTTAAGAGGATCTGGCTTATGGAATTTGTTGTGGCATTATTGTAGCAACTGTGCAAGAATTGTTCCCTTTAACCATTTTGAATGAACATCCTGTCTTCATTGAACTTAAGATCTCAGTATTGATGAGAAATTCCATTATATTGTGTTGGCCAAAGAGTTCGGATTTTTGGAAAAATCCGAACTCTTTGGCCAAGAGAATATTACATGCCCTGAGTGAGAAAAAACAAACTTAAATGAGAAGTCTATGGATAAAGTTGGGATGCCAAAGGGCTGTTCCCTGCCTGTGAAGCAAGAGGAAATCTGCCATGTAAAAAGGGACAGGAAAGCAACTCAAATGTCTCGACTTTGCTAATTGGGCAAAGGGGAAGGCAAAAAAGTCACTTCTGAGGATTTAAACCACAAGCCAGTTCTGTTTTAAGCTTGCAGCCTAGATTCCCATTAGGTGTTAAAACGAATAAGTAACTTAGAAAAATTTAATAATCTCAGATTGATGATGCTGCCAAGTGACTGGCGTCAGTGAACACAAATCCTCCAAAAGAATTCAGCTTCAGTCAGTCAGGCTGGCACATGCATCTACGTCTTAGGTGTATCCTAGAATTAATGCAAAGTGGAAATTATAGCAGTTCCACAAAATAGATTTTTCAGACTTTGAGAAACAAGCTTTTCTATGATGTGCAAGTCTCTGGAGGACCTATTAATTTTATCAGATTCTTGTAATAGTTTTTCATGAGAAACAGTACTTTGTGTATTTATGTTTTTGTTCCTTGGTTTCATGTTAATAACATCACAGTTTAGCTTTAGAATTAATGATCTTTTAGAGGGCTTCCCAGGTGGTTCTAGTGATAAAGAACCCACCTGCCAATGCAAGAGAGATGCAAGTTGGATGCCAGAGTTGGGGAAGATTCCCCAGAGAAGGAAATGGCAACCCAGTCAAGTATTCTTGCCTGATACTCAGTTGTACATAATTTAAGAATCTTACCAGTGTTAGGATGAACAAGCTTCAACTGGTTGCTACCCTTCAAAATGTACAGAGATTCAGAGGGAGAATTTAAATTTTTATTTGACATTAAATTTCATCATATAACCAGTAGCACTAGTACTAATGTATAAAGGCAAATTTTTGAGATGTTTTAAAATCTGAAGTGTGGAAAGAATAACAATTGAAAGAACTCTGTCAAATTCTCTTCAGATATTGTTTGCTATCTCATTGACCTGGTCTAGTAAAACTTTTGTTATATGTAAGCCCTTTTGTGCTTTGTTTTAAGATGGGCCTTGATCATGATGTCTTAATGAAGTAGAGTATTTCAGTTTGCAATTAAATTTATTTGTACAGTTGTTTGTACTGCTGTCATGTGGAAATACTCTATTGCATGATAGAGATTTTACTTTTAAAGTGTCTTTAATCCTTTTTTTAAGAAGTAAAATTAGGACAGAATTCTTTCAGTTTGGTTGTTTAGTTTTAAAGACATCATTCCAGAAGGTTTGAAAAGTAGAATGAGAAATAACCCATATTATCATTTCTGGTAAACTTTATTCCAGATTTTATGGTATGTACATCTGTGTTTCAAAATTTTAATTATAGTTTATGCACTATTTTGATTATGAGTTTTTCCTCTTAACATGGAGTCATAAGCATTTTACATGTTGCCACAAAAGTCTTGGTAGCTACAATTTTGATATTTGCTTAGTGTGGAATTTATTTTTCTTCTAATTGAAGTCTAGTTGATTTACAGTACTGTATTAGTTGCAGATGTACGGTGCAGTGATTTGGTTATACGTATATATGTATATTCTGTTTTTTTTATTCTTTTTCATTATAGTTTATTACAAGATGTTGAATATAGTTCTCTGGACAGTACAGTAAGTCCTTGCTGTTCATTTTATATATGGTAGTGTGCATCTGTTAATCTCATATTCCCAATTTATCTTTTCCCTTCAGTGTCTTTAATTCTTATGAGTAAAGACTTTGATTCATTTTTCTCTTAAGTTTTTAAACTTCAGTTTCTCTGTTTGGCTTAGAATCCTAGTTTGGGGATGTGTTACTAGCTTTTGATTTTATACACAGAACATTTTAATAGCAGGCCATTTCTCTCTGTTGCCCACTATGTTTCCCCTCATAATTTGTTACTTAGTTCTTTAAAAATTCAAACATACTTTGCTGTTAGCCTAAAGCAGAATTCATTGTGAGGGTATATCTGTTGAAGGAAGGAGGAGATAAAACCTAGTTCTGTTAGTCATGGGGTTGTAGAGGCTCGTCAGTAATTTGTTTTGAAATTCTGTACTTTAAAAAAAGAAAACATTATTTTAGTAACATGTTTTCTGTCAGGTTCTTGTTTAGTGATGTTTAAACAATTTATTGAATGTTTCGAGGACTAAAAAGACTTTTTTGTTAATTTTTTTCATCCATAAATATCATGCAACTTCATTTTAATGATACTTAGCCTGGTTTTGCATCATTAGTTGACTGACTTTAAGTAATAAACATCAGTGTTTGAGTGTTCTCCTCTACTTTCAGTAGGCTTTATATGTTCCTATTGACCAATATTCTTCTTTTTTGTTGTTCCTATTTTTTAGATTGTTCATTTAATTTGAAACTGCTGAATAACTGGTTACCTTGTTCCAGTACCTGTGATTGTTTTATATAATTTTATCTCTCTTCATGTTTTCCTTACATTTGTTCATATTAAAATTATGATGTGAGATTGTACTAAATATGTGACAAATCCTTTGGAAATTTGTGTCAATTTTTGTGATTTTTATTCATAGTAGTGAAGATTCATTCATAGGTTTGGTTGACAGTCATTGGTAGATGAGATTAAGCCACCAAGCTAATACTTTCTTTCTTCAGATATGCATGTGTATATATGCTTTAAGTTTTTCTTTATAGATTTGAGCATAGATTTGAGTTTGAAAAGTCTATTACTTATGTATTTGTTTAAAGTCAGTGAGTTATAAGCACCTTTGACTTAGAGATTTTAAAAAGACCAGATGAATATGAAAATTATTTAATACAGATATTAAAAAAAAAAGGTGCACAACACTGAAAAAAAATTTTGCCTTGCTCCAAAGAGGGGTAAAAAACGTTGGTTTTGAGTTAAAAGAAAATTAATATTCTTAAATTTTAGGTTACAAATAACACATAATCTAAACTTTTAAATGTACTTGTTAAAGTAATTATGATGACACACACATAAATAGATCGTTAATAAAATAACTTCATTCATTCAACAAGCACTTACTAAGCATGCTATTCGTATAGTATAGTATTCATTGGGTTTTAACCTTAAATTGTACACAGTTGCTTTAAAAATCAGATAGATTCTTAAAATCTTTACTAGGTGCTTTGGCCTTACATAGTAATCTTTTTTTGCTTTTGTTCTAGATGCCTGGAATGATGTCTTCAGTAATGCCTGGAATGATGATGTCTCATATGTCTCAGGCTTCCATGCAGCCTGCCTTACCGGTAATCTTGTGAAAATAACTTTTTGTGTGATGTTTTTATTTCTTTTTGAAACAGCATATATATTTTGTAGACATTCGTGTTAGTCATTTAAGCGCCTCCCGAGTACTATAAGATAGGAATTACAAGGACTCTTTTAAGTTTTTAGATTCCAGGCATTTACATTTTTCCTATATTTATAATAGGTATACATCCTTAGTTATTCTACATTAAGCAAGTCTAGAATTCTGAAAAGCATAATTTGTTAGCTAGAAGCATTTAATTGCTCTGCTGCTGCTGCTCAGTTGCTTCAGTCGTGTCCAACTCTGTGCGACCCCATAGATGGCAGCCCATCAGGCTCCTCCGTCCATGGGATTTTCCAGGCAAGAGTACTGGAGTCGAGTGCCATCGCCTTCTCTGATTTAATTGCTCGAGTAGCATTCTAATCTTAAACAGTAGACATATGCTTTACTGAGTGCTGATTAAAAGTTGATGTGATATGATTTAATACTGGATCCTAAATTTAGAAATCAGATTTCATTTGAAATCCACAATTGATGAGACTTCAGCTATGGCACGTTACTTAGAAAATTTTTGAATAATCTTATCACCCTATTAGACAGTGTTAGATAGTATAGCAATATAGAAATCATTATGATATTAAAATTAGTGTGACTTATTTCTTGGTTAGTTTTAATGAACAGATGTGGCATACTCCACTGGGTTGGTAACTTTGCAGTGACTTCTCCAAAACCCCTAGGGGCAGATACATTTCAAAGTTTGTTTTTAATATTATAAAGTAGTACACTGTATATAGTATATAATAATTATGTATAATATACCCACAGGGTCTTGGCCAGTGCCCTTTAATTTCTAACACATATTTTTAAATCAGAACATAGAGATGTTTATTCTGATGTGGGATAAATAAGACTAAAGAATTCCTATTACTCAGGATAGCTTTGGCCTCTGTGATGAGTTTTGATGCCAAACTTAAAAGGTTTTCAGCTTTTTGGATCTTAGAATTGTGGATCTTTTATATAATTGATGATCATATAAATAAAACATTTAAAGTGCTTCAGTAGCTGTAGGTTACTGTTTTGTTTTTAACAATTTATAGCAAGCTTAGGGAACCAAGATCACTAAAACTTAACCAAAATTTTTGAGTCTGTGACTAGAGAATTAATACAGAGAAGGGGTTGATTTACTATGCTTTATGAGGATTGTGTATAAAACATAGCTTGTGCAAAGTAAATGTTACTAATTTCATTTTTTCTTCTTACAGCCAGGAGTAAATAATATGGATGTAGCAGCAGGTATGTATACCATTTATGGTGATATACTAGACTTAATATAGACAGTCACAACCATCCTCGAATGAGGAATAAAACAGTGTCCCCTGGGCATTATAATCAGCTCCCAATATATTTTTTTTATATAGTGTTCTTAATAAAATCCATAAGAAATTGTCATAATTTTAGGTATGGAGTTCTGGGACCAGATTTGGTCTACAGGATATACTTTGGCCCATACAATGTTTTTAAATTTTATAATTCAGTTCAGTTCAGTCGCTCAGTCGTGTCCGACTCTCTGGGACCCCGTGAATCGCATCACGCCAGGCCTCCCTGTCCATCACCAACTCCCGGAGTTCACTCAGACTCACATCGATCGAGTCAGTGATGCCATCCAGCCATCTCATCCTCTGTCGTCCCCTTTTCCTCTTGCCCCCAACCCCTCCCAGCATCAGAGTCTTTTTCCAATGAGTCAACTCTTTGCGTGAGATGGCCAAAGTACTAATTAGTTGCTAACATTAAAATCTGCAGGCTTATATAAAGTTGAATTTATCATTTTACACAAAGATTGAATTTATTTTAAAGTTGGATGATCTGTACTTTTAATATTTACAGTGGTCCTCAGTACAGTAGATACTCAAAGAATATCTGAATAAAAAATTCTAGTTGAGTCCATATTTGTATTCAGCAAACCCTGTGGAATGGGATAGGGACTCTACAGATATCAAGCATGCACTCTCAGCCTTCTGGACTACTTCAGTCATTTTTTAGGTACCTGCTTGGTCCGTGTAGTTTGTAAGTCCTCTGATAATGCATATTTTTTTCCAGCAGGTTACCTATGAGTGTTATAAATATAGCTAGTATGACTTTATAATAATAATGCTTCAATTATACACAAGTAATGTTCCATGTATTCTAGATAGTGTACTTTGTCCCATGATTCTGCCAAAACATTTTTTCTTTTAAACATTATCAGTTGAAACATGTTTAAAATGTAGTATGTGGGTTTATATGGGCCATAGTTGATGTTTTTAAAGATGCTTCATGGATTTCATCATTTAAGCTATAACAATATTCTGATATATTTTAGAATAGTATTCTAGGTCTATTTAGATATCTCGAGCTGGTTGCTACTACCCTAAATAATCCTGAACAATTACCTTAACGTTTTCTTTTTAGTTTTTAAATGCTCTGGCTTTCTTACTGATATTTTCATACTAGCTACTTTTGATTGCTGTTAGTATCTATTTACTTGGTTTTGTTTTCTTTTTACAGTCAGTTTGTTTTTTTACATACAATTTTAAGCTACTTGTTTCTAAAGTTAAAGATTATTTGTATGAACTTTGTAACTAATGTGGAGTTTCCTTTTATGTCTTCATGGGGCTTAGGTAGTAGTTTAAGATAGTACCACCTAATAGAACTTTCTGAAAGGAAGGAATTGTTCTGTAATCTGTAGTGTCATATATAGCCACATGTAATTATTGAATATTGAAATGTGGCTAGTGCACAGGAGGAACTGAACATTAAAATTTTACTTAATCTAATTTAAACAGGGATATGTGATGGCCAAAGGATATTGTATTATATAGCATGTGTTTTGGAACCTAGATAATTGAAATTGACATAAACCTAAAGCATAGAGGGCTTCCCTGGTGGCTCAGGGTGGTAAAGAATCTGCCTGCAATGCAGGAGACCTGGGTTTGATCCCTGGGTTGGGAAGATACCCTAGAGAAGGAAACAGCTACCCACTCCAGTATTCTGGCCTGGAGAATTCCATGAACAGAGGAGTCTGGCAGGCTGCAGTCCATGGAGTCACAAAGAATCAGACATGACTGAGTGGCTTTCACTTTAAAGAACAGAATCAGGGGTCTGAAACATTCATTACTATACACATTCATTACTATCAGCAGTATAGCAGAGAAACAAATTAGTTATGATGGGACAGCTATAGTAACGGGAAGAGGAGAAACAAAAGGCAAACTATTAGCTTCTCTAACTGCTGTCAAGTGAGTTTGTAGATTGAAAGTTCAAAGTGCCAACTTAATTCTGAAAGTGCATTGCACTATAGATGTTTTATTTTTGTGGGAAAGAGAGCAAGCACATAAGTCATATGGGACAGTCTTAGGATACTTAATGTGATGGCATGAGGAGAAAAAGTAGTATGAATAAATATTTTAAAACTGTTAACTCAAAGACAGCGTGATTTATCACACTGTAATACTCTTCCCCTGATTTTTTTTAGGTACAACTTCTGGCGCAGTAAGTACCTTTGGAATATATTTATTTCATTATAATTGTTTACCTGCTACATTGATTCTTATTTCTTTGTATTTTGAATGTTACTTATTATTTACTTTTGGCTGTGCTGAGTCTTCTTTGTTGTGCATGTGTTTTTTCTGCTTGCGGCGTGTGAGGACTATTCTCTAGTTGTGGTCCATGGGCTTCTTGTTGTGGTGGCTTCTCTTGTTACAAAGCATGGGTGGAATAGCACTGACTCAGTAGTTGAGATGCACCAGCTTAGTTGCCCCAAGGTGTGTGGAATTTTCCCTGACCAGGGATCAAAGCTATGTCCCTTGCACTGGCAGGCAGATTCTTAACCACTGGACCACCAGGAAAGACTGATCCTTATTCTGTTTTAGAGATCATCTACTCAGTTGACCCCTTTTCCTTTCTTTTCTGTGGTAAAGGTTGAAAAATTGTTTATTTAAAAAAATAATTTTCCTGGGACTTAATGAGAGATTGTTGTTGTTCAGTCACTAAATTGTGTTCAGCTCTTTGCAACCCCATGGACTGCAGCTCGTCAGGGTCCGATGTCCTCCACTATCTCTCAGAGTTTACTCAAATTGCTGTCCACTGAATCAGTGACACTATCTGACCATCTCATCCTCTGCTGTCCCCTTCTCCTTTTGTCCTCAATCTTTCCTAGCATCAGGGTCCTTTCCAGTCAGTTGGCTGTTTACATCAGGTAGACAAAGTATTGGACCTTAAGCTTCAGTATCACTCCTTCCCATGAATATTAAGGATTGATTTTCTTTAGAAGTGACTAGCTAGAACTTCTTGCAGTCTAAGGGATTCTCAAGACTCTTCACCAGCACCACAATTTGAAAGCATCAATTCTTCAGGCTCAGCCTTCTTAATGATCCATGTCTAACATCTGTACATGACTACTGGAAACACCTTAGCTTTGACTCTTACTGACCTTTGTTGGCAAAGTGATGTCTGCTTTTTAATACACTGTCTAGGTTTGTCATAGCATTCCTTCCAAGGAACCAACTGTCTTAATTTCATGGCTTCATTCACCATCTGCAGTGATTTTGAAGCCCAAGAAGGTAAAATCTGTCACTGTTTACACTTTTTCCCTATCTGTTGACCATGAAGTGGTGGAACCAGATGCCATGATCTTAGTTTTTTGAATGTTGAGTTTTAAACCAGCTTTTTCGCTCTTCTCTTTCACTTTCATCAAGAGGCTCTTTAGTTCCTCTTCACATTCTGCCATTAAGAGTGGAATCATCTGCATATGTGAGGTTGTTGGTATTATTCCCAGCAATCTTGATTCTAGCTTGAGATTCATCCAGTCCAGCATTTCACATGCTGTACTCTGCATATAAGCAGGGTGACAATATACAGTCTTATTGTACTCCTTCCCAATTTGGAAGCAGTCCATTGTTCCATGTCTAACTGTTGCTTCTTGACCTACATACAGATTCTCAGGAGACAGGTAAGGTGGTCTCTATTCTCATCTCTTTTAAGAATTTTCCACAGTTTGTTGTGGTCCCCACAGTCTAAATCAATGAAGCAGAAGTTGGAGAAGGAAATGGCAACCCACTCCAGTATGCTTGCCTGGAGAATCTCACAGACAGAGGAGCCTGACGGTCCATGGGGTCTCAAAGAGTCGGATACAACTGAAGCAACTTAGCACAAGCAGCACATGAAGCGGAAGTGGATATTTTTCTAAAATTTCTTTGCTTTCTCCATGACTAGCAAACCTTGGCAATTTGATCTCTGGTTCCTCTGCCTTGTTTAAACCTAGCTTGTACATCTGGAGATTCTTGGTTCATGTACTGCTGATGCTTAGCTTGAAGGGGTTTAAGCATTACCTTGCGGGCATGTGAAATGAGTGCAGTTGTTCACTGGTCTGAATATTCTTTGGTATTGCCTTTCTTTGGTATTGGAATGAAAATTGACCTTTTCCAGAACTGTGGTCACTGCTGAAGTGAAGAAGTGAAGTGAAGTCGCTCAATTGTGTCTTGACTCTTTGCGACCCCATGGACTGTAGCCCACCAGCCTCCTCCCACTCTAATACTACTCCTTTTCCAGGCAGTAGTATTAGAGTGGGTTGCCATTTCACACACACACACACACACACACACACAGTTTTTCTGTGTGTTGTTGCCTCCTTTTAGTCTCTTCTGCTTCTGTTAGGTCCTTAACCATTTCTGTCCTTCATTGTGCCCATCTAAGAAGGCCTTCTTATTCCTCTTTGCTGTTCTCTGGAACTCTGTGCTCAGTTCGATATACCTTTACCTTTCTCGCTTGCCTTTTACTTCTCTTCTTTCCTCAGCTATTTGTAAAGCCTCCTCAGATAACCACTTTGCCTTCTTGCGTTTCTTTTTCATGGGATGGTTTTGATCACTGCCTCCTAAACAGTGTTACACCTCCGTCCATAGTTCTTTAGGCATTCTGTCTGTGAGATCTAACCTGTTAACTATTTGTCACTTCCCTGTAAAGTCATAAGGAATTTTATTTAGGTCGTATCTGAATGGCCTAGTGGTTTTCCCTACTTTCTTCCATTTAAGCCTGAATTTTGTAATAAGGAGCTCGTGATCGGCTCCAGGTCTTGTTTTTGCTGACTCTGTAGAGTTTCTCCATGTTGGACTACAAAGAATATAATCACTCTGGTTTTGGTATTGACCAAAACCAGAGTGATGTTCATGTATAGAGTTATTTCTTGGGTTGTTGAAATGTTTGCTATGACTAGTGTGTTCTCTTGACAAAACTCTTGTTAGCGTTTGCCCTGCTTCATTTTGTACTTCAAGTCCACACTTGCCTGTTATTCTGAGTATCTCTTGACTTTTTACTTTTGCATTCCAACCCCCTATGATGAAAAGGATTTTTTTTTTTTTTTAACAGTATTTCTAGAAGCTGTTCTTTAACCAGTCATCTTCACCTTCTTTGGTATTAGTGGTTGGCACATAGACATGCTGTGATGTTGAATGATTTGCCTTGGAGATGAATGGAGTTGATTCTGTTGTTATTAAGATTATACCCGAATAATACATTTTGATTCTTTTGTTGACTATGAGGGCTACTTCATTTCTTCTATGGGATTCTTGCCTACAGTAGTAGATACAGTGGTCATCTGAATTAAATTCAGCCATTGCCATCAGTTTTAGTTCACTGATTCATAAGATGTCAGTGTTTACTCTTGGACATCTCCTGTTTGACCACTTCCAATTTACCTTGATTCATGGACCTAACATTCCCGTTTCCTATGCAGTATTATTTTTTTTACAGCAGACTTTACTTTCACCACCAGACACATCCACAGCTGAGGGTTGTTTTTCACTTTGGCACAGCTGCTTCATTCTTTGTAGAGCTATTTATCACTCTTCTCCAGTAGCATATTGGACACCTTCTGACATAGGGGGCTCATCTTCCAGTATCATATCATTTTACCTTTTCATACTATTTGTGGGGTTCTCCTGGCAAGAATACTGGAGTGATTTGCTGTTCCTCGTTTTCTTAGAACTCTTCACTACGACTTACCAGTGTTGGGTAACCCTGCAGGGCATGGCTCATAGCTTTATTGAGTTACCCAATCCCCTTCGCCATGGCTAGGCTGTAATCCATGAAGGGGTAATGAGAGATACGGGAATCAAATATAAATCAGTTTTTACAGAATTTGAATTCTCCCCATCACAATTAGAATGGAAACAGGTATACAGTAATTGATAATTTTCAATTAAGCATTACATTAGAATGTACTCCTTTATAAACAAAAATTTGTCTACTTTTGTCTATTACTGTAAATTTGATGTAGATTTTCCCTAATATTTAGTTGTTCAAACTACTGCTTTGCTTGTATCTTCCTTAACACAGAATCAGAAAGACAAAAGTTGCTTGATTTTCCTTAGAAAAAGGAGAGAATGACATTGCTGTACGGCATTTTTTTTTCCCCTTAGTACTTAATTTTAAGATAGTAATATTCTAGTTCTTTTTGCTAATGTTCTGAATGCTCTTTTCTCATACATTTTCATGGTATTTAGAAAAATAATGTAAGCCCAGGGCCTCACTTAAAGATGGCTATTTTATGGTTATTGATAATAGCTCTATTCTTTAGCCTCCAAGCATTTTCTGGTGTTTTTTTTCCCCTTAAAGCTGTATGAAGTTTATGTGTGTAATCTCATTTAATCAAAACAGTAGTCCTGAGAGGTAGTTGTCATTCTCATATAGCTGAGAAGATTCAGAAAGCTGTGAATTAATTGCAGGTATGGTAAATCTGGGGGGAAAGATGTTTAATTGTCAACTGTATTTAAATATACTAAGCTTATATCTTTTTAAAAGCTTTAAAAGTTGAATGGTTATAAAATATCCACTTGGTATTTTTTCATTATATGTCTTTTTGGTTTTGACTGATGATAGCATCTTGTTTTTCCTGCTTATTTAAATAATATGGGCTCACTGGGAGGAAAATGAAGCAGACATAAGTTAAAAAGAAGAAAGTAAATTACCTTAAGTTTCTATTTCCATGAGGAAACCACCATGATTAATATTTTGGTTAATTGTGAGTCAAACCTTTATTTTTCTTTCTTGATTGAAATAGCTTTCTTTGTCATATATTAAACTCTCACATATTCTGACATCTATTTCTGGGTTTTCTTTTTCACTCTGTTTCTAATTCAGTATTATACCTTTTCCTGATTATTGTTGTTTAGTCACCCAACTCATGTCTGACTGATGACCCCTGGACTGTAGTCTGTTAGGCTCCTCTGTCTATGGGTTTTCCGAGGCAAGGATACTGGAGTGTTGACAGGCACCAACACAGTCCTGTAAAGCAATCATCCTTCAATTACAAGTAAGTTAAAAAAAAAAAAATACTGAATTGGGTTGCCCTTTCCATCTCCAGGGACTCTTAGGATTGAACCTGAGTCTCCTACGTTGGCAGATGGATTGTGTACCACTGAGCCACCAGGGAAACTTAGAGTAGATTTCATATTTAATAAGATAAGTTGTTCATGGTTTCTCTTTTCATTATTTCCTTTGCTATTTTCAGATATTAGCATGTACATTTCCCTGTTCCCGCCAAAAATAATCTGTAAATATGTAAACAGAGATGCTTAAAAGGCAAAACTGTGTTTTCATCTGGAATTAAATTTAATTCTTCCATTTTTAAGAGAAGTAACATTTCATGTTTTTCAATTAAGTTTTCCTATCCAAAAATAGAATGTATTTATTTTAAAACTTGTTTTTTTATTCTTCTTAGAGTTCTGGTACACAAATTTGAGTTACTTGTAGCTTTCAGACTGTGGTCATTATTGTTGATCCATGCAGGCTCCCTCATAATTTTTCCCTTTGTTCTTCATCTTTGGGCTTCCCTGGTGGCTCAGCTGGTAAAGAATTTGCCTGCAGTGTGAGACCTGGGTTCGATCCCTGATTTGGGATGATCCCCTGGAAAAGGGAATGGCTGCCCATTCCAGTATTCTGACCTGGAGAATTCTATTGACTGCACAGTCCATGGAGCTGTACAGAATCGGACATGAATGAGTGACTTTCACTTTAATTTCATCTTATACTCCAGTTTACCCTCCCTAGTAGGTGCTCACTAGGATATATGTCCTAAGACATGTAAATATAGGGGAAAGCTTATGAAATTTTTTTGTGTTTTCATTAAGTATAATTGACATAAAATATTAGTTTCTGGCGTAAATGCAGTGGTTCGGTATGGTACTTGTATACATTGTAAAATGATTACTATGAATAAATCTAGTTAACATACGAACATTGTTTTTTTTCTTGTGAGGTAGAATTTTAAGACTTACTCTAAGCAACTTTCAAAGACATAATAACAGTATTGCTAACTATACTCACCATGCTGTACATTTTGTCCCCCATGATTTCCTTGTTTTATAGCTAAAAGTTTGTACATTTTGACCCTCTTCACCCATTTCTCTCACCCGCCAAGCCACCCTCCTCTACGGCAGCCATCAGTCTGTTCTCTGTTTCTGTAAGCTTGGGTTTTTTGTTTTTTTTTTACAATCTACTTGTAACTGAGGTTATATTAATCTTGTCTTTCTCTCTCTGGCTTATTTCACGTAGCCTTCAAGGTCCATCCATGTTGGAGGTGGCAAGATTTCATTCATTTCATTTTTATGGCTAAATTGTTTTGTTTTGTGTATATGTGTATTTTATATATATCTTCTTTATCCATTAATTCATCCATGGACAGTTAGATTATTTCCATTTCTTAGCTACTATATATGATGCTTAAGTGCAATTTTATAAGAAACTTCCATACTGTTTTCCATTATGACTATACAGCTTATTTCCACCAACGGTATACTGGGCTTCCAATTTCTGCATATGCTTTCCAGCATTTGTTACTTCTTGGTTTTTTGATAACAGCTATCCTGACAGGTGTGAGGTGATATCTCATTATGGTTTTGATTTGTGTTTCCCTGATAAGTGATGTTGAGTATCTAATGTACCTTACGGCCATTTGTATGCCTTTTTCACCCATTCTTTAATTGGATTATTTGCGGTTTCTTGATATTTATTTGTAGGGGTTTCTTAGGTATTGTGGCTATTAACCCTGTATTAGTTATATGGTTTGCAAACATTTTCTCCCACTCCAAAAATTTTTTTTTTTTTTGCTGTTTTCTTTACTGTGCAGATGCTTTTTAGTTTGATGTAATCACATTTTCTATTCCAAAACATGAAGAATTAGTTCAAAATTACTTTTAGTTCAGTTCAGTCACTCAGTCGTGTCTGACTCTTTGCGACCCCATGAACTGCAGCACACCAGACTTCCCTGTCCTGGAAGTCTCCAACTTGCTCAAACTCAAGTCCACTGAGTCGATGATGCCATCTAGCCATCTCATTCTCTGTTGTCCCCTTCTTCTCCTGCCTTCAGTCTTTCCCAGCGTCAGGGTCTCTTCAAATGAGTCACCTCTTCACATCAGGTGGCCAAAGTATTGGAGTTTCAGCTTTAACATCAATCCTTCCAGTGAATATTCAGGATGGATTCCCTTTAGGATGTACTGGTTGGATCTCCTTGCAGTTCAAGGGACTCTCAAGAGTCTTCTCCAACACCACAGTTCAAAAGCATCCAGTCTTCATCCCTCAGCTTTCTTTATAGTCCATCTCTCATATCCGTACATGACTACTGGAAAAATCATACATAGCTTTGACTAGATGGACCTTTGTTGGCAGAGTAATGTCTCTGCTTTTTAATATGCTGTCTAGGTTTGTAATAGCTTTTCTTTCAAGGAGCAAGCGTCTTTTAATTTCATGGCTGCAGTCACCGTCTACAGTAATTTTGGAGCCCAGAAAGATGTCTTTTATTGTTTCCAGTGTTTCCCCCATCTATTTGCCACTGAAGTGATGGGACTGGATGCCATGATCTTAAGTTTTGTGAATGTTGAGTTTTAAGCCAGCTTTTTCGCTCTCTTCTTTGACCTTCGTCAGGAGGCTCTTCAGTTCTTTGCTTTCTGCCATAAGAGTGGTATCATCTGCGTTTCTGAGGTTATTGCTATTTCTCCCGGCAGTCTCGATTCCAGGTTGTGCTTCATCCAGCCCAGCATTTCTCATGATGTACCCTGCATATAAGCCTTTGACTGTGTGGATCACAATAAACTGTGGAAAATTCTGAAAGAGATGGGAATACCAGACCACCTAACCTGCCTCTTGAGAAATCTGTATGCAGGTCAGGAAGCAACAGTTAGGACTGGACATGGAACAACAGACTGGTTCCAAATAGGAAAAGGAGTGCGTCAAGGCTGTATATTGTCACCCTGCTTATTTAACTTATATGCAGAGTACATCATGAGAAACGCTGGACTGGAAGAAACACAAGCTGGAATCAAGATTGCCAGGAGAAATATCAATAACCTCAGATATGCAGATGACACCACCCTTATGGCAGAAAGTGAAGAGAGATGTGTATAAGAGACAGATATACATGACTCAATGGATGTGAGTCTGAGTGAACTCCGAGAGATGGTGATGAACAGGGAGGCCTGGCGTGCTGCGATTCATGGGGTCGCAAAGAGTCGGACACGACTGAGCGACTGAACTGAACCCTGCATATAAGCTAAGTAAGCAAGTGACAGTATACAGCCTTGACATGCTCCTTTCCCCAGTCTGTTGTTCCATGTCTTGTTCTAAATGTTGCTTCTTGACCTGCATACAGGTTTCTCAGGAGGCAGGTAAGGTGCTCTGGTGTTCCCATCTCTTGAAGAATTTTCCAGAGTCAAAGGCTTTGGTGTAATCAATAAAGCAGAAGTAGATGTTTTTGTCAGAGAAGGCAGTGGCACCCCACTCCAGTACACTTGACTGGAAAATCCCATGGATGGAGAAGCCTGGTGGGCTACAGTCCATGGGGTCGCTAAGAGTCAGACACGACTGAGTGACTTCACTTTCACTTTTCACTTTCATGCATTGGAGAAGGAAATGGCAACCCAGTCCAATGTTCTTGCCTGGAGAATCCCAGGGACGGGGGAGCCTGGTGGGTTGCCGTCTGTGGGGTCGCACAGAGTCGGACATGACTGAAGCGACTTAGCAGCAGCAGCAGATGTTTTTTCTGGAATTCTCTTGCTTTTTCGATGATCCAGCAGATGTTGGCAATTTCATCTCTCATTCCTGTGCCTTTTCTAAATCCAGCTTGAACATCTGGAAGTTCATGGTTCACGTACTGTTGAAGCCTGGCTTGGAGAATTTTGAGCATTACTTGGCTAGCGTGTGAGATAAGTGCAGTTGTGCAGTAGTTTGGCATTGCCTTTCTTTGGGATTGAAATGAACACTGACCTTTTCCAGTCCTGTGGCCACTACTGTGTTTTCAAAATTTGCTGGCATGTTGAGTGCAGCACTTTTCACAGCATCATCTTTTAGGATTTGAAATAGCTCAACTGGAATTCCATCACCTCCACTAGCTTTGTTCATAGTGATGCTTCTTAAGGCCCATTTGACTGCACATTCCAGGATGTCTGGCTCTAGGTGAGTGATCACACCATCATGACTATCTGGGTCGTGAAGATCTTTTTTGTATAGTTCTGTGTATTCTTGCCCCCCTTTTTAAAATATCTTCTGCTTCTGTTAGCTCCATACCGTTTCAGTCCTTTATTGTATCCATCCTTGCATGAAATGTTCCCTTGGTATATCTAATTTTGTTGAAGAGATCTCTAGTCTTTTCCATTCTCTTGTTTTCCTCTGTTGCTTCGCAGTGATCACTGAGGAAGGCTTTCTTATCTCTCCGTGCTATTCTTTGGAACTCTGCATTCAGATGGGTATATCTTTCTTTTTCTCCTTTTCCTTTACCTTCTCTTCTTTTCTCAGCTGTTTGTAAGGCCTCGTCAGACAACCATTTTGCCTTTTTGCATTTCTTTTTCTTGGGGATGGTCTTCATCCCTGTCTCTTGTACAGTGTCACGAACCTCAGTCCATAGTTCTTCAGGCACTCTATCAGATCTAATCCCTTGAATCTATTTGTCACTTCCACTGTATAATCATAAGGGATTTGATTTGGGTCATACCTTGAATGGTCTAGTGGTTTTCTGAATAGTATTCCATTGTTTGTGCACACTCAGGTCTGTGTGTGTGTGCGCGTGCACTGTATTTACCACCTGTTCTTTATCCATTCATCTGTTGATAGACCTCTCAGTTTCCTTCCTTGCCCTAGCAATTGTAAATAATTCTACTGTGAACATTTGAGTGTGTGTGTTTTTTTCAAATTTAATGTTTTTATTTTCCCAGGAGTGAACTTGCTGGGTCATATGGTAGTTATATTTTTAATTTTTTGAGAAATCTCCGTACTGGTTTCCACAGTGGTTGTACCAGTTTACATTCCCTCCAGCATTTATGAGGGTTCTGTTTTCTGTACATCCTTGCCAACATTTGTTATTTGCATTCTTTCAATGATAGCCATTCTGACAGGTGTGAGGTGATATCTCACTATAATTTTAATTTGCATTTCCTTAGTGATCACTTGTTGTAAAACATCTCTTCATGTGTCTGGCCTACTGCTTTTCCTCCTTGGAAAAATGGCTGTGTAGTTCTTGTGCCCATTTTTTAATTGGGTAGTTTGGGAGGTTTTTGGGTGTTGAGTTGTATAAGTTATTTATGTTTTGGATATTAACCTCTTATCAGTCATAGCATTTGCAAATATTTTCTATTCAGTAGGTTGTTTTTTCAATTTGTGGATGGTTTCCTTTGCTGTACAAAAGCTTTAAGGTTGATTTTGGATCTAATACTTTTTGAAGGTAATGGTTTCGTGTTACCATTTCAATTTTCTTAGCAGTTATTGGGCTCTTCCAGATGTTTATGTTACAGAGGTATAATAATTATTTAGCATACAATTAGAGATCATAATAGCCATCATTGTCTTTTTTTTTTTTTTTTTTTTTTGAGTAGGGGCAAAAAGTAAATATTCAATTTCTATTAAGTTTTGATGGAAAAGGGTTTTGTTGTTATTTAGCTCTCAGTATCTTGTCTTCTGTTTTCTTCCTTTGATTTCTCTATTTACTAGGTAGTAAGTGGGTTTTTTTCAGCTTCTAGATGTAGGATGTGTTGTTGTTCAAATTACCTATTGTTTTTTTAGAGTAATCTTAAATTGAGTGCAAAGTAGAGAATCTCAAAAACATACAACCTTGTCTACCATCAGCATCTCTTACCAGAGTGGTACATTACTGCAGTTGGTGAACATACAATGACACATCATTATCACCCAAAGTCCGTTTTGTATTAGGGTCACTCTTGGTGTTATGCATTCTGTGAGTTTTGACACATGTTTAGTGACATGTATTCCACACAGTAGTGTCATACAGAATAGTTTCACTGTCCTAAAAATCCTCTGTGCTATTCCTCTTCATCTCTCTTCCCACTTCCACAGCCGTTGTATGCCACAATTTGTCCATTCATCTATTAAAAGACATCTTGGTTGCTTCCAGGTTTTAGCAATTATGAATAAAGCTGCTACAAATATTATGTACAGATAATTATATGGAAAAGTTTTCAACTCATTCGGGTAAATATTCCAGAGCATGATTGCTTCATCGTATGTTGTTCAATTCAGTTCAGTCGCTCAGTCGTGTCAGACTATTGGGACCCCATGAATCGCAGCATGCCAGGCCTCCCTGTTCATCACCATCTCCTGGAGTTCACTCAGACTCATATCCATCGAGTCCGTGATGCCATCCAGCCATCTCATCCTCGGTCGTCTCCTTCTCCTGCCCCCAATCCCTCCCAGCATCAGAGTCTTTTCCAATGAGTCAACTCTTCACATCAGGTGGCCCAAGTACTGGAGTTTCAGCTTTAGCATCATTCTTTCCAAAGAAATCCCAGGGTTAATCTCCTTCAGAATAGACTGGTTGGATATGATATTCAGTCTCTGTCATGTCCCAACTGTTTGTGATCCCGTGGACTGCAGTGTGCCAGGCTTCATTGTCCTTCACTATCTCCTGGAGTTTGCTCAGTCTCATATCCATTCAGTCAGTAATGCCATCCAACCATCTCATCCTCTGTTGCCCTTTTTTCATATAGTAAGAGTATGTTTACTGTTTTAAAAAAGAAAAGATTTATTCAGCTGCATCAGGTCTTAGTTGTGGCATGCAGGATCTTCTGTTGCAGCACATGAACTCTAGTTGTGGTATGTGAGCTCCAGAGTGCATGGGTTTCAGTAGCTGCAGCACTCAGGCTCAGTAGCTGTGTCATAAATGCTCTAGAATGCATGGGCTTCAGTAGTTGCAGTTTGAGGCCTTAGTTCCTCCACAATATGTGGGATCTTAGTTTCCAGACCAGGAATCAAGCCCACCTTCCCTGCATCACTGCAAGGTGTGGATTCTTAACCACTGGACCACCAGGAAAGTCCCAGGAGTCTATTTACTTTTATAAGAAGCTGCTGAACTGTCTTCCAATGTGACTGTACCATTTTGATGTCTCATTAACAGTGAATGAAAGTTCCTGTCGCCCCATAACATTTTATATTATTGGTGTTTTTAGGGTTTTTTGTTGTTGTTGTTGTTTTTCATTTTAATAGGTGTGTGGTGCATTTTAATTTCCAGGTCTATAATAATGTATGATGTTGAGCATGTTTTCATATGCTCACTTGAATCTATATTTCTTTTTTTGTTGAGATGCCCAGATATTTTTACTCATTTATTGTTTAGAGTTTTTGTTTTTTTTTTTAATATAATTTGGTAAATTATACTGGTTAACAGTACTTAAATGGATGTGTCTTTTTGCAGATGATTTGTTTGCGGCTTTTCTCTTTGAACTGTCTTTGGGAAAGCAGAAGTTTTTAATTTTAGTTAAGTCCATCTATCAGTTATTTATTTCATTGATCATGCCTTTGACTTATTTTTTATAAGGCATACCTTTTTGCATTGTGATCAGAAAGCACAGTGTATAAGATGTTGATTCTTTGCAGTTTATTAAAGCCTCACTTATATTCTGTGTCAAGACCAATTTTAAGAGTATTTTTTTTGTGTTGACAGTTTAAAGTTATTTTGTTATTCTGTAACTTGGCATATCTAATCTGCTTGATCTCCCTAAGGAGATAGGTATGTTAAAATCTTTTTTCATCTTGTTCTCCCATATTTTTCTCTTGTTGCTCTGTATTTTAAGGCTCAGGTGCAAAATAAATGCATGTATGATGTATCTCATAGCCAGCTATATTATCACAGTCACTGGATAATTAGAATAGATTTTATAGGAGTTCTTAGCAAAGTAAAGGCAGGAGAATTGATCTTTTTCCCAAACTTAATACCCATCATTGAATTTTATTGCCATGCTGTGTTCATTGAATTATGGTGATTGCAGACTCATGTTTTGGTCATAAGTTTAGTAGAAGTGGGTTTAGAATAATTTTTATTGGTTTTTTATAAATTATTTAAATATTTTTCTTTTTATTATTATTTGAGAATTTATTTTTCAGGATGTAGTTTGGTTGTGAAAAGTGAAAGTCAAAGTAGCTCAGTTGTCCAACTCTTTGACCCCATGGGCTGTAGCACACCAGACTCCTCTGTCCATGGAATTCTCCAGGCAAGATTACTGGAGTGGGTTGCCATTTCCCTTCTCCAAGGGATCTTCCTAACCCAGAGATGGAACCTGGGTCTCCTGCATTGCAGATTCTTTACTGTTTGAGCCACTAGGTTGTACCAAGTCTATTGGTGTGATCCTGTGATGGTGGATTGTTTTGTTTTGTTTTGTTTTTCTTCCAATTTGTTAATAGAAATACTTTTACTCATTGCCTAATATTGAATTACCCTAGCACTTTTATATAATAAATTCTACTTTTTCAAAATGTATACATTGTAGAATCCTTTTGGCTAATATTTTAATTCTTACATTGCCTGCTTTTCTTTTTTGATACTTTTCTGTTGTGCTTTGTTACTTTTATAAAGAGCTTTTCATCTCTTTCTGTGATCTGAAATGATATTGAACTACTCTGTTCTTGAAAGGTTCCATAGAGTTGTGCTGTAAAATCAGCTGGTTTAAGTTTCTTTCAGTTGCATCTATGGTAACTGAAATATTCAAATGTGATGATTTTCTTTTGGGTGAATTTTGGTAAATAGTTTGGGAGGAAATCTTTTCCTCTAGATTTTGAAATTGGTTGTGAATCTGTTCTCTGTCTGTGGTTTGTTTTCCTTCTTTAGAGTAGTGAGCAGCTTTTCTACATTTCTTCGTGTTTTATATAGTCATTTTTAAAAAATGATTTAGTTTGTTTTTTTTTCACTCAGTTGAGCATATACACTGTATAAATGTTCACATTTTGAGTTTGAATGTGCTGAGTTTATTCACAACCCAGTTGTTGACTAGCTTTTTTGACTCTGAAAAGTATGTAAGGTCTCTTGATAATTATGTATGTGCATTTTCCCCTTTATACCCAGGATTTTGTTTTTTTTCCTCTCAGGTATTTTCGGTATGTATTGTGCCACTACATCTTTTGTTACAATGTCTTGCTGTTTTTAGTTAGCACTGCATATTTTTCATTATAGTAAAAGCAGATCTGAGTTTATAGTATGAATGGAGGACTGTAATTGAACTGTCCTTGGGTGATTATTATCTTAAGTGTTTGATAGGTAACTTTTGCTTATTGCTTTGGGGAACTCATGTTTTTTAAAAAACAGTAATTTTGTAGGCAAATGTTTTATATTGTTATTAACATGACTGTCAATACTTAGTAACAACTTGCCTAGGTCATATTTTAGCCTATGAAGATAACTCTGTTAGTTGTTGATAATGTTTTTTATGCCACTCGACATTCAGATATATTTGTTTTTAAGCTTTTAAAATATTACAAGTTTTGACCAGAAACGTAATTTTACTGTAAGTTGCAGATTAGATATTTTTAAGGTAAAAGAATGAGAAATTTATCAGATAAATGACTTTTCTCACTCCAAAATTGACTTTTATAAGTGAATTTGGTGTATTGCTTAAGACATTTATACAGAATTTATATTCCTGTCTGGAATGATTCAGTTTCTATTGATGCAAAGAGCTGGACTCTTGATCCATAGTAAGACCTTAGTTTTGGACTGGGACAGTGTTGTTAGGAACTCAAGCTAGCTATATTACCTTGGGCATGTTACTTTACTTTCTTGTGCTCCCTTTTCTCTTCTATAAAGTGAGGCTGGTAAATGGTACCTACTTCATAGGGTTTTTAAAAGGGTTTTTAAAAAGGATTATTAAAAGAGTTAACTGATAACTGATGCAAAGCAGTTAGTACAGGGCTTAATATTAAATAGTTGGCCATGAATTTGTCTATTAGACTGTCCCTGAATGCAGGCTTGAAACAGTTATTTCCTGAATCACTGTGAGCAAGTTGTTAACCCTTGTAAACTTTATTCTTTTAATTTGTAAAATGAAGATAATGGTCTTACCTGCTTTTAAAATTCAAAGAAAGTAATAGATAGTGAATGCTAAATTGCTTATTGTTTTGTATCTTCTCTTCACATTTTTGGTGAAGAGCACATAGTCCTTTCCTTTTTCATTCTGTTATCTCATGTTTGTTTATCTATGTTAACACCGTCTAATTTATGAAGTAAGCATTACCCATACAGTTGAAGAAGCTTCCATATATGTCTCTTACTGTATCACTTTTTCATTTCATTTTCAGCAATTATTTAATGTTGACTCCAGAGAAATTTTAATTTCTGCAAAGGTGCTGGAACAAGTTAAGGAATTTAAATACACTTGCAGTTATCTAGGGGCTTCTCTGGTGGCTTAGATGGTAATGAATCTGCCTACAGTGGGAGACCTGAGTTCAGTCCCTGGGTTGGAAAGATCATCTGGAGAAGGGAATGGTAACCCACTCCAGTATTTTTGCCTGGAGAATCCCATGGACAGAGGAACTTGGTATGAGGTCTGAAAGTCTCAGACACGACTGAGCAACTAATGCTTTCACACTTTCTCTTTCACAGTAATGTAACTATCCTGCTGCATCATTCAGAAATCCATTCTATAAGGTTCTGACTGTTTATGGAATGGAATTAGTAACAAGTCTCAGAAGGGCTAGTCATTTTGTTGTTAAACAGCCCAAATTTGGTCAAGTCATTTCTTTGAATTCTAAAGGTTGTCTGTAATTCCTTCACGTAACTCTAGTTCCCTTTTCAGGAATTATAGAAAATAATCATCTTACCTCACCTAGTTTTGTTAAAATTACATTGATTTAGATCCTCAAATTGTCTTTTTTCGTTGTGTGTGTGTGTGTGTGTGTGTGTGTGTGTGTGTGTGTGTGTGTATTTATTTATTTATTTATAATTCATTTGGTTCTTAGTTGCTCTGTTTGGGCTTTCTCTAGTTGGGGTGAGCTCTTCATTGTGGTACATGGACTTCTCATTGTGTTGGCTGCTGCTTATGTTGTGGAGCATAGGCTCTAGATGCACAGGCTTCATTAGTGACATGCAGGCTCATTAGTTGAAGCTTAGGGTCCCTAGAGAGGTTGGGCTTCAGTAGTTGCAGTACGTGGGCTTGGTAGTTGGGCTCTCGGGCTCAGTAGTTTGGTTGCCCAACTCAGTAGTTTAGTTGCTCCATGGTATTGGAATCTTCCCAGACTAGAAACCCATGTCCCCTGCACTGGCAGGTGGATTCTTATCCATTGTGCCACCAGGGAAGTCCCTTAGGTTGTCTTTTCTTATTTTCCATTCCCACATTTTGCAAATGTTTCTTAACTCTTTATTTATGTATTTTTCATATGTTTGGTCTTCGTTGCTTCAGAGACTTTCCTGTACTTTCAGCAAGCATGGGCTATTGTCTTGTTGGGGTGTGCAAACTTTTCATTGTGGTGGCCTCTCTTGTTGTAGAGCATGGGCTCTAGGGTACACCGGCTTCAGTAGTAGTGGTTCCTGGGCTCTAGAGCACAGGCTCAATAGTTGTGGCGCACGGGCTTAGTTGCTCTGTGGCATTTGGGATCTTTCTGGATCAGGGGTGGAACCCTTGTCTCCTGCATTGGCAGGCTGAGCCACCAGGGAAGCCCTGATTTATTTCTTAGTTAGTGTATTGCAACATTTAACACATTTGAGACTGGAATGCATTCTACCATTCATGTTGTCCTATGCTCTCTGTTCTCCAGCCTAGTTGTGCATGATTGAACAGCAAAAATACCAACATCAGAAGATTGTCAGTGGTTTGTAAGAAAATCATGACATGACAATAATGACACAACACTCTTTTATCAGCTAGGAATAAAGTGGTTATGGTGAGAGAATAGGAAAAGCAATGAAATCATGTGTTTAGCCATGTTCCCAAAGCAGAAATTAGAGGCAGATCTGCTCCATTACTCAATAAAGTTGATAAGGAAGGGAAGATAGGGGGCAGTTTTAAATCGTTAAGAGGAAGTTAAGAACCAGTACCAGTGGTTTTCAGATATGTTATTGCTTGTTTTGTTTTTTAAGAAATGCTGCGTTGCTAGGAAGATTCTTAGTGTTCAGCAGAGAATTATATTATGGAGAAATTTAATAGACATTAGCAACTTAGTTACAGTAAGCATCCTCAGCGTAAATTGTGAGAAATAGACTATTTTATTTGCCTATTTTCCTTTTTATGTATTCACAAAAGTGATAGGGGATGAAACCAAGTCTTAATTAAGAATGTGTATATGCGTGCCAGGTCGCTTCAGTTGTGTCTGATTCTGTGCAACCCTGTGGACTGTAGCCTGCCGGCTCCTTGGTCCATGAGATTCTCCTGGCAAAAATACTGGAGTAGATTGCCATGCCCTCCTCCAAGGGATTTTCCCGACCCAGCGGAACCTGCGTCTCTTACATCTAACAACCTGCGTTGGCAGGCAGGTTCTTTACCACTTGCACCATGTGGAAAGCCCCTAAATAAGAATAAATTCTTTAAAAAAGTTTAGCATAAATCTGAGTGGGAAAAACTGTGATAGTTTAACAGTGATTTTACCTTTTCTTTCTTAGAGGATTGAAGAAATTTAGTATAGATCATTTTTATAACCCTTTTTGGCTTCCCTGGTGGCTCAGAGGTTAAAGCGTCTGCCTCCAATGCGGGAGACCCGGGTTCGATCCCTGGGTCATGAAGATCCCCTGGAGAAGGAAATGGCAATCCACTCCAGTATTCTTGCCTGGAGAATCCCATGGACGGAGAAGCCTAGTAGATTACAGTCCACGGGGTCGCAAAGAGTCGGACACGACTGAGTGACTTCACCTTCACCTTCACCTTTAGTCTGTTACCATCTGAAAAATCTGATGCCCAGAACTGGGCTTAGTACCTTTGATCTCATCCAGTAATTCATTCATTCAGTCATGATTCTTTGTAAGATTACTTTTTAAAAAACACTATTAAGTTATTATTGACATATGAAAAACTGTACATACTAAATATATATGACTGGATGATTTGGGGAATAAATACACATCCATGGAATTATCACTAAGAATATAGACATCTATCATCTCAAAAGTTCTTTGCAATCCCTTTTATTATTATTTTATGTTAGCATGCGTTTATACAGTGACCTTATAGAGCTTGTAACCATGAGGTATCACATCTATTGACACATGAAGTCTTACTAACACCTTTTAGTAGGTTCTTACCATTAGTGAATATGTATTCTGTATCAAAGTAGTTTCTATAAAACGTTCCCATCTTGTGTTGAGGCATTTGAATTCACATTTTATCCCTGTTAAACTTCACCTTGTTGATTATTAAATTCTGATTGTCATCAAGAGGCATCCTTTCCAGTTTTGACTCCTGCATCTTTATTGCATGTCAGTTTAGAACTTTGTTCAACTTTATGTAAATATTCTTTATGTTAGAGTTGTTGAGCTCACGGTCAGTCCTCTTGTATTGCATTAGCATCTCATTCATATATTCTCCTTTATCCACAAGGCATAGAATTGTGTTGCTGAAAGATTGTCTTATGTGTAGTAGTTAGATAAGCAGTTGTATCCTTATAACTTTGAGACTGTAGAATAAAGATCCTAAAACCTGAACTGATCCATGCTGCTTTTGAAGTACTTAAAAAATATTCTATTTTCAGTTACCTCCCTACTTACATTGATCAGTTATTCAAAAGTATACCCATTTTATACTTTTAATTTCTTCATATATTACTTTGAAACTATAATAACATTCATGTTTACTGTCATTGTCACTGTTACATAATTTAAATCTTTGTATTAATATTTTTCATTAGAAATCAATGTGGACTGAACATAAATCACCTGATGGAAGGACCTACTACTACAATACTGAAACAAAACAGTCTACTTGGGAGAAACCAGATGATCTTAAAACTCCTGCTGAGGTAAAAGTTTGTTAGAGATTAAATAGAGTTTTCTTTTCTTTTCTTTTTTTTATTTTAAGGGTTTTGGTAGATATTTGGCTTTCCAAAGAACCTGTTCAGTTCAGTCGCTTAGTCGTGTCCGTCTCTTTGCGACCCCATGAATCACGGCACGCCAGGCCTCCCTGTCCATCACTAACTCCCAGAGTTCACTCAGACTCACGTCCATCGAGTCGGTGATGCCATCCAGTCATCTCATCCTCTGTCGTCCCCTTCTCCTCCTGCCCCCAATCCTTCCCAGCATCAGTCTTTTACAGTGAGTCAACTCTTCGCATCAGGTGGCCAAAGTATTGAAGTTTCAGCTTCAGCATCAGTCCTTCCAATGAACACCCAGGATTGATCTCCTTTAGGATGGACTGGTTGGATCTCCTGGCAGTCCAAGGGACTCTCAAGAGTCTTCTCCAGTACCACAATTCAAAAGCATCAATTCTTCGGCGCTCAGCTTTCTTCACAGTCCAACTCTCACATCCATACATGAGGAATAGTACCACTTATATCAGAGAAGGATGCTGCAAAGGCATTCAGAGGAGAAAAGGGTTTGTACAGTCAACACCAGTAAGCAGAAAGACAAAATTCATTCCCTTCTATGAGCAAACCAGTTTTATTTACTGAGTTTTACCCCTGCTCAGGAACCTTTGTCAGGTGGTTATCAATGAAAAGAAAAGTGACTTAAAGACTAAATTGGAAGAAAAAAAGTACTCTCTCTCCACTTGATCTTTGGTTTCCTCTTTATATCAAACCTGAGTGATTTCAGATGTCTTCTTCTGGGTGCTTATGTTTTTCCAATGAAGCTAGTGTCAGTGGAGTTGAAGTTAAAATACTTCCATCTTTGAAAATGGGAAATTATGTCTGTGAAAAATCCAACCCCCACCTGACTATGTATTATTTCATTTTATGTTGTAAATTTTACCATTCAAACTATACAAATATGAAAGTAAGATTGAAGGAATAAACTGGGTAAGCAGTGTTCCATTTGGTTTAATTAGGAACTCTGGTGTCCTAAGTGAAAGTTGATCTGGCATTTCAAAGCTATACTTGAAAGTTTTTCCTAGTTGGCATCTTTTCTTTTTTTTTTCCCCCCATTCTTAATTAAGAATTTGAAGAGGTAAAAAGTGGCCACCACAGTAATGATAGTATAGCAATACTTGGGAAGGGAATTTGGCAGATGATAAAATTTTTATTTATCCCATAGATATTTGCCCCAGACACTGATTAGGTTTGTTTTCAATAGAATTCTTATCCCTCCACCATAACAGGTTCTGTGTGTTAGGTTTTAAGTATATCATATTTAAACTGCTTCCTTACATGATGTAGTGACATAGGTTTGTGATAAATTGTTTGTGAAACTGAAATCTAAACATGACTAAATCAGATTTTGCTTTCTCTTGAATTTTGTTTTTCCTATCTGTATTAGTATTTGTGGGAAAAATGGATGGTAATTATTACCTGTGGTGAGTTGTAAATGGCAAGAGCATTCAAATCTGGATTTGAAAATCACATAGACCTGGTTTTGAATCCTGTCTTTGCCCCTTAATAGGTACATTACCTTAGACAAACATAGTATATCCAAATAACTTAACATCTCTTATTTAGTAAGTATCCTGCAGTGGTTGTTTATATTGTCACCATCTTGCAAGGTTTAGAATTGTATGGGTTGATAATACCTAGTAAAATCAGTGATGTAAATGATGAAAACAGACTAAATCTATTACTGCTATCTGAAGTTTTTTTTTATTTTTTTCACTTTAGCAACTTTTATCTAAATGCCCTTGGAAGGAGTACAAGTCTGACTCTGGAAAGCCTTATTATTACAATTCTCAAACAAAAGAATCTCGCTGGGCCAAACCTAAAGAACTTGAAGATCTTGAAGGTAAAACAGGGAAAAATAATTTTTAATGTTCCTTTTTATAGATGCCTGTTATTCAGTCCTTCATAAATAGGATTGTTCAATCAAAGGCCTTATTTTTTTTAATTAAGTGATTAGAACGTTTTAAATGGTGTAACAGTTTTATGGGCTCTTATTTTCTTGTTGCTGTAGATCTCAGTTCTATAGATTTTAAATAGATTTTTATTTGATTTGATTCCACTGAAACTAGGATACCAGAATACCATTGTTGCTGGAAGTCTTATTACAAAATCAAACCTGCATGGTGAGCTGCTTTGATAATTCATTTTCTGTCATTATTTAACATTTTTAGAGTATGTCACTAATGTTCACTAACCATAATTGGATAAATCTGCAGTGAGAAATTTCTAATTCAAAAAATTCCTTTCATTTAAGGGTTATATTATAAATGAGCTTGTAGTTTTTAATGTTGTACTTGGACTTTCTTTTTTTAAACAAAAAAAGCATCATTCGATAATTGAACAAAGACATCATATACAATATTTCTAAAGACAGCTGTGAGTGTTGGTGCATACATGGAATATGTGACTTAACTCATTTAGCAAATAGAGAACCTTGAACTCTTTTATCAGTTTAAATTTTGTTAACATACTGTCAGACTCTGCATTTAATGCTGATTTTATTTTACCACAACATTGCAAAATAGCCTTTATGTTTATTATGGGAGAATTAAATTAAAATGCCATGCATCACAGAAGGAGAATATTCTAACATCCTCAATTATTCAGAACATTCCTGCAAATCTATGAATATTACCTACTATAAAAACCTAGAACTTAAAACAGATTATGGGTAGGAATTGAGAATTTATTTTTTACTCTGACTTCTAATAGAATCTGGTATCATAATCTATATCCGGTTAGAAAAAACAAATTGTAGGAGAATGGGACTGTTTGAAACATAAGATGACATCTGACAGGAAAGAGAATAAGCATTTCTTAAAGGCACTATGATCTTATGTCTATTTAACTTTTCCCTGTGTCACCTCATTAGCTTGGATGATCATTTTATCTGAAGAATTTAATTAGTAGTGATAACACCGTCAGTATGTTTTGTCAGCCATTCTAAACACATTTCCTTTCAAAGGGGACAAGTTTCAAAAATACTTTGATGGATTTAAGCTTATATTATCATTTACATGGAGCACCTCATTCCCTAATAATGTGAATAAATGAGATATCTGTGTTACCTGTAAAGAAAAATTTACTTTAATTAGATTGAAATCTGAAATACTGAGTGAAGATCTTTAAAGCTTAATTTATATTTCTATACTAGCATTGGCTAGTAATACTATTGTAGATAGGTAGATTCCCACTTCATTCATATAAGGAACGTCAAGCTCATTTCTGATATAACCCTACTACAAATAGTTGGTGTGCATAAGTATCTATCTACCTGTCAATGCTAGTATATATGTGCTGGAATTTCATAACATACATTCAATCCCATTTTGAATTTAGTATCTTAAAGAAAAGCAAATGGTTTTATCCCTGAGGAAAATGTTGTTTTATTTCAGAATTACGCAGATACTTTGAGAGTGTTTTTGCAGTAGCCAGCAGCCTTTGAGAGGGTAGCATTATGGGAAGAAGCTCTCCTAAAACCTGCTGTTAATTTAAAATTTGTTTTTATTCTTTAATTTCTGTGCTGGAATTTATAGAGCACTTGCACTGTAAATGTAGTGTGTTTTTGTTTTTTTTTTTTTAAGGCTGATAAATTCAGTCTTACTGTATGGAACTTTTAATCTCCTTTTAAAGTTGTTTTCAGTGATTGTATTTAAAAACTATGTAGTGTTTATAACTTTTCTTTTTTTTCTCTTTAATAGCAATGATCAAAGCTGAAGAAAGCAGGTAAACAATTTTGGACATCAGTACATATTTATAAATTTATAGCATCCTCCTATAACATCCTTGTTTTAATTATCTATATAAATAGTATTTAACATGGTAGACCTGATAGTTTGATGTCTTTGGAGGATTTGGAACAGGGGAAGAGATGTACTCAGAATACACACATGGTGCTCCTAGACAGTTATTTGAATTTGGACTACATCCTTACCAAATTAAGACCATTACAGAAATGTCCAAAATTTGATTTTGGTTAATTTGAGAACAGATGAAATATTTTCTCTTTCTCTTCCTTTATCCAGATTTTCCTTTCAATGGGTGAAATAAATAAAATTTAAAGAAATTTACAATATAAATCGAATTTTAAGGCATAATACAATCTGATAGGACATTCTGTAAATGAAAATGATTATTGGTTTTGGAAATGCAGATTGTTGCATCAGTGCATTATATGTTATCATAAATGTTTGCCAAATTAAAGTAATTCTGTTTCATACTGTGGTTTTAATCTTTTTAGATGGCTTAATAGTTTGGCAATACTGCCCTTTTTCCCTTTAGTTTCTCTTATTCATTTGATTTTATAATAATTTAAAACAGACTTTATGTGTGTTTGCAATTATTTGTATCGAACTGACCAGTTTTCTCTTTTTTAAATATATAGTAAACAAGAAGAGTGCACCACAACATCAGCAGCCCCAGTTCCTACAACAGAAATTCCAACCACAATGAGCACCATGGCTGCTGCAGAAGCAGCAGCTGCTGTTGTTGCAGCAGCAGCCGCAGCAGCAGCAGCTGCTGCTGCAGCCAATGCCAGTGCTTCCACTTCTGCCTCTAGTACTGTCAGTGGAACTGTTCCAGTTGTTCCTGAGCCTGAGGTTACTTCGATTGTTGCTACTGTTGTAGATAATGAAAATACAGTAACAATTTCTACTGAAGAACAAGCACAACTTACTAGTACCCCTTCTGTTCAGGATCAAAGTGAAGTGTCTAGTAATACTGGAGAAGAAACATCTAAGCAGGAAACTGTAGCTGAGTAAGTCTAGTAACTTGTTTTCTGCAAATCGGTCACAGACATCATTGATACAAGAAATTGCTGATTTAGTCAATGGTCATTACATGTTTAAAAATTGAGAATCAAAACATACACCTTTAGATAACAGTTGTTGAGATTTACTTTTGTGGGATCATGCTCTCAAAAGTGTTGCAAAACTATTCCATTTAAGCTTAGAAAGCTGTGCTGGTGATGGGGTGAGTCTGTTTAAGTCTGAGTTATGGCTTAGCACAGCACTGCAGGGAAGTTGCTATAAGTTGATACTGAACAAATAGGGAAAAATTAAGATAACATTTAACAATGTATAGGAAAACTGTTAGTAGGATTAAATTGGTACAGCTTTTTAATAAAGCCAGAGAGCTGCATCTCTAAGTTTCTAATTTCATATGGCTGTGCTTTCTGTAGCTATGAAAAGTAACCTTGAGCTATGCTTCTTGACTTGAAAGTTACCACATGTAAAATATTAACCATGATATCAAGATCCAAACATATGATCACCCATCTTAATATTTAAGTATATTGCTTTCATCTCCCTTCCTCTTTTCATAAACTTTTTTTAATTTTTAATGTGCATTTTCCAAAGTGAAAATAGCTTTGTAAATTTTTTTCTTATATTTAGAAGCTTTAAAAAGATATCTATATAGTATATTTGAAGGCATAAAAGAGTTAAGATTTTTATTGTCTTTCTGCTTTTTTTTCTGTGCATTTAAAATATATGCATATGTTTAATTTTTAAAATATATCAGAGACATCCACATCATTAGAGATCCATATCCCATCATGTTGAATGATTACAGACATATGAACATTAAGTGATCTCCTACTAGTAGACATTTAGGCCTTTTAGAGTAATATTCTTTTACATCTTTTTGTACTTATCCTGTTTTTTCACAATAATTTTTCACATTTTTAACAATCAGTTGTTTTCTGCTTCCTTTTTTCTGTTTCCTTATAGAGCTTGAGTCATTAAACTTGATTTCAATTACTCATAGATCATTTTACAGCTGGTAATTTTTGACCATGTGGTTTCCAATATTTTTGATAATTTTAAGTATTCCAAACTAATATTGGAATGAGTTAATTGTATTTGGGGTGTGATTCAGAGGGGTGTGAGTTAATTGTATGATTTATTAGTGTGCACTCCATAATCTTCCCCTATACGTTCAGCTTAACTATTGGGGATTGTTGTTGTTTTTTTCCTGATGTGTTTTTTCCCAGCATTCTCTTCTGTAAAGGAAGAAATGTTAAGATTATACAACTTTTCATAAAGATGGCTCAACCAAGTATAGTTGATAATTCTTGGGTAATTCTTTGCTGTTTGAGATCACTGTTTGGCAGACTTTTTCATAAACCTTCAAAGAGTGAATACTTGGTTTTGTGGGTCATATAGTGTGGCAGAGTGACTAAGTTCTGCTGAGGCAGTACCCAGTCAGCCATAATCAATATGCAAATCTTGAGCAGGGTCATGTTCTGATAAAGCTGTATTTAAAGAAACTGGCAGCAGGCTGGATTTGGCCTCTGGGGGTCATAGTTTGCCAACCTCTATTTAGATTGATCTCTACATCTTATTTTATGCACACTTGCCCAAAGCCTGTTACTAAGACACAAAAATGAGAGCATTGAGTAAGTTTTATAAGCCATTAGAAAGTATAAACTTGGGGACTAGTGAAAATAGTGTATAGTGTAAAATTGTTATAGTGTAAATGTTTATTTTGGCCTTTGTGCAAGGTCTTAATAACTGAATGTTAGAGAAAATATATACTAGTATTTATGTTCCATTAAATATATACGAGTATTTGTGTCTCTTATAGATGAATTTATTCTAAAATTGTCAAATTTTGCCTAAACATCGAAGAATAATTAAAACATTATTTTCCAAAGTAAAGCAAGTGTTTATTTAAATTATAAATACCATGTATAAATCTTTCTTTAGTTTTACTCCCAAAAAAGAAGAGGAAGAAAGCCAACCAGCAAAAAAAACATATACTTGGAATACAAAAG
>SJYT01015823.1:561112-604815 GCA_006410635.1 Cephalophus harveyi | reverse complement strand
CCAGTTCATATGTTTCATTATTTATACAGCTGTCTCTTATACACATCAGATGTGTATAAGAGACAGGGATTGGGGGCAGGAGGAGAAGGGGCCGACCGAGGATGAGATGGCTGGATGGCATCACCGACTTGATGGACGTGAGTCTGAGTGAACTCCAGGAGATGGTGATGGACAGGGAGGCCTGGCGTGCTGCGATTCATGGGGTCGCAAAGAGTCAGACGCGACTGAACTGAACTGGGGCTATGTGTCTGGTATCATTCAGGGCCTGTCTCTTATACACATCTAGATGTGTATAAGAGACAGATGTATAAGGTACTAAATAGCACATTCCACTTCAGTCTTTAAAGCTTTTATTCATAAAAGTTTTCTGTCTTCTTATCAGTAGTCTTAAGAAAGTATTAATGTACTGTTTAAATTAATGGTCTGTTTAAATTTCAGTTTTAAGTTTTCTTTTTAATCTATAGACTGTGACACACATTTGCCTTGTGTCAATAAATTATCTTTTAGACCTTTTTTTAAAACTCCTGCAAAGGGAAGTGCTTGATGTTTGCAGTGAGTATTATACTTTGTTCTCTGTTGTATGACTTACTGTTTTGTGTGAAATTTTAACTTTTCATTAAATGATTTTCAGCGTGTACCATCTAATGCTTCATGGGAGCAAGCTATGAAAATGATCATTAATGATCCACGATATAGGTAATACTTTGGTTTTTTGTTTACTTTTTACTTTGAGCAAAGCAAGCCTAGAAAATTTAAATTGTGTCAAATAATGTAACTTTTTATTCCCAGTGATCTTCTTGTTATTTTGGATACCAATAATAGAGTTGCTTTATGTCTGATAAGAACCAAAAGTTAAAAAGGTTTGTCACACAATGTGGGCACCCTTTTATAGATATAAAATTGCTTTTTAAAGTAGAAATTATTTTCTGTGTTTAGTAACTTACTGAAATTTTCTTAATTTGTGAATGAAATTTATTATTTTTTCAAGACACTAATATTTGATCATCTTCATTTACTCTTACGTGATTTTTTTTTTTTGTTTAGTGCTTTAGCAAAGTTGAGTGAAAAAAAGCAGGCCTTTAATGCTTATAAAGTCCAAACAGAGAAAGAAGAAAAAGAAGAAGCAAGATCCAAATACAAAGAGGCTAAGGAATCCTTTCAGCGTTTTCTTGAAAATCATGAGAAAATGACTTCTACAACTAGATACAAGTAAGATTTTTGCTGATTATGTTGTATGTTTACTGTACTGTTTCCATGTTAGACTTTTTGCTAGGTACCGTAACTAATCAGAGTAGATGCTCATTAAATAAAGCTTAAGTGATTGTGAATATGGTAGCTTCATAAAATAAAAGATAAATCAATAGCTAAATGTGGAATTCATAGGACTTAGTTATTAATTAGGGACTACAACAAAAAAGGAGAAAGACTTTTATTTAATAATGAAATGTTGACTCCTTTCTCCTTAATATAAGAGTTCAATTATTTTTGTATTTGTGGAATAGAAATGAGCCATTTTTATTACATGTGGCGTTTTTGAAAATTTACATTTACCTAACATTCTTCATTTTTGAGTGCTTTATTATTTAAGATTGTGAGTAATTCAGTATTAACATCTTTGCAACGAGGTACTGAGTTCATTTTCTGTCTATTTTTCTTACTTTCCTCACTCTTCTGGAGAAGCCTTACTGAAGAACTCTTCATTTCTTTAAGTAGTCTTATTTTATCTGTTAACTAAATTTCTTAGAGTTTGCTGAAGTCTGTAATTTAGTTCCATGGGTGGTTTGGTAGTCTCTGTAGCTGCCTTAAGAAATAGAGGTAGTCCTAACTGCAAGATATTGCTCACTTGTCCCCACTGTCTCTAAGGAGAAATCAAGACTTAACCTGTCTTGTTTTTTCTTAATTTCCAAAAAGTTTTCCTTTATAATACCATTATGAACTTAAGAGTGGAAGAGTATTCATCTGGTGGTGGTAAATTTAGAATAAAATTTAAATGGTTTAAAATTACTTTTTATGGTATAATACAGAAACATTTAGTCTTTTTAACAAACAGAAAAGCAGAGCAAATGTTTGGAGAGATGGAAGTCTGGAATGCAATATCAGAACGTGATCGTCTTGAAATCTATGAAGATGTTTTATTCTTTCTTTCAAAAAAAGAAAAGGTATTATTCACTGTTAACAGTATTTATAGATTAAACAACATGTTTCTTGTTTAGGAGTTACTATATAACATGTCCATTCTTGTTGGTTTATCTACTATATATGGTGCTGTAGATCTGTTTATTAGAAGTTAAGTTAAAAAATAGATAGCTCTTGGATTTTCCTGGTGGTCCACTGGTTAAGAATCCACCAGCCAACGGAGGGGACATGCATTCAGTGCCTGTCAGGGAAGATCCCACGTGCCACAGGACAACTAAGTCTTTGCCACAACACTGAAGTAGCTAATACCTAGATTGTCATTAATTGCCTGTCTTATGCCCACTTAGAAAATGCTTTTTTTTAAAGCTTGTTTGAGTTTAGAAAATACTCAGTATTTTCCTTACAAGGCATTAATTTATGATTATTTTAAAAGAACAGCAGTAATGTGTAATTGTTAAAATGTATTTGTATTAAAATGTGTTTGTAGGGTAGTGTTTTTGAAATACTGTCCTGCAAATACATTTAGTTTTGCTCATGTCTGTTTTATTACTCACTAAGTTATATGTTATCCAGGCTTCCAGGAGACTTATAGAAATGTAAGTCAGTTCAGTTCAGTCGCTCAGTCGTGTCCGACTCTTTGCGACCCCATGAATCACAACACGCCAGGCCTCCCTGTTCATCACTATCTCTCGGAGTTCACTCAGACTCACGTCCATCGAGTCTGTGATGCCATCCAGCCATCTCATCCTCGGTCAGCCCCTTCTCCTCCTGCCCCCAATCCCTCCCAGCATCAGAGTCTTTTCCAATGAGTCAACTCTTCGCATAAGGTGGCCAAAGTACTGGAGTTTCAGCTTTAGCATCATTCCTTCCAAAGAAATCCCAGGGTAAAAATGTGTATGTCACATACATGATTGTAATTTCTTATTTAACTAATATTAATTTTAGTAACCTCTTATTTCACCCAGTATACCTAAAATATTTTCATTTTAACATGCAACCAATATTTATTTTGGTACTAAACCTTCAGAATCATTGTGTGTTGTATACTGCTGGCACATCTCATTCAGAGTCATATTTCATGATACTTAGCAGCTACATTTGACCAGCAACTGTGGTATTGAACAGTGCAGGTATAGGAATTTTAGAAATAGAATTTGTACCATAGTTTAGGGACATTTATAACATTAAACTCTCTAAGGATTTCAGGAAGCAGCAAATGTGAAAATTGCATATTATTGAAGTCAATATGTTGCCCTGAAAGTAAGCAAATAGTAAAAATAATAAAGTGAGCCTATAAAAATTTATGTTTGTTATAACAGTAATATGAAAAAAAAGAAATAGGTTTTAAAATCAGACATGGAGGTTAAGTTCTAGTTCCCTAAACTCTATGTATTGTTTTAGTAAAATTAATATATCTTCTTAGAAAAGAAAATTAAATAAAAAATAAATCTTCCAGAACACATCAGGTGTTATGTTCAAAAACAAAAAGTACGTTTTACAGTAAAAATGCATGTACCTTCTTTAGCCTCATTATTTGTAATAATACCCAGTGTTTTGAATTTATTTGTGTACATATGTATAAACTGGAAATGATGATCTGTCTTAGGAGGCACATAAACTGAAGTCTGTAAAAGTAATGCAGTCCTTTTGTCTGAAGTCCAAAATAGTTTCTTTATGTAAAAGTAGATTTTACTTTCATCAAAGAGCAAGTATCAGTTGCACCTAAACACATTTGTGATAACGCTGGTGGAAGAGTTTTTTATATTGCTATTTTTAACATATATTTTTATTCATGTTATACCAATATTTCCAAAGTCCTTAAAGATGGCCTTTGAATATGTAATGAGTTCATTGTTGTTGTCCCTTTCCCCCAGATATTTTTAGATGAACTGCATGAACATGGACAACTGCATTCTATGTCATCTTGGATGGAATTGTATCCAACAATTAGTTCTGACATTAGATTCACTAATATGCTTGGTCAGCCGGGTGAGATTCTTCTTTATCCTAAATTGTAGTTATGATAGTTGGAATGGGCCACAGGGAAAGGTGGTTGTGTTTGGGGCATGGGGTGTGCTTTCTTTTGTTTTATAAACAAAAAAGTAATTGCAGCTCTTTGATTAGAGCTAGCTTTTGACTTCTTTAGTTTTTTCATTAGGATCAACTGCACTTGACCTTTTCAAGTTTTATGTTGAGGATCTTAAAGCACGTTATCATGATGAAAAGAAGATAATAAAAGACATTCTGAAGGTAAATATATACTATTAACTTTTAGTCAGGGGCATATTTTTTAAAATAATGCGATGTTCTTTTTGTTACTAATATTAACAAGATTTCTGTTTTTTAGGATAAAGGATTTGTAGTTGAAGTAAATACTACTTTTGAGGACTTTGTGGCAATAATCAGTTCAACTAAAAGATCAACCACATTAGATGCAGGAAATATTAAGCTGGCTTTCAATAGTGTAAGTTATCATTCTTACTGTTAAAAACAACTAGATTAATAAAACAGTTCTTAATACATTTGACTAAAGATACTTAAGTTGTATGTAAACTCCTGAAATAAGGGAATAGGAATAGTATTTTACAGAGTAGTAGTGGACACGGTTTCAAATAAGGTTAACAGATAATATACTTAGATGATGAGTGATAGTAAATTCCTTTGCTAAAATTAATTGACCCTTATAGATGATGGGAGAATAATGAATTTAACACAAGTTAAATTGTACTATATATATATAAATATGTTTTCTAAAAGTTACTAGAAAAGGCAGAAGCCCGTGAACGTGAAAGAGAAAAAGAGGAGGCTCGGAAGATGAAACGAAAAGAATCTGCATTTAAGAGTATGTTGAAACAAGCTACTCCTCCAATAGAATTGGATGCTGTCTGGGAAGATGTAGGTATACTTACAAATTTTTTCTTTTACAGTTGAAAATAAAAATCTTTTTCTTTTTCATAGCTACAGAGATAAACTGAAGTTATTTGAAGATTGTGAACTCAGCTGTGATGTCATTTAGGAATACTGGAGGAATGGAAATAAAGACAAGGGGGCTGGGCTGTCAATTTTCACTTGCTGTTTTTTTTAGTCATATTAGTATATTTTTCTAAGTTTTCATATTTTTATTGCATATCTGAATTTTTCAGATCCGGGAGAGATTTGTAAAAGAGCCAGCATTTGAGGATATAACTCTAGAATCTGAAAGAAAACGAATATTTAAAGATTTTATGCATGTGCTTGAGGTAATTTTAGTTTTATCGTAATTGGCTGATACATTAAAAAATATGTAACATTTTTTTTAATCGAATTTAGAATGATCAAAGTGTTTTTCCTAAATTATACTACTTTTATACAAATGTACTTAACTATCTGGGATGATTAGGGAATGGTTTATTCTATAGAAACTGCTTTTAAATGAAACACACTAGGCTTGCATGAGAAGGTAAGGATCTGTTCAGTGAAGACAGTTCATATGTTTCATTATTTATACAGTGTTACAGAAATTCATCAATTTAGGGGTCGCATGGAATGATTAATAAACCTGTAAAGAACTTAGAATCTGTAAGGCAGATAGAAAATGGTTTTAAGCATATTTCAAATATTATACTACATTAGAGGTGTTGGAAGCTCAGGGATGTTCTGAAAAATAGTTTTTGCTAAAACAAGTAATGCTAAAATTGCAAATTATTCCACTAGCTGAATTAAGGGTATTTTGATGAAGATTTCAGATAGTCACTTACAGATAGTAAGCATGCTAAATTGACCAATAATAATTATTATTTGGTGCCCATGTAATGTTTTACAAATATTACATATACAAATGTAATCCTCACAGCAACCCTGTGGGAAAAGTAATTGGCTGTGAAGGGATTCCAACATAGGCTTTTGACTCTAGGGCCAGTGCTTTTACCAAATATGCTTTGTCATCAGTTTTGGACAAACTTATACTTCACAGCAGAATGAAGTTAGCATATACTTAAATTTGTAATGTTCATGGTCTTTGGGAATAGCAGGTAACTTAATTGTTGATGATTTCTTTGGATTGTCCTTGATAACTATCAGTGTTGACAACAATTTGCTCTGTTAACATGCCCCACATGTACCATATGTTGTCCCTCAGCTGCCTTTAGATCTAGTGCTATTGGCCTGTAGATCTTTTCTACTCAGATCAGCAGCATCTGCATTATCTGTAAACTTGTTAAAAATACAGAACGTCAGGCCCCATTGGCAGAAATGTATCAGAATTATCATTGTCGCAAGATTCTTAAGCACTGGAATGTACATTTAATTTTGATAACCTTTGCTGTAGTGTAGTGTGTTAATATTTTCCCCCAATTCAGGAATGTCCACAACAAGATTCTTTCATGATCTGTGCTGGTAAAGTGATGAGGTCATAAATGGAGCTGATGGCCACATAGGGAAGAGCTGAACATACCAGAAAAGGATTTGGACCTCAAAAACGGGCCTTGAGGTAGAAAAGGAAGAAGAGTTAACAACTAGTGACATAAAGAGTGAGAGGCCCTGGTTTGAGAGTGAAAGTGAAGTTGCTCAGTCATGTCTGACTCTTTCCGATCCCATGGACTGTAGCTTACCACACTCCTCTGTACATGGGATTTTCCAGGCAATAGTATTGGAGTGGATTGCCATTTCCTTCTCCAGCAGAGGAGTAGGGGACTTTTACTGCAGCATTTCCCCTCTCCTCCTAGCCTGATCATTGTTCTAGTAAAAGAGTTAAAATCCATAGAACATTTCCTTTTTTGATTTCATGTGTAGTTAGATTGCCTTTGGATATCTTAAGTTTGACTAGGAAGGGAATGCTCCTTGAAAAGAAAGTAGATTCTATGTTCAATTTCTGAGACTAACCTCCTTTACAGATGGCTCTGGGATAATTCTTTATTTCAGTGGTGAACTTAGCTCACTGACAAAAGCCACATTCATCAAATAAATAAAATTAATTATATTTCATTGTTTTTGAAAGTAGTATGACTGTTCCAAAGACATATACCTTTATAGAGGGTATCGGTTGTCCCCACTGTACCCAAACCATTCTCATTGCTGTAAAAAGTATTTTATTAATACTTTTAAACCTGTGTTTAGATGTGAAATGAGTACGTATAGGATAGTTAAAATGTTCTCTTCACTTTTAAGTGATGGTAACTCTTTGCACAGTTTCAAGTTGGGGAGTACATCCTAAAAATGCAAAATGAATGTCGTTTTTACTCTAAAAAGAACTTACTTGAAAAACTATTAAAAATTCTCTGTGATCTGTTATGTAAAGTGTGAGCTTTTGTAATTTTTTTCTTTTGCCCCTGTAGCATGAGTGTCAACATCATCATTCAAAAAACAAGAAGCATTCTAAGAAATCTAAAAAACACCACAGAAAGCGCTCCCGCTCTCGATCAGTAAGGAAGTTTATTTAAAATGGTACCATAAGTATATTGAAATATTTGTTAGCATCATTATGAATAAAATTATTTATGTTGTGTAGGGGTCAGATTCAGATGATGATGACAGCCATTCAAAGAAAAAAAGACAGCGATCAGAGTCTCGTTCTGCTTCAGAACATTCTTCTAGTGCTGAATCTGGTAAACATATCTTTTAATTTGATTAAAGTCGTTGGCATTTGGATGTCCTCAAATTCTGACACTTTTCTTTTCATGCTGCTTAGAGAGAAGTTATAAGAAGTCAAAAAAACATAAGAAGAAAAGCAAGAAGAGAAGACATAAATCAGTAAGCAAACTCTTGATTTTTATACTGCACCTTTTGCCCTTAGCTTTCTCAGTGGCAGTAGACATTTCTGCTTGGTCCTATACAGAGTTTAGGTGAGGACCTGAGCTCAAGAGTTTCATAGTTGTGGTTCACCTTAATCTTGCAATAAAATCCTTTGGTGAACTTGAAACAAATAGTAAACAGCGTTAGGATTCCCACTCTGGTTTTTTATAGTAATTTTAGAGAAAGACGCAAGAGTGAGAGAGAGAGAGAGAGAGAGAGAGAGAGAGAGAGTGTGTGTGTGTGTGTGTGTGTGTGTGTGTGTGTGATTCCGAGAAAGACCCAAGAGTGAGAGAGAGAGAGTGTGTGTGTGTGTGTGTGTGTGTGTGTGTGTGTTATAGCTATTGTTGAGAACCACAGGTTTAAACAACTTTCTCTTCTATGCTCGGTTCTTGGTCTTAGGTACACATCAAGATACACCTAATCTTAGGGATGAAGGTAAACCTAATTTAGTGACCCATTTTTAGTGATAATTTACCCTATCAGACTGTCATCTTTCCCATAGGAAAGACCAGCTTGCTGCCATGAATCTTTGGAATGTTTCAGATTCCTTGAGGTTATCAATTCAGATTTCACCACTCTCAGTTCAGTTCAGTTCAGTTGCTCAGTTGTGTCCAACTCTTTGCGACCCCATGAATGGCAGCACACCAGGCCTCCCTGTCCATCACCAGCTCCCGGAGTTCACTCAGACTCACGTCCATGGAGTCAGTGATGCCATCCAGCCATCTCATCCTCTGTCATCCCCTTCTCCTCCTGCCCCTAATCCCTCCCAGCATCAGGGTCTTCTCCAGTGAGTCAACTCTTCTCATGAGGTGGCCCAAGTACTGGAGTTTCAGCTTCAGCATCATTCCTTCCAAAGAAATCCCAGGGTTGATCTCCTTCAGAATGGACTGGTTGGATCTCCTTGCAGTCCAAGGGACTCTCAAGAGTCTACTCCAACACCACAGTTCAAAAGCATCAATTCTTCGGCGCTCAGGTTTCTTCACAGTCCAACTCTCACATCCATACATGACCACTGGAAAAACCATAGCCTTGACTAGACAGACCTTTGTTGGCAAAGTAATGTCTCTGCTTTTCAATATGCTATCTAAGTTGGTCATAACTTTTCTTCCAAGGAGTAAGTGTCTCTTAATTTCATGGCTACAATCACCATCTGCAGTGATTTTGGAGCCCAAAAAAATAAAGTCTGACACTGTTCCCCCATCTATTTCCCATGAGGTGATGGGATCAGATGCCATGATCTTTGTTTTCTGAATGTTGAGCTTTAAACCAACTTTTTCACTCTCCTCTTTCACTTTCATCAAGAGGCTTTTTACTTCCTCTTCACTCTTCTGCCCTAAGGGTGGTGTCATCTGCATATCTGAGGTTATTGGTATTTCTCCCGGCAGTCTTGATTCCAGCTTGTGCTTCTTCCACCCCAGCGTTTCTCATGATGTACTCTGCATATGAGTTAAATAGGCAGGGTGACAGTATACAGCCTTGCGTACTCCTTTTCCTATTTGAAACCAGTCTGTTGTTCCATGTCCAGTTCTAACTGTTGCTTCCTGACCTGCATATAGGTTTCTCAAGAGGCAGGTCAGGTGGTCTGGTATTCCCATCTCTTTCAGAATTTTCCACAGTTTATTGTGATCCGCACAGTCAAAGGCTTTGGCATAGTCAGTAAAGTAGAAATAGATGTTTTTCTGGAACTCTTGCTTTTTCAATGATCCAGCGGATGTTGGCAATTTGATCTCTGGTTCCTCTGCCTTTTTAAAACCAGCTTGAATGTCTGGAAGTTCATGGTTCACGTATTGCTGAATACATAAATACCATGTTAAATGTGGGTGTTCTTAAATATTACCTATATAAGGTTTTTTTTCCTAATAGCATTTTTATAAAGTAACCATTTTACCATTGTCTTTTATTTACAAAGGACTCTCCAGACTCAGATGCTGAAAGAGAAAAGGATAAAAAAGAAAAAGACCGGGAAGGCGAAAAAGACAGAACTAGACAAAGATCAGAATCAAAACACAAATCACCTAAGAAAAAGACTGGAAAGGATTCTGTAAGTATTTAGAATTCTTCCTCTTTGTATCTACCAGTTAGCTGCTTTTCACACAAAGCAGCTTTTCTAATGTATGTCATCATGTGTGACCCAATTTAAGCATCCTAAATTTCATATTCATTAAAAAAATAACATGGCATTCTGTCACTGTTGTTTAACCCAGTAAGAAAGAATATGTTGTTCTAGCTTTGTACATTCTCATTAAGAAATGCCAATGGATGTTTTCTGCCTAATTAAAGAATATAAAATTTAACAGATGAAACTCAAATTGGGTTTTCCCTCCATATGGCATCGTTGTAAATTCTGTTTCAACAGGTAGTTTTCCAGCAGCTTTTAGAAATAATCATTGGGAGGGAAGAGGTGAGGGCAAAAGGGGGATTTTATAAGCCAAATCTAGTGTTTTAATATCGAATTACATAGTCAGTCCTTAGTTTCCCCCATATGTATGTGTGTGGCAGAGCATATAACACAAGTCGCCTTCACCTTGCTGTTCATGCCACAAGTTCTGTGGGCTTAGCAAGTATAATGCCTCTGAGCTACCAACTGAGAGTTTAAGCTATGTAGGTAAGTCCTCGTCCTCGCTTAGGATTTTCTCCTTCGGTGGGAATAGGGTGGAAGGGTGTTTGTTTTCAAACAGCACTGAAGAGTCTGATGTACATCTTTGGTGAGGAATGATTATTTCCTCTGTACCTACTTAGTGACTTAAGTGTCCTTACATTAGATTAAATGGGATCCCTGAAGGGTGATGGAAAATATAGGGGAACACTCTACCTTTGAAGAGTTGAGTTCCTTCTCAAAATGTTTTGTGTGGTTTTTGTTGTTTTTAAAGTTTTTCCAGCCTAACTTGTCCTAATAACTCTGGGTACAGTATAATAATGCTGAAAAGATAATACTTTAATATAAAGCACAGGATAACCTAGATTCTGAAAAATTAATGAAGAATACTTTGGAAATGAACACCCAGCTTCCATTAAATGGAAATAAGATGTTTCATATTCAGTTATGTAGAAGGAAGGAAAAGAAATGGATACGTACTATTCTCCCTGATCTACATATTAAACTGAAAGTAAACACCTTAGAAGAGTTCCGTTCTGAGAGAACTGTCTCCCCTGGTTACTTCACAAGTAACCAGGGATTATTTGGTTAATTCATTAGTAGGCTTTTGGGAAAGAAATCAGTCTTTAATCTGTCTGTGATGCCTTAGTTTTTGTGGAAGAGAATCCATGTAGATTTTGTATTCTTTTTTCAAAGGTTCACTACTACTTACCCTTTTGAGTACTGATACAATTGTATTCATTATTGTTTTTCAGGGTAATTGGGATACTTCTGGCAGTGAACTGAGTGAAGGGGAATTGGAAAAGCGCAGAAGGACCCTTTTGGAGCAACTGGATGATGATCAATAAATTATACCAAATATGTTTACAGTATGATTTAAAGTCTAATTCAGACCAGGGACTCTATTTTAAGTTCAATTGAAATAACACTGGGTTTTAATTATATCACAGGAAAAAAAAAAGTGCATTTAAGTATTGTTATTGTGGACTTTATAAAAGCAAAGGAAATTGAAAATAACTTTTGATTCTGTATCAAGAATCATATTTTCATACAGTCATAACTGTCTGTCTGTGACCCTTTCATAGGGCACTGCAGGATGGATTAAAGGTGGCAATTTACTGATAACTGCAGGTGTCTCTACTTTATTCTAAAGTGTAAGTCATGAGGTGATTTGATTTACTTTATAGAAGTTGGATTTTGAGGATATAATGGAAAAATTTTGATATCTAGTAGTACAAAAAAAAGCACCAGCAATTGATAAACTGCTTTTTTGTGCACTACCCAACTGGTTAATGATATGATCTTTTATGGTAAACTCAGAAATAAGTGTTCATAATGGAAACCTGGTAGACCCTTAACTCTAGTGGTGCTGCTCAGCACTGCTATAATAAAGCCACCATTATTTTTTATGGAACATCTGAATACATTTTGAAAAGGCTACTGTGAGGGCATTATTTTGAGGTGATGTTTAAAAAGTTAACATCAAATCAAATTGTAAATTAGCTTAAATATATTGCCTTAAGGACCTACTAAAGAATGTGCCACCAAACTTTAAGTGATGGCTGCAATATCCTTGTCTAAAACAAATCAATGTTGACTTCAGCAATTTAACAGTTTTTTTTTTTTTAATCCGAACTTTCTCTTGCTTTTTTCCATTGAGGAAGTCTTTTACCTTCCCTACTCACTGAGAAGTATTGACTTCGTGGTACACATTCTAAAGCATTTCTGATTTGAATATTTTTGTACATTTTTATCAATTATTAAATCTTCTCTTCTAGTGTGTACTAGTATTTATTTCTACTGCTCAGCTCTGAAAAAAAAAATTGTATGATTCTTTAAAGGTTAAGATACTAAACCCCTAAAATTTTGCTTTATCTAACCCACATAGCTAAGTTACTTTCCTTTTTTAATATTTAAGAATATTATAAATCATACAGGCCCCTGTATTTGTTTTTGATCTATGAATTTCCTACAGAATACTTTAAGAAAGGCAATGGTTTGAAGCTAGAATACTTTTTACATGCTAACTTTTGAAGGTTGGTAATGTAATTTATACTATTTTCCTTCAGTGCAGGAGATTTTTTTTAAGTAAATATAAGTAAATTTTAGCACATAGTCTTTGGTATTACCTTAGGTATTTTTTTATTTTGGGCATTTGGGGCAATCCTGTTTCACGCTGGGATTTAGAAGAACAAAAAGTTCATTTTCGTTTCACCATCCTGATGAATTTGAAAGTGGGACAGATTGGGATGACTTTTCCCATCTCTGCCCCCTATGTTTCAATTAAATCTAGTATCCACTCTTGAAAGCCACAGGGGAAGTCTGGGGGAGTCCTGAACTTTTCTCAATGCCAAGTCATATTTCTGCTGTGAAATAAGACATGACTTCGTAGAAAGTAAAAACCACTGTCTTCAACAAATGCAAAGCCAGTTTCTTGCTTGACATTAGTCTCCTATTGTATATTAGAACCACAACATATAACAACTTTATCAACAGGCAAGTTGCCTAGACTTAATTTTCAGAGGCCCCTTCATAATAATAGTTAATATTGCTTATCATGTCAAACACTTGACCTGGACATCAAAGTAAAGTTTACATATGATATTGGCAGAAATACTGGTGGTGTTTCACAGAATTTAGAATCTGTAAAACTTTTAATTACTTCAATGAATCATGATTTTTTAAAGTAGAACTTTAAAGTTTTTAGTTTTCCTATTAAACTATTGATGTGATTTAGCATGTCCTCAAATTAACTTTCTATATTATAGAGATACTGTCTTATCACAACTTCAGATTACCATAAGACAGTACAAACTCAAGTTTCCTTGTTGTTCCAACCATGAAAATTATTTGACCTAAAAACAAAGCTAAAAAGTTATAAAGCAAAAATACAATGTGGTTTTTATAAAGTATGTAATTGAAGTGACTATAATCCTGTAGTGATCCCATCAAATGGCATTAAGTTGCCAGAAAGATAATATGGCCTGGGATATAGGTGATGGGTAGATTTTATTAAAATAAGAGTTATGTGTGAATATCTTTAATCCATTTGATTAGGTTTCTGGATCTTCAGTCTAATAAAGTTGAAATGTCTTAGAATATTGGTTTTAATAAAGCTGAACAGTTATGTTCAAAATGTGTTCAAACAGAAAGTATGTTTATATTCAGATAAAGGGAATTTATACTTTTCAGTTAAGCCTCAGACTTAGGTAAATGTTAAGGGCTTATCTTCCCTCATTATCATTAATATTAATGAACTCTTGGATTAAATTCAGTAATATATTTAATAACATGCTTAATAGTCAAAATTAGGACTTCAAATATTTGATGTTTTTTATTCCTTCCAGTATAAAATTCCAGTATTTAATTCCTATGTGGAAAAATTGAATTGGTATAAAAAGTTAATGACATATGAAGAATTCTTTGCACCTCTCCCAAGTGTATTTAAACAACATAAAACTTTTAAATAAAAGCAGTGGTCCCAACATTTTTAATATAGTGATGCCATTTCATTTTCATTACCCAAAGGAGCGTCAACCTATAGATCATTCATGTGTTTCAACAATGAAAATAATTTTTATGCCTCCCAGTAAATCTGAAAATACTCAAAGTATCACAGCCATTTCATCTTGATTTTTGCTAATTGCACCCCGTGTACAACAATAGTATGAAAGGGGTTGGCCTAGAGTAAAGCAGTCTTTTAATTCACAGTGGTAAGACTGTAAAACTTCAAATACCTGTATACATTTTTCTGAAAAGAAGGTCCATAGTTTTCATTTAGTTACCAGAGGGCCTGCATCTTCTGTTAAGAATCATTTGCCTAGGTGATCCTGGTTTTCTTCCAGTGTTAATGATGAACTGAGTGCTGACTAGGCAGCCACTTTTATTTTTGCATCCAGATAGGGGTAACTCCTTTATTTAAGGATTATTTAAAACTTGGATACTATTTGAGAGAGCAGTTTCTAATCAAATAGTACCCAGCAAAGAGTAATGAATGCATTTTTAAAAATGAGTTTATAGGGTGTTCATTATGTAACTTAAATGTAAATTGCAAAGCTAAAGAACTAAACACTTCTAAAAGCAGAATTGAGGCAAAGCACATTAATTCCTTATATCTTAAATCAGACTTTTTCTTTTCCCTGGGGGAAGTCTCTCTCCCAGTAGCAGGTCAAATTTTTTTTTTACATTTTCTAGGACTCATTTTACTTAAAGGAAAAGCAAAGTAACATCCCAAGTAATTTTCATGGGAATGCATTCTAAGTTCATAGTTTCATTCTATGGTTCTAGTAATGGTATATAGCAATCTAATAATTCTTTCTTACCTTCCTTATTCTTACCTTGCTGTTAAGTTTTTCCACCGTTTCGATGTAGGTGGTGGTCAGATTCCTTGGGGGCAAGGATTTGTGTTTCACTCACTGTCATGCGAATTAGAACAGTGCCTGGCACATAGTAGGCATTTATTGAGTGAATGTAAAATAAAATATCAGTTGACAGATGTACTCATCCAGCATCCATGGTACTCGTCATCTGTATTAAAGGGCTTGAAAAAGCATCATTGCAATAAAACCATACTGAACCCCAAACTAATTGAAGTACACTGAAGATACGTTCTAGTGACTGTGCCTCAGTCTTAACTATTCCTTCAGAGATGTCCAAACGCTTATTATATATGAGAACATACAACTTTTCATGTGGTTTTTGAGTAGGAAAGGCATCACCTGTGATAATTTGAAACGTACCATCTTTCATATCATACACATACTTCTGTTACAAGAGTAGTGGTTTAAAAGTAGTGACTTTTGAGGCGCTAACCTTTAGCTAGATCAGAGCTTGATATAAAGGCCCTAATTAGACAAAACAAAATTCCTATTTTAAGTTCTGAGAATTAATCATTTCAGGCCATTTTTGACAAACAGGTGAATAATGGTGATAGGGCAGGTATGCACTTACAGTGCTACTGGAGCTGACTTAAAGATGAGTTAGGAAGAGGAAGATTTTGCTCTAGTTACCCACATACTCTCCCTAGCCCTCCAAACCATACTGGGTTTCTCTATCTGGCTTAAGTTTCTTAACTGCAGTGAATTTTTTATGCTTTTTAAAAAATCACTATATAAAAACTGTTCTTGTGAGTCAGTATGATCTAGTTCAAGGCCATCTCATCATCATTAGTGATTGATACTTGACTTAATTTGATGGTAATTTGTCCTAGGTTTAAGGTTGATGTTTGTATTTGAGGGGAACTAGCTTACCTCCAGTTTTCATTCAGACTGAAACAAAGTGGCTGTCTAATCTCACACCATATTCAAACTAAGCCATTTCTTGATGCCCTTCTTTTATGCTGTCTTGGAGGGGTATCTAAATGTGGTAATTATAATCTTTTTTTTTTTTGGTCCTGCCTGCAAATTTTGGTAGGTGTTGCTCTCTTGCCTACCTCTACAACTAAACTGAAGACTTGTTTCTGAAAGGTGAGTAATAACAAGGAACAAGGTTTCTACTTTGTGTTTGTACTTACCAGATTTTCTCTTCTGTTCATATATTGTTCTGATGTAAAGAACTTCAATTATATAAAAGTAGACCTTTTTGTAAATAAATATAATTTATTAGAAAAATGACATCTACTAAATTGGATCTGTGTCAGCCTTTTCCTTTAAGCACTGTCGTTGCAGCAGTTCTGTGCTGTGAGGTGATATGCCCACGTTGTTTTCTCAATGTTAATACTTGCTTTTCTTTATAAAAAGTTAGATCAAAAAAAGTATATCAACATTTGTCCATGCATTTGTTTCTTGCTTCAGATTTTTTTCTTAGCAATAGTTGGGAGTATTAGTTTAGAAAAAGTGGAAGATTGATCCTTTGGCACAAAGTGGGCTGATAGTATACTATTTGTCTGTGCACACATTTCTGATAAAAACAAATGTATTAGGGCTAAGAATTTCATTTTATCAAATTTAAAATTAATAGATGTGAATTATAAATCTAGTACTGTGAAAGTATATTTCATAGTGTAAAATTAGGTGATTCTACAAAATCCAGTATGTTGAACCAGCAGAGTCAGTGGTGGATGTCAAGTTCCATTAACCACTGAACACTGTTGAGTGAGCAGGGTTGCTGGACATTCATTGCAGTGTCATTGGCAGTGACTTTTACTGGATTAAGATACAGAGTTTTAGTTGCAAAGATTGGGAGTGAAAAACAAATAGACTTACCTCTGAGTCATTAGAAAAATCTTTAAAAATGGGTGCTACTGATAAATTTCCAAAACCTAACCATATCCACTTGATTTTAACTTATTGCTCTAGTTTATTCTTGAAAATATCCTGACAGAATATTAATGACCTGATTTCCTTTACCATGAGGCACTTCTGGTACAAAACAAACAAGAATCTTAAATTTTAACTTTTTTCTGTTTTAAAAGTTTCAGCTACAAGTCTACCTTGGGAATATTGCAAGTTGGGTTCCAGATTATCACAGTAAAGTCTAATTTATGCCCCTTTGTTTTTTAAACCACTTGGACAGTTTCTTACATTATAAAATTCTTTGCTTCCCTAAAAAAATATACTAAATGAATATACTAAGAATATACTCTGGTGACTTGGAATTACAAATATCTGTGTGTGTGTGCGTGCACACACGCATGCACAAATGTTTCAGGTGCTTGGTGCCTATCTGCAATCCACTAGTAGACTGAGTATATGCAACATCCTCATTACAACAAATGTTGAGAGAGGCAGTATCTCACCAAGAAAGAGTGCTTTTTCTCTGGAAGGAATAAATTCATAACTAGGATTCTGGAGATACTAAGTATCAATGCTAAAGTACTCAATACGAAAATCTGCTTGGTTCCTATGTTCCATACAGCAAGTGACCAGGAGTTTTGTAGGAGGAGGAGTTTCCCTTACATTTTACCAAGTCTATTTAGGTTATGAATTCAAGCAGCAAAACATAACTGTTTCTAGAAGATAAAAGAGTATACATGAAACTGGGACATAAAACCCCCTGAAGTGTACACTGAAAGACTACAACACAGCACAGGATAGTAGTGTAAATAGTTTATTTGCTCATATGCCATGAAAAGACCAGGAAAGCAACATGAACTGCTTTTATAAAACATTTCTAATATTGCTAAGAAGCAGGCCCATTAAGAGACAAACAAAAGGACATGCCAATATTACTGTCTTTGTAGATTAATAAATAGCCCATTTTAACATGTTCATCAGTATTGAGCTTTGGAAAACAGCTGCTTTGTGGTAAAGGACCAACTATTTGTGTTAAATCTCATGGTCAAATCCCTCTTTTCATCAAAATGAAATGTTGAATGAGTCAGACACAATCTTGGCATGTTCTTTTTTAAAGTACACATTATGACAATGTGCTAGCAGGTGGCAGTTTAATCTTTTTGTAAATAGATACGCTAAAGTGAAATGTGGTAACTGATCCCTAAACTGTCCTTGAAGTTAAATATATATATTAAAAAAAAAAAAACCTATAAGTTAAAATAACATTCAGATTGTATAGCATAGGCTGATGCATTTTTAAACAATATTTACAATATTACCCAGAGGCTTAGGTGGGAATTAAAGAGAAGTGTAAAAACCATAAAAAACTGCACCGATTTTATAGCAAAATATCTGTACATTTAAAAAGAGATATATAACTACACATTATCCAAGGGAAATGGGACCTTCACCAAGGAGTTCACATGAGCACAACATAAAATAAGAAATTCAGTGGTTAAATACTATACAATAAACTTTACAATTAATATACTGGTGTAATGTACCAATAAGGTAAGCCAGAAGCAGAATGTGTGTGATGAAAATTACAAATTAGCTTCAGTCCAGTTTTTTACTTTGGATCAAGTGCCCTGCCAGAGATGAAGGAGCAACAACAGTGGCTTTGTTGGCCATTTAGTCCCGTTACGTATCATTTAAGCTTAATACCAATGTAACTGAGCAATTTTATTGCAATTCCCCACAAGGTAGTCTGGGAAGTACAAGAATTTCTTAGCTCTGATGTGTGATGCCAAATATATCTAATCCAATCTACAAAAAGAAGGAGGGGGGAACCCTGCGATTGTCAGAGTGATAAGGCCAGGTTACTAACACTACTCTGCTAGCGGAAGTAAATCTTGAATGCTTGTTCATAGAGCTAGTGAACTTCTCCCTGGCTAGCAAGGCACTGATTTCTATTCTCAGGATTGACCCATAGTGGTCCTCAGAAATCCTAATACTGATTACTGAGATGTTAATTTTAGTGGTAATTAATAAACATTTGTATTTTTAAAAAGCTGCCTCTAGCTGAAGAACACAGTACTGCAAATAAGTCTTGTACAACATCTGTATGCCATCGTATGGTCTCATTCATAACCAATGAATATCTCATGAGGCATCGTGCCCCAGCACAGAAACAGAATGTGAAACAAGTTGACTGACTTCTGTGCCACGAAGTCATATTCCATTTGTACTTGGCTGGGGCTTGGGTATAGACAACGGAGTTTATCACATGACTTTTTCCTTCTGTGCTGCAAGCCCTTAAAAATACAAAGTTGACAGGTATGGCTAAAACAAAATTAACTTCTTAAAAGACAGCAAAGGAAGCCCACAGCAGATGCATTCCATGTTATTTACAACTTACCAGGAAACCAGGGTGGGCCATCATGGGACAATCACAATGGCAGGTAATGAATGTAATATGAAATTTATATTTTGGTTAAAAAATAACATACTGGTGTAAAAAGATACTAATCAAATCAAATCCTATTGCTTTGATTAATCTGAGCAGGTACTTCCACTTTTAGGCACTTGTTAACAAAGGTTGAAAGCAGAGCCCGTCATTTAAAAATTCCTATGTGTTTGCTAAATCTGAGCCCTTAGAATATTTTATCTGTGTTCAAGGCTGCAGTTAAATGGTAGCACAGAAAGTTCACATGGACATCTTCATTCACGGACACCCTCTATTCATACAAGCAGGTCTCTGGTTCACATGGTCATTTCGGCACCATTAACAGAACGCAAGTTCTGGTCATCAAAGCGCCGCCTAACACTTCTCCTCACCGCATCGGCTCGTCTGTATGGTTGGTTTCTAAGATCTGTAAAGAGGAGAGCACCAATTAGAGAATTGCAATCTGTAATATCACGTGTCTAAGCAAGACAAAGGGCAGCTGGCAGCCAATCAAAGCAGCTTGTGTAGAAGAGTCAGCTAATGGGCCCTTCAAACAGAATTTGAGCCAAAAACATGTACTTTGCCCTTGATATTTACAGTCAAGCAAAACAGCATGTAATACTGGTGTGATTCTGGCTCTTTTATTAATACAAGTAGAGTGCTTCTGTCACTGGCCAGAGAGTCTAGCCGATGCATTTTGAAATGTTTCTTCCACTGGGAAGTAGCTATTACTCAGCAGTCATTTTTCTTTCCAAAAACATAAATACCAAGAGTTGCAATGAATTTCAAACTGCAAGACAAAACAGACTGCCTTGTCCTAAGATTTTAATTAAGGAAGGAGCTTAAACCTAGTCTGCAGCCATGGCTTCCATTATTATTCCATTAAAATGAGCTGAGGTCAGTTTATTTTGTGAATCATCAGTCAACCACCGAACAAAAGCAATCACTAAATCAAAATAACACTCCATTCCTGAATGTTCTTTCCTGCCACCCAAGATGTTTTTCATCAGAGGGGAAAGATTGTATGGGCCCTCTTGGATTCCCCAATTTGTACTGCCAATGAATGGCAGGATGCCTAACAATAACAACAAAATGCTTGAATGAATCAACACATCAGTTCAAGCAAGTTGAAGGGATGAATGAGATGCACAAGAGGGATTTTAGTAAGCACTCTTCATATGAAGGCATGCTTTCTTGAATAAGGCAGGGTAGTCTCCATTTAATGGAGTCAGAACACCCTGAAAGGAAAAAGCAGGCTTCATACCTTTTCCCCTTGTTCTGTTTACTATGTATTTCCCTTTCATCAACTTAGTGTTACTGATTTCTGTTCAGAAAAAAATCCTATCTTTAGAAAGGGAAACAAGAGAATTAAAACATTTCATCTTTTTATCCCTTCACTGCTCAGATTGAAAATGGATGGGCCATAGCTGGTCCACAAGATGTTTGGCCGACGCCTTAAATTTTTAAATAGTTTCCTAGAAATTTAAACTGGGAATTAACATAAAAACCAAGGTTTCTTGACTTCTCTTGGAAAACTGGTTTTGGGCCCATTTAATTCTCACATGGCAAAATAAGCCAGAGCTAAGAGTGCTCAGCTCAATTCAGCACTGTCCCCACCCCATAAGCTCCTGACTCACTGGAATTTGTGACCTTGCCCTACTCCTAAATTCAGGCCAAGAATGGTTTTGCATGCCTAATAATGTTCTGGAGCCTTTGCTTCCTCACCCAGAGTGGTAATGGAGATCACAATTCCATTTCTGGCTCAGGAAATGCAGTGACCTGCAGTTTCATGGTTCCTAAGTCCTCAGAGCAATTAGTTCTAAAAACCCTAATCCTTAAAAGACTATAGATCATGTTCCCTGGCGAGGACTTGATCTCAATTTCTTTGGATCAAAATGGGGTTCACCGAGTAACTTAAAGGCCAAGAAGGGGTTAAGGGAAGGACAGCCTCACACCCAAAGTAAGTATAACCATCAAATACCCTTCCCCAAGCCATCACATGTGAGAACACAGCAGGAGACCAAACAGTCCAACAGAGAGGCTTAGCCTCACATCTTTGGAATGTGAGGTGCAAAGACTTCTCCCTGCTCAGACTCTCACCAGTATTACCCTCAGCCAGAGATTGAAATCATTGATCTGCATACAGAGAGAGGAGGAAGCTAAGTAAAAAGTGATGCTTGCCAGCTCTGTGTATCCTCCACCACCGGTGTGCTAGAAGAAATCCTTACCCTCGAGTGAACATTTGGAAATTTAGTGATATTATTCTTCTTTAAAGCTAAACAGAAAAAAAAAACAAAAACACAAAATGATGGTTAAGTAAAAATGGGATGAAAATGGAAAGCAATTCAACTTTGTGAATAACATTCCCGGGCATGTTAGCCAACAGAAAAAGAAAGGAAGCCACACTACAAGAAGTGTTAGAGAAAACAAGGGAAGGGCGAGCATGCCTTCCCACCCAGCTCTGACCACCCAGATCCAAGCTGCTTTGAAGTTTGGCTCCAGAAAAACAGTCCAGCAGCAAAGCTGACAATAAACCTCAGTCAAGTAGATGACAGTCTCTAGCCTTGTTAATAAGTACTGGTGGGTAAGCACACTGCAGAACAAGCAACAACATACCACATCCTTCATTATCTTCAGACACAGAGGAGCATACATAACAAGTGCAATTCAGAGAAGAGAACGCCACAAACTAAACATGTAACCAGTTCCATGTCAATCCCAGCACGGCAGTCACAGAGTGGCTATTTCACATACTCAAAGTATGTGTTTCCTTTGTCACTTTTCTAATCGACAGAAGTTTATTCCTTATTCAGCCATCAGAAACTAAGCCCAGGCTTATTTCTTGGGAAAGTTTGATCATGTTTTTCTTTTATTTTCAAGAACAGTAGCATTTGCCAATAAAAGGTATTTTCTATTAATATGTAGCCACCATCTTGACCAAAGAAGCAGATCCAGATATGAGCTCATCACAGTAGTAATGCCCTGGGTTTGACATGGAACAGAGCCACCAGTGAATAAGCATGAATGAGAAGACAGTGGGGTCTCCCAAGCCTTTATATTCATTGCTTAGTTCACAGCCTTGCTCCAACAGGGAACTGCTGACAGCTGAAACTTGTCATGACACTCAGAAGGAAAAGAAGTGAATATCAAGCTACGGACTACCTATATCAGCTTATACAGGCCTCTCGATCTAAAGAGCTCCCTGAGTTTAGCTTGTACCATGAGCTCCATCACACTGTGGATGATGGCTATGAACTACATAAGGCAGTTAAGATCCAACTTACAGGTGTGTGTACTTCACAGATCCTTCTGCAAATCATTTTGCATCTGTAGAGCACTTTGTATTCCTGAGAGCTTGTATAGCAGCTCGTTTTACTATCAAAGCAAGCTAAGCACAAAAAGGTCAGTTTAATATCTATATAAATCTATTCCAACACAGAAAGTGCTCAATAAATGGTAGGAACAGTGATTATTGTTATTGGTGACTGTCATTTTGTATTGAAAGATATTAGCCTCAAAATCTTAAAAGCAACCTAGTTTGTCCCCACCCTGACTCTCAAAGAAGTGTTCCATTTTCTGAAAATTTCTATATGTAGTTGTATTAATTCAACTGGCACACACCATCCCAGCCATGTGAGTTCAGGATGTATTAAAAATGCTAGTGAGTCAGCAATTGTGACTGAAATGAGAAACCATGCAGCATGAAGACAACGTAAAATACAACACAATGGAGATGGCAGTTCCATGCTAGACTGCTGGGTAGGCCTGACACACACACAGAGGGTCGTTAGAGGTCAAAAAACCCATAGCAACCTTTTAAGAGCATCAGGCGAGAAAGAGTAATAGTTTAGTAATGGTATTCCTCAGTGAGAACAGGTTCGCAGAAAAATCGAGAGCCACGCTTGGCGGTGCGAGCAGTAAAGGGCACAGTCTTCAGCACTGCATTGAAATAACAGTCAAAGAAGACAAACAGAAGAGAGTAAGAAGCCACAATCTACTGCATTAGTACATGGTTAGTCCTTTGTTAATCATACCTGGGGGAAGGGTGAGGGAGGGGAGCAGGAAACGGGGAAGGCAATATATAATATACACCCAGGTGAGTTCAAAAAGCCTAGAAGAGTTACTCAATCTTTACTCAATCTAGGGCAGGGTTGAGTAGATCATGGAAAAATAGCCCAAGCAGAAGAAAACAAAAACAAAACTGCTCCATAAACATATTTATCTCCTATTGATCAGGTCAGGCAAATAGAAACTGTACATTTTAGGAGCCAGTGTCGCTAAGCTGGAGGACAGGTTGATGAAAACAGAGCTCTGAGTTCTTAATGTGCCACGGCTGGATGCTCCTCTACCTACAAGTCAACCTCATTGTGGCCTTGCAGCTACAACAGTGCTTACCCAAGGAGATCTGCCCTGGTCTTGCTCAGAGCAGAGCTTCTCGCTCCATGCAGAGGAGGCAAGGAGAGATGCTAAACAAGGAAGCTTTATCTGGGAGCCAACTGCCAGCCACTGCAGAGTGGACAGACACTGGCAGGCACAAAGGTACAGAACACGTGTGTACCCTGCAGACACTGGCACTTTCCTCAGCCACTTACCTATTCCACTTGTCACACTGCTTTACTCTGGACAAGTAATTATTTATTGACTTACTTTTTTAGTGATTCATTCTCTTAGTTTATTTCTTTGGGTCTGAGCTGATAAAAAATCCTGACTTGGCCATTTTGTAATCCCTGTTTTCAATGCTAACTAAGCTATTAACAAGAAATGAGAAATCAAAAGTCTGGAGAGTTATATTTTTTTTTTAAATTAGGACAATTAAGGAAATATGAATAATGATCGGCTTTTTTTTTAAGAAACTCTGCCTTTCAGAGGTATGTGATAATGGCCCTGTGGGTATGCTTGTTTTACTAAACAGACCTTATCTTTCAAAGATTATATGGAAATACTTCTAAATGAAATTGCATGTCTTGGATTTGCTTCAAAATAACCCCAAGGGAACCTCCTAGGGAACAGTTTCCATGAGCTGGAAACGACTGACTGGTGATGGGTACTATTCTCTATACTTTTACAGAGTTTCCTCTACACTTTTGTGTAACATTTCTTACCAAAAAGTGTTAAGTATCTTGGAAGCTAAGAAACTTTAGGCAACAAACATGAAAAAGCAGTGACTTGTAGCCACCGCCCCAAACTACTGCCCCCATCTTTAACAGGGAATGCGAAACTCTAAAGAGTTGGTTTGAGAAGAAGGCATTAGGCTACAACTTAATCAGATAAGAAGCACGCTGGGTTAGGCACGATTTCTAGCTGAGAGAATGACCATTCCTCAACCCTCTGGGCTTTTGACCTGTTGGTCCATCCTCATGAAAGCACTGATTTCCTAGCATCTTCACTTACTTTGAATGAGTGAAAAGGCTTCTAAAGAGCATGTTGAAAAAATATGCATTGACTGTGGTTAGTACAGTATGGGCCCTGTCCGTAAGTAGGCAGATGGGTAGAAGTGGCCATGAGCGAGAAAATGAGCATGGGGACAAATCTAAGACAACAAGACATCATTAGAAGGAGGAGCCCCGGTGAATGATATTCAGGGTTCCAGTGATATTGAGATACTGATACATGATACTGAGAAATAGATTTTTGTTTGTTTCAGAGAGAATGTTGGAACTCTTTGACAGGCAGTATACAGGTTCCTATAAACATACTTCAAACACTAGCATGGAGATTCTGAAATTCTGTGTCTGGATAAAATCAACTGAAGAACTTGTAAACCCTGGACAAAGGCAGTAGCAAAATCTGTAAATGGTCCAGAAACAGTCAGGCCAGTGGGATCTCCATGGCCACAATGAGGAAGTAGCTTTTACCTGTAATAATATCTTCAATGGCACCATCTTTTCCTTCATATACATGTCTATTATCTTTAACTTGCCGCCTTCTCAATTCGGCAATTAATTCTTGCTGCTGCCTCTTTGATTTGTGGGAAGGAGACTGAGAAGAAAAAAGAATGGCAGAGATTAAAGAGACCAACACCCACTGGAGGTCCGAGAAAATCCAAAATGGATCTGAGCATTTTGTGACTAACAAGCAGCCTCAATCTGAAACACAGACAGCACCATCCCAACACAATGCTCAGCAGAAGAAAACGTAGGATGTTTCTGGGAACAAAAGCTTTTTCACAAAGAACAAACAAAGTGGCAGCCATAGGAAGGTCGGATCCCATGGCAACAAAAGGCAGCTAGCAATAGCCACTGACTTGTTACACGTCAGTGCAGAGGATCCTGATAAAAAATACTCTGACCTGCCAGCCTTCATGATGGTCTCCACCTGTGTTGTTTCCCTCCCTACAATGCTCTCTCCCATTCCTCCTTACAAAGCCCTCCCCCTAGCAAGGCCAGCACCAATGGCGACCCTGTGAAGCCTTCCCCTTCCCGGACACTTCGCTGTTCAGTCAGCAGGTTACCTGGGATGGTCTCTCTGTACATCCCACCAAGATTTAAGTTCCCTATCTCTATAAACTTGGAAATGCTAAACAAACATGCTCTCAGCCTCATTCCGGTGATGGCTGAACAAGTAATGAGTGAACAAGCGTTCATCTGCCAAGTTTCCAAGCCCGGGAAGGAACTGCAGCATCCTGTCCCAGCCTGGCTCTCTGCCCCTCTTGCCCGCATGCCTCCATGGAGCCATCAGGACCCTGCTCACACCAGACCACGGCTGGAGCCTGGCACATCTCACCTTTGGGTCCTGCTGCTCCAGCAGAGCTTCCTGCTCCAGGAGTTTCTCCATGAGCGCTTGTTCCTGCTTTTTCCTCAGCTCATTTTCCTCTTCTGCTTGCTGGGTGAAATCAAAAGAAGCAGCAGATTATGTTGCTGGAAATGCCAGCAGTCAAGATTTTTAAAAAGCCCTTCTGAGAGGCTCCTTAGTTAGGCAGGAATTAGAGTGAAGGGAAGGTGTAGAAGCTCTACACTTCATTCCTACATATGACTCTGAGGTTTTGCTGTTAGTCTATATCACACCTCTTCAAAACTCATAGTTGAGATTCACCTTTTTCAGAAAATTCCTTTCCTGATGGTCCTCTCCCTCCTCAGGCCGCTTCCTAGTCTTTCTCACAGATGTGTAGGGACTTCCCCCGCCTACAGTTTCTCTGAAAGCAAGGTCTCAGATTCCTCTCCTGCCCATTCTTAGGGGAAACCTCTACCTCTGGCCTCCCGTTTCCTCAGGGGCCTCACCGAGTGACACTCTTGGACTCCCTCCTCACTCCTTTCCAAGGGAGGCAGCGGCAAGGTTGACAGATTACGGACAAGAAATCTAACAGGTCGACCTCAGTTCAGCCCTCTGAGCATCCTCTCTTTGGAATCCGGCCTCCCTCAGCTACTTCTAATAGTCTAGCTGTGCAGTGATAAATCATCTAATTCAGGGCTGAAGTATCAGCTCACAGAGGCACACCCTATCCTCCAAACCAGCTTTTATCAGTAATAAACTTTACATTTTCATCTTTGTTGCTTTTGTCTCAAGTTTCACTTCGGTTCACACTTCGGAAGAGAAAACATCCTAAAATCCTAACATCTGCCCACCAAGTCCCCCGGTCAGTGTCAGGCCAGGCAGTTATTATCTCTGTAGTGTGTTAGGGCAAGTAGAACACCTGGTCACATCCCTGCCTGATAAGTGCCTCACGGAGCCAGCAAACAGGACCCCGGGGAGAAATGATAACATGGAAGGAACATGCTAAGAAGCTCTGACCTGTGATACCCCACAGACCACCAAGAGTGGTCTTCTTTTCCTCCAGACTTGGAGACCAACCCCTCTTCCCAGCTTGTATTATGCATTTGTAAACAGCATATATTTTCTCTTTAGACCTTAGACTTATAATTTTTCATGTGAAGAAACGTGGTCCCAGCTCATAACCAGAGCTGGCTCAAGCCATCTCTGCGCCTGAGCCAGGGAGCGGCAGAGCACCTCGGGCGGCAGCCCCAGTGCCCAGCACTGCTCACTGCTCACAGCCCCTGGGATCACGCACAGGGACCTGGTGCAGTGCCCGTGCTCACCCTCACATACGCAAGGGGGAGCCTTCCTTCTGCTGGTCGTATCACCACTACACTAAGCCACGCCGCGAGAAGAGGGCTGAATGGCGGGAACTTCGTGGGTTTCAGTGAAAAGGCCCAGGGATGGTTCTCCAAAGCCATCAGGATGGTGAAGTGACTCACTGCTTCCAATCACATTTTTCAGAAATGTCCACTCCCCTGTCGCATCCCTCCCCGCTCCACCATCCCGTTCCTCCTTCCTCCACCAACATCACCCAGGGAAGCGTGCAGGCAAGCCTGGAGAGTAGAGGCTGCACTGTCTTCTTGAGCACTTGCGTCTGTGCTCAGTCATGTCTGACCCTTTGCAACTCCATGGGCTGTAGCCCACCAGGCTCCTCTGTCCATGAGATTCTCCAGGCAAGAATACTGGCGTGGGGTGCCATTTCCTCCTCCAGGGGGTCTTCTCTGCCCAGGGATCGAACCTGCGTCTCCTGTGCCTCCTGCATTGGCAGGTGGATTCTTTACCGTTGCTCCATCTGGAAAGCTGAGCACTGAAATCTCATAATGCTCTCCTTGGCTTCCTTTCTCATTGGACATGTTTTTCTGACACGGATCTGAGTCATGCGCTTTTTCAAAACCATGGTCTCAGACTATATGGGTATGTCACAGAGGGCCTCCCATTTAAAGGAAGGGCCATTATGGGTCCAGATAAGGAAACAGGGAGCGACTATCCTTCCAAGAGCCACCTTTCAGCCCACACTTAGGGAAGTGCTGGTCCAGAGGCCTGTGGTCGTGGGCGTGCCCAGCACGAGCAGGCTGTCCGTGACCTTGGCTATGATATTGAGGCTCACTCCTCCTACCCCGACCTGCTCCACAACTCCATAGGAGGCCTGGGTTTCTCAGTCCTTTGACCTGCCTGCAAGGGTGACAGTTGACGCGGCAGCTTCCAAAGATGGCTTTGGATGGTCCTGGGTCTTCCTTGCCCCATGCGATAGCCAAAGGCTTTTGTTTGGGGGCTGAACCTCTGGCTGGGTAGGTAGAAACAGAGAGCATGATGGTCTGAGGGCCTAAGCAGCAAGGCCAGAATCTGCATCCCGTCCTCCCCACCCAGATCTGCCGCCTGAAGGCCCGGGGGAGGCACCTGTAGAGCTCTCGAGACTGCAGTGCAGCTCCAGGAAGGCACCCGCTCAAGAAATAACGCCAGGGGAGGCTTGACAGACACCTGTTTACCTTATAGGCTTTCACAAACCGGACAAAGACAGGGAAGAAGACAGAAGGGGGTGTCGTCTTGGGGTTTTCTCCAAAATACTTCACCACGTCATCAAAGGCATCCTGTGAAAAAGTGAATTTCTCTTAAATGTTATTTTTTCCAGCATGTGAACCTGGGAAAGAGCTGCAGGGGCGCCTGCAGCTCTCGGCCTCTGCCCTCCCTCAGCTCCCACGATTCTCCACAGCCTGGGTTTCCTCCCAACACCTGGTCAAAGGCAACCCAAAGAGGCAAGGGTGCTGCACAGCAACCACACACACACACACACACACAGACACACACACACACAGACACACACAGACACACACACACACAGACACACACAGACACACACACACACAGACACACACACACAGACACACACACACGAGGAGCTTCTCCTTACAAGAGCGTCCTCAGGCCATGGGAGGACTCCTTAAAGTCGACCAAGTCAGAAGGGACCTTAGCAATTGGTCAGACTCCAGCTCACTGCTTCCACACTCCTTCCAGGGGTCCCACAGCAGGGACGCTCATGTCTTTCCCCAAATCCTCCTGGGACACAAGGCAGCCAGCCTCAGCCGAGAGCCAGCCCAACACGTCTGATTCCCGGGTTCCCTTGACACAGCCTTCCCTTTCTGTGATGGTGTACAGTCCATTCTGGCTGCTTCTCAAGTATGTAACTTGACCCCCAGTGTGGCGAAAGATTTCAAGGTCAAGTCCCACAGAAACCCAACACACTGCGACCACTGCTCTGCTGAGCACAGGCCAGTCATGTATTGGTTGAGGTGAACTGAATACAGGACTCCTCAGGGTAAAGGGAGCCTAGGAATGGAAGGGAAGCGGGGGTGGGCCTCAAGACAAAAGGGTGAAGGTCTCAAATGAGAAGAGGACAATGAGCAGGACAGGGACATCTCCAGGTACAGATGCAGAAAGATCCTATCCCTGCTTAGCCCAGTTACATAGGGTATCTATCCTCAGCAGACAGAGGGGAATTTACCCCCCTTGTCAGGACAGGACCCCAGGTGGCTTTACGGAATCCGATTCCTTCTTCTTCATGGAGGTCGGGGACACAGACACTGACCTGGGCAATCTTGGCATCGTCCTGCAGCTTCTTCAGCTTCCCCTCGTTGTTGAAGATGAACTCCTTCAACAGCATGTTGTGGTCGTGCATGGTGTACTCCCTCTTGGTCAAGTCCATGCCCCTCTGCAGCTCCTTGACGTCCAGTAAAACATTCTCGAGGGACACTGAAGTAGAGAAAGCAAGGTCCCCGTGACTTCAATGGGAAAGGTCAAAGCCACGGTGAGTTCCCTCTGGGAAGCCAGCTTGTCAGTGGGCTACCAGGGTTATGCAGGAGTCTGGGATCTGGTTTCCAGTCTTCAGTGAAGAGATGCTTCAATAGCAGTAATTTACTAAGCGCTCACCATCAAGCACTGCAGTAAATCCCTTCTATGTACTAATTCATTTGTACCATTAGCCCACACCGCTGACGAGGAAAAGCAGCACAAAGAAATTACACGGGCTTCCTTAGGTCACAAGCTAGGAGGTGGCAGAGATGGAGTTTGGATAACAAATACGGACCCCAAATCCTGTGTTTGTTTCCAACTATTCCACTCCTCTTACTGGACGTGATAACCTATTACTTAGCCTATAGACTCAGAGGTTCCTTAACTGACTGGCCCAAGAGCTTATCCTCTAAGCATTGAGTGAAGTGAAGTGAAAGTCACTCAGTCGTGTCCGACTCTTTGTGACCCCATGGACTGTATAGTCCATGGAATTCTCTAGGCCAGAATACTGGAGTGGGTAGCCTTTCCCTTCTCCAGGAGATCTTCCCAACCCAGGGATCAAACCCAGGTCTCCCACATTGCAGGCAGATTCTTTACCAGCTGAGCCACAAGGGAAGCCCTTGAACTCTTCTGCATTTCTATGACTTTCCAGCAGGGGGCAGCATTTCACCTACTGAATTTCAGTTGTCCTGATCGCCAGGACCCAAAGCAACCTGGAACAGCTTCTTTCGCTAAACAACCCTTCTGCGCTTCAGAAGGGATTATGAGCAGGAATCTTTCCATCTGCAGTGTAGCCATCCTCCCAGGGTGGGTTCACCCCTGCAGCCTCCTGCAGGAGGTCTGAGCCCCACCTCCGGCTCCCCATTCCCTGACTCAGCTCTGCACAGGGAGGAATTACAGAACAAAGTAGCATGCTTTTCCCTAGCTATACCCACACTGTGTTATTCATCTCTGACTCCTCAGTGCTGAGGCCAGTGCCAAGTACAAAGCTGAAACTCAAAAAGGTTTACTGGCTAAAGGAAGGAGTGAATGAATAAAAGAGGGGCGGGATAAAGAATCTGTCACATATGAAACTTAAAAAGGCATTCCAATATACATTAGGTGCAGACAAGTACTGTTTGATTCCATTTTATATGAGATATCTAGAATAGTCAAATTCAGAGAGTCAGAAAGTACATTGGTAGAGGCCAGGGGCTGGGGGTGGGGTGGGAAGGGGACAAAGGATGGGCAGAGATTCAGTTTCGGAAAGTGAGAAATTCAGGAGACGGATCATGGTGAGAGCCGCGCAGCAAAGTGAATGTACTTACACATTCACACTGAACAGTGCCCCTGGACTGCCCGGGTGAATCTAGTTAAATGGTACTTTTGATTTTACATGACTTCTACCACAGTAAAAATAAATAAATAAATAAAGGAATCCACGTGGGCCCCAGCGTGAGAACGCAGAAAACAAGTCTGTCAGAGAGCACCTCAATCTCCCCAGTCTCCCCCACTGGGTTTTTTGAAATGACAAAAATTTAGGGGAATCTCGTTTGGGCCAAAATGAGCTATAGGAAATTTTTAAACTTGCTTTTTCTTAATTAGAATTGTGATGCTAAAACCCCTTAATGTAGACAAAGGGAAACTTGAAAAGGAAGGAAATCACTCCACCAGAAGAGAAATGCATATGAGAGTTCAAGTTCCTTTTGTTTTTAAATCACTATTATTTATTTATTGCTGCGCTGACTTCTCCTGTTGCGGAGCACAGGCTCAGTAGTTGTGGCACACGGGCTTCACTGTGCCGTGGCTTGTGGGATCTTCCTGGACCAGGGATCAAACCCATGTCTTATGCATTGGCAGGCAGCCTCTTAAAACCACCAGACCACCAGGGGAGTTCCGTGAGTTGTGTTTCTATCACTTTCTAGCCATGTAGCCTTGGGAAAGGCATTTAATCTATAAAAAAAGTCAAGTTTTCTCATTTGAAGCATAAGGATACTATTACCCAGTACAGAGCCACAGTCTCCGGGACATTGGTGATTTATGCAAAAAAAATTTCCAACTGTCACAGCAAAGCAACAACGAGTATTACTGATAATTCAGGCTAAACACAAATGTTTATAACTGCCACACCTGAGCAAAGAGGACGGCACAAAATCTAATTAAAGAATTTGTTGGGGGGTGAATCTTAGATTCTCATTCTCTTAGGTCAAATAACAGCCACAGGGACTTCCCTGGTGGTCCAGTGAAGATTCCATGCTTCCAGTGCAGAGGGGCACAGGGTTGATCCCTAGTCGGGGAACTAAGATCCCACATGCTGAGAGGCATGGCCAAAAAGTGAAAAAAAGAAAAGGACAGCAACAGAATAAAAAGGGCAACAGATGGAAGAGGGAAGTCGCATGAGCCCCAAAGACCTGGATCTTTATAAAGAGGACACTGAGGTCACCTTCATGTCCATGTTTGTTATCGACCCCAGGAATGAGCAGCACCATAGCCAATGTGTGTCAGCTCAGAGCCTCTGATATTGTAGCCTCACTCTCACAGAAGGATTCTGGGGAGTTCTATTCACACAGGAAATGGCTCCCCTGTGACTCACGGCATTCACACCCGGCAGCAACGGGAAAAGCTGAAGCTGAGCCCTGTGGCTCGCGGCATTCACACCCGGCAGCAACGGGAAAAGCTGAAGCTGAGTACCTGCAGCGGCCTTCTCCACGTAATGAAGCTCATTATAAAAGAGGGACACTTGTTGATATTTTTCTTTCACGACATTGGATATATAGTGCAAAAGCGTTTGCTTTCGGTCCGTTGACTTTGTATCTAAGAGCTGAAAACCAGAGGGGACACGGGTTAGAAAGACGACGTCCTTGCACTCAGAATAAACACCTGCGCGCAGGAGCCTCAGAGGAGACGGAAAACACGCCCACAGGAGAGTCGGCGTGCTTCTCGCGTGACCCAGCCCATGGACTATTAAGTGACAAGAGGACTTCCTGACCAGGGGAGACACCGACTTCAGAGACGACCCTAGGCATGAGAGCCGTCCACGTTTCTCTCCTCACGGGAACTCCTCGTCCCCATCGGCCCCACGCTCCCCGCCGCTGACAAGCCGCAGGACTCCAGGCTCGGCTCCCCAGCGAAGGCCAGAGAGGGCCTGAGGCTGGGGCTGGCCCGTGAGCACGGGCGCGCCCGGCAGGCAGAGGTCCTTTCCCCACGGCCCTCACATCCCACGTGGCCGCTTTATTTCCCAACCCAAAGCAGATGTGCTTAATGGACCGTGGCCTCCTAGGGGCCAGAACTGAGACTTAATACACAGTCCCCATCAAACATCCGCGGAGCCCCGGGCTGGGGACTCCACCCACTGCCCCGGAGGCTCCTGTGAAATCCTGGTACCCCGTACAGCCTGGGGGACAGGGCTCCACAGAGCATTTTCTCTAGTGCTATTCACACAAGTCAGGTGACTGCAAAGCAGAGCACCCTTCTCCATCCAAGAAGGGGAAAAAAAAATTTTTTTAAGACAACATAGAAAAATAAAAATAAGCTCTAAAGAATTTCCTAATTCCATTCAACCTCTCTGTTAATACCTGACCTACTTCCATTCTGTTTTTTCTTCCATATTTTACTTAGTTAAAAATCAAACTGGATAGACAACCTTATATCCTTTCTTTCCTAAACACCAAATTATCTATTCCTTTGAAAACTCTTCACAAATATTCTTACACTTGAAGGAGAGCTCTTTGGATCAACTATTATTACAACATATTTAATCATTTCCCCAAATGTCCAGTCTTTACATTGTTGCTGCTGCTAAGTCGCTTCAGTCGTGTCCGACTCTGTGTGACCCCATAGACGGCAGCCCACCAGGCTCCCCCGTCCCTGGGATTCTCCAGGCAAGAACACTGGAGTGGGTTGCCATTTCCTTCTCCAGTGCATGAAAGGGAAAAGTGAAAGTGAAGTCGCTCAGTCGTGTCAGACTCCTAGCGACCCCATGGACTGTAGTCCACCAGCTACACCATGGGATTTTCCAGGCAGGAGTACTGGAGTGGGGTGCCACTGCCTTCTCCATTACATTGTTGCTAATTGTTTGCAATTATAAATAAAATAACAGAATCCATACTTCTGACTCCTGAGGAAAGAGTCCTAAAAATGGAAATACTGGGTCACAAGGAGAGTATTCCTAACGTTTGAAGTGCCTGCTGCCAAATGGTGTTTCAGAAAATTTGTACCAACTGATCCTCCCACGAGCAGAGAATCTTCATCAAAATATCCCACCCCGCATCCCAGAGCAGAACCTCTCTGCTCCAGGGTTTAATCTTTGCCAGCTGTTTCATCTCTCATATAACTCTTGTATTTCTTTTAACCCACTCACCAGATCTAAACTCTGAAGTTTAAATCCATAAACTGCTCCTCGTTTACTGCTATTCATATAGTTTCCAAGGGCCAAGATGATCTGTAAAGAACAAGAGAAAAGATTAGCCCATCAGAACAGCATCTCAGACATTCCCCAGCCGAGGAATGCAATTGACAAGTCAGCTCTTCCATACGTGCATAATGCATGAAAGGAAAACTTCACTTGCCTCCAGGATTTTCTTGAGTTTTTGGGACGACTTTATAGAGACAGATGCTGCTATAATTGAGTGCAGTTGCTAGATTCCAAGTCAAAGGAAAGAAGAAGGGGGGAAAAAAAAGACATGTTAAAAATGGGGAACTCTAACTGAAAACTAAAAATTAACACAGAAGAAAATAGGCCTTCATTTAGAACTTAGAGCCTTAATGTTGAGATTCTATTTTTTCCTAAACATAACAAATTTAAGTTGTCCTGCTAGGTCTTAAATAACTATCGCACCGCATGTAAGCTCTTCTCTAAATAGGAAGCATTATGAGAACTAGCTTATCATAAAATCTGTAAGCAATGAGACCTAAGAGTTAGGAGTCAACAGTGTCTTTCAATAGAATTCAATTCCTTGCCCACCATCTGTAATCATGTAATACAATTCATATTTTTAAATCAATGGAGCTAGCCAAGAACAAGAACACAACAAAATAGCAAAGAAATACCATCACTGTGCAGAAATTCTCAGAATACATGCTACTATAATCAGCAATTAACAAACATTTATTTAGAAACAGAACTGGGAAAGAGCTATTTATGATATTCATAAGCCTCTACCAGTTTAACACAAAGGAATAAGAGATGGCTGGCTATTACTTCTACATCACCACAGTGTATTGTAACAAACTTCCAAGGAAGAAGACTCCCATGGCAAATTTAATGTTTCCAATGGAAGCCAATAAGCCTGTTCACTAAAGATATGAGATCATTTTTAGAAATGAAATTACATTTTCGGTCTTGCTAACCCCAGCCAGAGGACTGATACTTTGAGGAGGGAACCAAATTTGAGAAAATGATTTTCCTTGTTCTCTGTATTGAAGTGTCATTTGAAATCCAAAGGACATTTGCAGACACAGGAAATGGCATTCTCTGGGGGAAACAGCCACATGGAATAGGGAAATTCACTGTTTTCAAATTTACTTGGCATACACAGTGAGAAAAAGATGGCGAAAATAAAAATGCCATCTCGAAAGTTCTGGAAAAGCATCTTAGAGTCCATGACATGAAATGCAATTCTGCGAGAACCATAAAAGAAAATAACAAAAAATTCTATCCCTTTGCACCCCTCCATGCCCGGGCCAGAGCTGGGCCACTCACAGGAGTCAGCATCTGAATGCTTTCAGCGAAGTTCCCGATGAAGGCCATGATGGTCATCTTCTGCATGAGCCTCTCAATTTTACTGAACTGCATCATGAACCGGTCTTCATCCGACAGGTTTTCCAGGGGCTTCCGTTCTCGCTCATAGAGCCGAAGCACTTTTACCTCATTCTCAGTTGGCAAGAACCTCATCAGACATTCTACAAAGTCTACAGGCAAGGTCTTCAAGTCAAATCTGAAGACAGAAGTGAACGTGCCAGTGTTAGAGAGAGAACCTCCTCCCCGTCTGGTCCAGCTCATGCATGAGCTGATGTTTACAGCAGGCCGATGTCTACAGATGTGCACATGTCCCAGGAGCTGGCTCCTGACTGTGCATCAAGGACCTTCACTGGTCCTTCCTGGAAATCTGGAGCACAACTGTCACACTCAGTTTTCAGGCTATTAGTAGCCCTAAGCCTCTGGAAACCACCAATAAATGACAGAAGGAAAAAGCAGAAGGAAGGCTGAACGTCTGGTGGTTAAGCGGTTCAAGGACATTTTTCAGGCATGTGAAATACTACTAATTAAAGAGATACAAATTATATGCACAATTACAGAATATCTGGTGAACTCTGTAAACGATTTCAATCAGACCAGCAAGTCTGGAATATTTTTCCTTGTGTTTAGGAAAAATGCATCCAAATGCCTATAATAAATGGATGTTTCACTTAAATGCATACATCCGTTTAAAGAATACCAGCTCTTTGTAGACATATGCTCAATGTGAACTAAAGAAGTATGTGCTAAAACCTCTGTTTTATTCTCTGGACAAACTCTGTTCAGCAAAACAACAGAATTACATTTAATCATGACGAGCAAAATAAATATAGATTAAAAACCATAATGCATATTAGGTTTCAGCACCAGAAATCAGAACAGAATCTCTGATCAAAATTTATAAAACATCAATGACAAATTAGTTCCTAAAACATCTAATAACATCCTTATCATATTTGAAAGTGACCACAAGTGAAAGAGTAGAAAGATTCTTCTCACAGAAGAGTAAATAAAACCAATGGCATCTCTGCAGTTCACGGATTAAAAAAAAAAAAAAAAACAACTTGGTTTAAAATGTTCGGAAAGTGCTAAAGAGCAACAGGAATCACGTTCCTATTGCTATGAATTAAAATATGCATCTGTATCCTATTTGCATCTGGCATTGAGTTGAATCATTCCACAAATGCCATCAAATTTGTACTCAGCAAATCTGGATAAAATTCAGATACTCCACAGAAAACTGACATTTTCTCCCTTTTCTTATCATCTGCAATACTTCTCTCAACTTTCCTTTTATGTAAGTGTTGCTGTCGGCATATATAAGAGAGCAGACCAAGATAATAAATGACGTCACGATCCAATTGTTGTTCTAAGACAATTACTCATTCTAATACGGCACCCCCATGGGCCATTTCTGGTCCATCATTTTATCCTACTTCCCTAGGATATAATCTTCCTGAACGCGCTGAACTTACACATGAATAGCTCTACATATCTCTTCAGCAGTCTTTCCAGCTTTCCTTAAAGTAATGGCAAGATTCTTAGCCCTATTTGCTTCTAGCAATGTCACTTTGCTCGGTCCTTTCTGCGTTATCTTCTGTTTGCTTGAAGAAAGATCAATGGCAGGACCTTGGGCTTTTGTCTTAAATATTTCCTCAAATTCATCCACATTTAAATCCTGGGAGGGGGGAGAGGGATGAAATAAGCAAATTAGATTTTACTTAAAAACGAAGTCAGGAAGCCACAATTTGGATAGTCTCTTAAGCATCAAAAAGGTTACTTTCTCTACCAAGTATAATACTTGTTTTTGGCCACGGCTTAACTCTATTTCACTATGTGGACAACTGATTCCAACCAGTTAATTCAATTGCCTTTCAATTACTGGCTTGTAGGGATGGCCAGCACAGACCAAAGCTATCCACCAAACCAACCAGTAGGTGTGATCACTGAGCCCTTTTTTATTTATAGTTCAATAAAAGGTTTTTATGCCCTTTTATAAATTAAGGGCAGAGATTGTGTCACTTTTGCCACATACAGTGAATATGTTCAAAACTATTCCATTTTCATGTCACTTGTTAAACACAGTTTTAGAACCACCTTATAAAAGAGCATTCAATTTTATTCTCCTTTTCTTCTTTTACATCAAGACACTAAAAACACTAGCTTTTTGAAATGTTCCAGTTAACACAGCACCCATCTTGGCTTTGCTGCACAGAGAAGGTCCCTTGTTTTCTAACCAAAGAGAAAGATACCTCCAGAATTCGTTCGTCATCAATTTCGTTGAAGACTGTGCCATTGATCTGGTTTGGCTTCAGGGCAACCCAGTTAAAAACTGGCATTCTGAATTTCGTCTTGATTGGCTTCTTAATTTTCACAGCTACAGAGGTCAGAGAGAATGCAATGAAGATTCCACCAAGACCCTTGAGAACAATCAGACAACAGTCCTTGCAGATGACACTCTAACCCTGGAGGAAGACTGGCAAGAGGTGGCCAGGTGTTTTTAAAACGGAAAATGTCACACAACACTTTGGCCAGAGCAACCTGAGGTCTTCATTTGGCTGACTGATAAAACAGTGTGTTAAAGAGGCCCAAGCCCTGGGCTTTTTACTTGTATTTACTGTTTTAATGTAGGCAACTGGATGGCTGAAATACAATCACAGTGTCAAGACAATGCTTAGCACAAGGTGTTGGGGAGTAAAAATTATTCCTCATGTTATTAGATAGCAGAGAGGGCAAATACCCTGTGTCACTTGGTTTGACATGCGTGAACGTGACTGTAATTCTGACATCCTAAATTTCTGGCTCTTGAACATTTATTTAAAAAAAAAAATCTTCAACAGTGATCAGAGGCTGCAGATAGTATCTGCCTAAAACACCAGGAATGAAAGGTCTAAAAGGCTGCTTTTCAGCCACAGCAACACAACGCTATGGGTGATTCCAGTCACAGGGATTATCCTGGCTGCTGAGTTATTCCAAACAGACTAACGGCCACGCAAGTCCCCAAACAGAAAATTTGTAAGAAGACAAAAAGGGTACTTAGAAATGGGGGTTTGCGTTGCTTTTGTGAGAAGGGCTGCAGTCTCTGCCCCCTCTTTCGAGGAGCAACATCTCCCCAGGAGTCAGCTACCTGCACCTAGAAGGTAAGAATGCACTCATCAAAAACACTGGAAACCTCTTAATAGAGAGGAAGGGTTCTATCTCTGAGGGGATGGGGGGTGGAGGGGTGCTAACTCCTCTTACTTTGGGAAATAAGCTAAAAAAGATAATCCACTAAAAATTCCGTTAGTTAACTACACAACATGAAGAAGTCTTCCTAAACCAACTAGCTATAAATATTCACCTTCCAAGTCTGTCTCAGGATGCACACCACACTATTTGGGAAGGGAGGGAGAAGAAGTTCAGTCAGTGCAGAATAAAAGGAATGTCACACACAAGTGGGCTTTACCTGGCTGCCCGCCTGACTGCAGTAAGGGGGCAGACAGTGCCTCTCGTTCCTCCAGAGTTACGAGGCCACGGAAACAGCAGGAGTGTCACCTGACAGATCCACACAGAAGCATGCAGGGACACGGAAACACAGCTTTCGCCAAACCAGGCCGTCCACCCCCAATGTGACACCTAGTCCCCACTGCCTGCTGGTGACCATGATTGTCAATGCTGCCCAGGAAGAACCATGTCTGCCAGGGGGCGAAGGACCAGAACTTCCTCTAGTCTGGCGCCTCAACAAAGTTCAGGGAGAAGAGGTAGGGGCTGGGGGGCAGGTTGCACCTTCCTCTCATAACCTGAGACGGCCAGGCCAGCATCACCTGTTTCCATCATCCCTCCAGGCCACAGGACACTCCCTACAAGTCACTCCACGGGCAGCCATGCTACTTCTAACTCTTTCAGCAAGATTAGGAATAAGCCTGGAGAAGGCGATGGCACCCCACTTCAGCACTCTTGCCTGGAAACTCCCATGGACGGAGGAGCCTGGTAGGCTGCAGTCCATGGGGTCGCTGAGAGTCAGACACGACTGAGCGACTTCACTTTCACTTTTCACTTTCATGCATTGGAGAAGGAAATGGCAACCCACTCCAGTGTTCTTGCCTGGAGAATCCCAGGGACGGGGGAGCCTGGTGGGCTGCCGTCTATGGGGTCGCACAGAGTTGGACATGACTGAAGCGACTTAGCAGCAGCAGTAGCAGCAGCAGGAATAAGCCTGAGATCAGAGCACAGGCCAAAAAAAAAATGTTCTCTTCAGAAAGGCTGTCCTGACCCTGAGGAGCTGGGGAAGCGGGGATGCAGTTAGCAGAGGAGGGGTCGTTAGGTGACCACGTACATCGTGCTCCCAGTGTTCTGGCTCTAGAAAGTGGCTGTGTGTGTGTTGGGGGTGGAGTGGGGAAGTGGTGGTGTTCTGTGGAGACAGCCGGGCCCCAGCTGGAGGGGGTGTCCAGCACCTAGCTCGCCCTTGTGGGGAGGAGCTTTTGTCCTCTCCCTCAGGATAAATCTAAAACCCTTCCAGAGTTGAGGCCCTGAGATCCAACCGTGACAATAAAACTAGAAAACAGTCCTCTGTCCAAGGAGAAAGGAACATGGTGCCTGAAGTCCAGGATGTCTGCCTAAAGGGCCATAACCTCTTCTACAGATTCAACTAAAACACGGGTAGCCCTGGAACCACAACTGCCAGCCAGCACCGCGCCTCCCCACAGACACAGGAAGTGCAATGGCTCGATGGGAGATGGGGGGATGTCACGGCACAGTGTGACCCACGGGGACACAGGGCAGACACTCAACACACTCAGGGGGGAGCAACCTACAGAAAAGCTTGATGGGCCCGTCTTTTGTGGAAGCAGAGAGAACAAAGAAAATACAGGAAAAAAAAATTAGATATGGTTAGCATCCAGCGGCTCAGCAGTTCACATACTCTTAGCAGAGAACTCCACACTTCTGGGACACATTTCACAAGGCAGTGCAGAGCCAAAAATTCATTTCCATTCAGGCCTGCCTTAAAGACACCCTTACTATTGCTTTTTTTAATAATTCTTTTTTTAGAAGAGAGGAAAAGATGATTTCATTACAGTGGTCCCAAATATCCGTATTGACCTGTACCAAGTATTCCATAAGATCTGAACCATTTTTGTTTTAACAAAAAAAATGATCAGCTGAACTCCCAAATCTCATTGTGAAGTTCGAAAACACATTCTTCCAAAGAGACAGCAAAGGTTACAGACTACCCAAGGGCCTGTCATCAATGATCTGACCGAGAAACAGGAACCAGATTGATCCGACAGATTTCAGGAGCCATGCCTTACTTACACTTTGAATGCATGTTCTACACTAATAATACTTTCTCTATAAAATGCAAAGAAAAATCAACAAGATAAACTTAGAGACCTCCTCCTGGTCCCCTGACTTGGTCACCAAGTACATATTTGCTGATTGCCTACTGAAGAACTAAGACATCCAGTTGCCTGTAGATCTAGGAGCCTAGTGATGTCACAGGTCTCTGGCTTCCTGGGAGCCTTTGGCTAATCATCTCAGCTGTCTCTTGGCTCTACAGGGACATCCTGATTCTGTCTGACCTCCTGGTGTCAGAAAGAGCATGTTACTGAACACACTGGCAAAGCGGCCAGTAGCCCAAAGCAGCCCACAAAATGGGCTACGACCACTAAGTATTAAGGGTCAAATTAAGGATGAGTAAAGAAAAGAGATTAAAGGCCTTGTAGAAACCGACTGAACGACTTGACTTTCACTTTTCACTTTTATGCATTGGAGAAGGAAATGGCAACCCACTCCGGTGTTCTTGCCTGGAGAATCCCGGGGACGGGGGAGCCTGGTGGGCTGCCATCTATGGGGTCGCACAGAGTTGGACACAACTGAAGCGACTTAGCAGCAGCAGCAGAAACTGCCTGACCCCAAGCTATCAAAGACTCATAAGGATCTCATAATCCTTACATCTTGATAAACAGAACATCTTATAGCCGTTTAGTGGATGCTCATGGCACTAAAGAGGAGTTTCTTCAGTCCCACATCCAGTCCTTGAAACTGCACGAGAAGGGTGCAACCTCCAAATGCAGCAACCCTGGCAGGGGCCGTGAATGATCAGCTGAACACAGAGTCTCACTGCGAAACCAAGGCAAATCAACAGAGCCAACAAACTGCAAAAACAAGGCAGGAGGAAGAACCCAGGCAAAACATTTAACCTGGGAGGCCGAGACTCGTTCAGCAGGGAGCCCTGGACCTGCGCGCCGCAGCCTCTTGGCTCNGCCGTGAATGATCAGCTGAACACAGAGTCTCACTGCGAAACCAAGGCAAATCAACAGAGCCAACAAACTGCAAAAACAAGGCAGGAGGAAGAACCCAGGCAAAACATTTAACCTGGGAGGCCGAGACTCGTTCAGCAGGGAGCCCTGGACCTGCGCACCGCAGCCTCTTGGCTCTTCTCTCGGCCACGGCAGTTCGGAGGTACAAGTCGGAGCCCAGGTGAATGGAAGTGGAGGGTGTACCGCACATTAGGTTTCACCAGAGAGAAAGGAGGCAGAACCAAAGGAGGGACGCCGGGAGACACAGCTCACAGTGAGTGCCCCTGGTGCACTCATCCCCGGGCCTGGGTGCACACGACAATCACAAGCTCCCACAACAGCACCGAAAACAGCCTGTTGATGGAACAGACTCCTGCGGTTCCTTAAGAGGTTTTCTGTCTGCTTATGTTTCAAAATCCAACAGTCTCATTGTGACACTCCTTTAACTTTTGTCCTTCAGAAGCAATAAAAGTTCTACAAGAAAGCAGTAGACGAGGAAGATCTTGAAAGGTTGAAATAAGTCACTGGTTTACTGCCAACATGACTTTGAACAGGCATCTTGCAAGACAGTTTTATATGAACAGGGGTGGAAGTAAACTCCACAGATTTGATGTAGAACAAGTTTGTTATGGGTGGTTTGCTGGCGTAGAAAAGGGCTTTAGTCACTAGGATGAATTAGTCCTAATGGCACAGGCAGGCTAAGAGAGGGAGGCTAGAGGATCGCCTATAAATAAGACTGTCGTTTAGAATTGGGGCGAAAAGCTCTGAAAACCACCGCAGCCTTGGAAATCAGATCACTAGAGTGCTAGTTCATTGGAAATAAGAGACCTCACAAAGGGAAACAGATGAGGAAGCAGAACTATCCAATGTTACAGGGATGGCTCCACGACGCTCAGAGCAATTCCAAATGGCAGGGAAACGCTCTGACTGGGGAAATGGCTTGCAGTATTTTAGAAGAGTAAAAATTCCTTTTCATGAGTCAAAAATAGGTGAGGTGAGGTGAAGTCGCTCAGTCGTGTCCGACTCTTTGCGACCCCGTGGACTGTAACCTACTAGGCTTCTCCGCCCATGGGATTCTCCAGGCAAGAATACTGGAGTGGATTGCCATTTCCTTCTCCAGGGGATCTTCCCGACCCAGGGATCGAACCCGGGTCTCCCGCATCAGAGGCAGATGCTTTAACCTCTGAGCCACCAGGGAAGCCCGAGTCAAAAATAAGAACTTAAGATTTCAAGACGTTCGAGTAATTCTCTCGCTCTCAAGCCACACTGGCCCTGCCTTACTTCTGATGTGGGAGGAAATCCACACCCTGTCCTGGCAGCAGAAGGCCCACGTGCATCAACAGGAAGCATCTCAAGGCAAGAAGATACTGCTGGAGGGACATTTCCCTTCAAAGCTTAATTTCGCTATAGTAAATTGTGATGTCCTCAAATGCTCAGAAGAAATGCCTGGAAGCCCACATCAGGCAGTTACACAGAAAGGCATCTTCCTCTTTCGCAGATGCCACTGAAAAGACCTTCAAAGAAAAGAGCCATAAGCACTGGAAGCACACACGCTGTGTCAGAGCTTGGATGGTCCTGTTTCCTGAGCCCATAAAGATCCCTAAGAGGGTAACCTGTCTCTTTCCCCTTCTCTAGGTGGGGAGAGAGAAGGTGGGAAGACAGCGGGAGATGGGAACTTCCACAACAAAGGCTATTGCGAGAAAAATGCCACCCCTGCGAGACAATTTCCCCTCTAGTGGCTATATTAGCGGAAATGGTCTTCCATTAAGAGGAGACACTTGATTTTAGAAGAGACCTGAAATTGAAAAGAATGCCTCTAACTCTCTGGAGGTAAGACAATTGACTCTCAGTATTAAGTATCTGGTTCTTAAATCTCTGCTCTTACCTGCTAATCCTGAGTTGAAAACCACTGTGGGTGAAGACGTCCCAGGCAGCGGGGGTGCAGAAGGAGGAGGTGGGGGTGGTAAGGGAGGAGCGGGTAGGGTTTCAGCTGCAGGGCCTGGGAGAGGGG
>SJYT01015823.1:529397-560943 GCA_006410635.1 Cephalophus harveyi | reverse complement strand
TCTCAAAATGTAAACAGTTCTTAAAAGTAAATAAAAGAGCATGCAAACAAAAGCAGACAGAGGACATAAATTTACAGTAGGTAAAAGAAGAAATACAAATACTCCAATACGACCTCAGTTCTCCTGTCAAGGCTTCTTACCTGCTTCAGGTGCATCTGACGACAGAGGTAGTGGTGGGGGAGGGGGAGGCAAGGGTCCCGAGGAGGTGGCCCCCATTATTGGTCCCATGAAGTTACCCACTGCCACTTCAGACCCTGTGGGCAATGTGCCAGAAGCCACGACAGGGAGGATGGCAATGTCCCCATCCCCTTTCTTCTGAATTTTAATGGTCCCTTGTTTCTCCAGCTCATGAATCTTTTTTTCTAGGGTAGACTGTCTTTGAATGGCTTCTTCTTTCTCTTTGACCATTTTCCTTAATGTGTGAACCTGGGTATTTGCATCTTTGTAGATTTCCTGCAAAAGAGGCCATGGTCAAGAGTTTGTCTTCACGTGACATCCATACGTATTACGATTAGATTGGCAAACTGAAGGTAAAGAAAATGGAAAAAGAAGAAGAAGAAGAAAGAAAAAGGATACTTATATAGAGAGAAAATCTATGGAATTCGGCCAGAACCCGTAGTCTCATTGTTATCAACTGTTCACTGGTAATGCATGCAACACACGCATTCTAGCAACTGCCACTGTTAACGTTGTTCTTTCCTTTAGTAAATACAGCCAAGTCAGTTTTCCCCACAGGTGAAGAGGAAAAGGGCAGAGGTAATCCAAAAATAATTTTATAGTTGACTTGGGAATATCCTGAGGGTATTCTGGTAGCACAGCATGTTTTCCTTTCAGTTCTATTAAAATTCTATTGTAACTCCTAGATACATATCAGCTAACAGCAGACAAAAGGTCCCTATATCAGACTTGGATAGAAGTCAGACTGGGATTAAAAATCTGCAGATCATGGAATAATCCAGTCATGAGTAACCAGGGTCTGACTGTTTTGAATGGATATCTCTGGGCTTCACAATGCCCCCTTGACCAAGCTCAGTCTAGGACAGCAATTGTTGTAACATTTTCCCTCTGGTAATGCAGTTAACAAAACAGTCCAGTGCTGCCTCCACTAATTACTTACTTCTGTCTAGGTTCTTAGCAGAAAACAAAGAAGTCACGACTTTTAATTCAAAGGCTGCCCTGGGTCCTTTTCTAAGGGGCCCGCAGAGGCTCCAGTGAAAGGGTTTTACGGAACTCACTCTCTGGGCCTGACACACGTGATCTCTCACCACAAACCTCTAGCAGGCAGGGAAACATTCTTCACACCCTGTCTATTATTAATAATCTGAGAGTCTGAACTTGAATTGAGTCCATATGCTACAACTTTGTCTCGATGGTATGCCAGAAAACAAATTTCCTAGAGTTAACTGTAGGACCTGTCAGAATATCAAGCAACGCACGTAGACATGATAACCATCGCATAAAATGTGCCATGGCATTAACAGGGGCATAAAAGCCAGCCATTTGCCTAAAAGCCTTCCAGGCATTTTGGTGTTTTTATGTTTAAACACACGGATGGTACCCCATAAATACCTGACCTGTAAATAAAAACAATGCTAAAGCCAAGCAAAATAGCTGGGATTATCTGATAATAAAATGGATTGATTTTACTTTTGCCTTTTCTCTCTCTTTTTTTTTTTTTGGTGAATGCCAGTAGGTCTTGCCTGTGTTGTGATTTCACTGTTTCCAAGGCAACCACCAAATCTGGTTTCAAGCAGAAGCAAAGCAAAGAAATACAAAGAAGTGCAAGGTCTAATAAAAATAAATAAGTGGCATGAATTAAATCCATGCTGTGAATTTCTTTTCAACCAAATGGGTGATCCATAGAATCCACTCAGACTTGTCCAGATGGGAAAATATTGTTGCTCCCAAAACCTGTGATAAGGAACCAGTGAACCCATAGTATCTGACTTCACACATATACGAAGACATACTCTAACTATGAGTTACTTTCAAGTTTCACCTCTGAAATGGTTGCAGCAAATACGCTACATCCATGCATCCCTCTGCCGTGACCATGTATGTGTGTGTGCTAAGTTGCTTCAAGTCATATGCGACTCTGCAACCCTGTGGACTGCAGCCCACCAGGCTCCCATGTCCATGGGATTCTCCAGGCAAGAATAATGGAGTAGTTGCCATTTCCTCCTCCGGGGGATCTTTCCAACCCAGGAACTGTATCCACGTCTCCTGCACTGGCAGGCAGGTTCTTTACCACTAGTGCCACCTGGGAAGCCCGTGACCATATCGGGGTTCTGTCTCCTGGGCTGAAGCCAGCGCTGGTTCCCCACAGTGCCCATTGGGCCAGCTGCCACCATCACACTTACTCGAACCACATCCAGCTCCTTGTTCCTCTGCATGAGCTGCTTTTCCAGTTCCACAATCTTGGACATGGCTTCATTCTCTGTGTCCTGCAGTTTTTCTGACAACTGTTAAGTTTTGAAAGGAAAGATCTGTCATGACACAGGATCATTCTGACCAGGTCCTCGGTTTTCAGAAAGCGGAGCTCAGAGACATGAGGGGCCCCTCAGAGTTCTGCATGTGTACCCCAAGTTGTTTTCTGAAATTGTTAATATTTATAAGATGATCCTGAATACAAACTTGTTTCTAACAGGAATTCATTTACAAGGGACTCTTAACAAAACTCACGTGTCAGCTCCTTAGTGCTTCCACATACATAGTGTGTCAATCTCCACTTCTGCAGGGGCCAGCAAGGGTAGAGAATAGTGGGTGAGGGAGGTGGACTGGTCACCTTTCCCTCCCTAAGAAAGGGCTATTAGGCAAAAGGTTTTGAAAACTGTTGACTGAGAAAAGTTGGTTCTGTTCAGTTATCGGTTGAAAAAATACCACTGCTTGTTTTGACCTAAATTATCGCAAAAATAAAAGACATTTTGGACATGCTTAGTTGCTCAGTTGTGTCTGACTCTTTGTGACCCCATGGACTATAGCCCACCAGGCTCTTCTGTCCATGGGATTCTCCAAGCAAGAATACTGGAGCGGGTTGCCATTTCCTTCTCCAGAGGACTTCCAGACCCAGGGACTGAACACGTCTCCCGTGTCTCCCGCATGGCAGGCAGATTCTTTACCCACTGAATCACTGGGGAATTTCAATAATAAAAGTCATTTTGGAGGGGTAGTTCAAATAAACAGGTGGTTACTACAATAGCAGACTATTTAAGTAGGGTCATACAGTGCTGGCTAAGGCTTCGGAGAAAGACGGGATGAGCCATCAATGAAACAGTTACTACATAAGGCTCTAAAACTGGGGTTACTTCTGATTCCTTACATCTCACTAAGTAAAGAAATCAGAGAGAAATGATGAGGAGGGAGAGTGGAGATTTACTGCTGACCAGGTTCGGAATACAAGATTGGGGTGGCCAAAAAGTTCGTTTGGGTTTTCCTGTAACATCTTACGGAAAAACCCAAACAAACTTTTTGACCAAACCAATACATATTTTGAGAGAAGAGACAAAAAGAAAAAAAAAAAGGAAGAGCCTGTAAATTCTCTTCATAAGCAGGTGCCAGGTGCCAACTGAGTCAGCACAGCACTTAATAAAGGGAGGGGTTTTGGAAACTTGGCCATGAAAAATTCCCCTTTTCAGACAGATGGGGAAAAGGGAGTGATGACATGGAGCACACCCATATGAAGACATACTAGGAAATGCAGGGGAAAATAAATGGACTGTTCAGAGAGGAAAAACCACATCTCTCCAAAGAGACACAACTCATTTCACAACCAAGGGCACTTTCGATCAGAATTCAGCAAAAGAATCTGGTCTTCACAATGTTTGGGTTTTTAAGAAGTACCATATTCCTCTTCATTACACTGAGGGGACACTCCTTGAAAGAAATGGTTATGTGGGAAATTTTGCTGATTTCCTTGAAAATGCTACTGTTGCGATGAATCTATTTAGAACCTCAGGACCCATGAGGCAGGAAGGTGAAGACCCACATCATAAGGTCACTTGATCAGCCTGTGCATGGCTTGCGTGGACACATTTGGTACAAGGTACTCATGTTCAGAAGAAAATACTTCACCAAACCGAAATGTTTGAGTTGCATTTCCTCCCAGGTAATGCCAATTTTTTTTTTTTTTTTTTTAACACCATCCTGTAATGCTTCTGTACTTGTAATAAAAGGGAAATCTGGATGCAGCAGAAAACTGAGCAGTGAATGAAGGCAAGGCAGTGAGTTTTCACTTAGTCGTAAGTAACACACCTGCCTTCTTTGAAAGAGCCCAGAATGGCTTCAGGTTGCTTTCTAGCTCAAGTTGCAGCTCATTCCTAGACTCCACATCCTTCTGTTTGCTGTCAGAAAAGCCATAAATCTAACATCTACTCTGCTTTGCACCTAGCCAAAACGTTAGCCATTTTTCCTTTTCTGAGAGGTAGTTACATGAGAGATGTTTTCTTCCAGTTCCTCCACCCTCTCCAAGGCTGCATTCTTGGTTTCAGCATCTTCCAGAAGAGCTCCCACATCAAACACGTTGTCCAGGTAAGCCTGAATCTGTACCTGCAATTTGTCACTCTCCGTGTGCTTCAGCTTCTAAAAAAACAAAATGCAAGAGAACATAGTGTCAGCATAACTGTCAAATAGAACATAGTTACCCAACAGCCTACATATTTTTGTTTGTTCCTTCCAAGAGAGGGTTTTCTATCTTATCCTCCTTAAGAGAACTCTGGAGTAATCATCTAAGAGGGTATCATCAGATTACTTTCTGGCACTTACCCTCTCCCAAATATACACACATTTCCCCCTAATCCTTCCTGTAGATAGATTTCCCATGCAGATATATTTCAACCTAAAACATTTTTGAAGCAGGTGAAATCAAGATAATAGAAAAATTGTAAGGGAACAGCAGTCACAAGTAACATAAACCCCCAGGGGTATCTGTGTGGTAGAAGAGATTGCAGGGGGTGGTATCTTGCCTCGGTAGTGATGATAGTGCTGGCTGGGGGTGAGGCGGGGAGGCGGGAAAGACTCTGATAGAGTATCTTAGCCTTGGGGACTATTTTGGCACTAATTGCTTGAACCCATCCTCCATAATTAGATGACTAAGACACTTGCCCAACATGAGAAGCTCATGGCTCCCAAAGCACAGATTAGGGAGCTTTCTGCCATTCTCAGCATTCTAGGGTCAGGCATCCCACAGGAAGTCAACCGGCTCTAAGGTAAAATTAGAGGTCGAGTAATGAATCAGTCCATCTTTTTTTACAAGTACTGTAATTCATGTGTCTCCCGGGGGAGCAAGTGAGTGGTTACAATAATATCTGGCACATGGATGATGCCAGTAGACAGTTACTGAACAGATAATGGTGACTTTCAAGGCTGGGTTTTTGTAAACTAATGAAGCATTTATTATATGCTTACATTACTCTTATAACCACTTCTATCTACCAAGGTTCAGCACCAACAAGCCAGGAAGTTAGAGAAGCAGAGTTTTGGAAACAATCTTACATTTTTAAGAGGAATTCTGCTCTACAAATAAAGTCTCAGGAAAATGGCTTTTTCTCCTGGGTCTCATCTGGAATTCTACATCTTAGCTGTCTCAAAGAGAATATGTTCTATCTTAGTTTACGAGTCAGAAAAGAAAAAATTTTCTGAATCAGGGCAAAGTCCAGAAAAGAAATGAAGCAGCAGCTTAGTGGGGTTCTTCATAAGATTCACAGTGAGTAACAGGTGCTGATGTCACTACCTGTCATATCCTGTAGCCTGAAATGAGCTCTGTGCAGCCATCACAAAACTGAACCCGAAGCACCATTCGGAATACACCCAACTTTCACTCAAATATTGCTACTCTCAGAGAATGCAGAGAAAGAAAACAGATGAACCCGAGTTCAAAGCAGGAAAAAAATATTGAATACAATGTGCTGTCAAATATATTAGTGGGTCTTTAACAGGAAAGATATTTAAACAAAATTTTCAGTGAAAATCTTTCATAGTTCCACCTGAGCAGTCATGTACGGATGTGAGAGTTGGACCATAAAGAAAGCTGAGTGATGCAGAATTGATGCTTTCGAACTGTGGTGCTGAAGAAGACACTAGAGGATCCCTTAGACAGCAAGGAGACCAAATCAGTCCATCCTAAAGGAAACCAATCCTAAATATTCATTGGAAGGACTGATGCTGAAGCTGAAGCTCCAATACTTTGGCCACCTGATGCTTACAGCTGACTGGCTGGAAAAGACCCAATGAGAAAATTGAGGGCAGGAGGAGAAGGGGTGATGGAGTATAATATATTTGGTGGCATCATCAACTCAATGGATATGAGTTTGAGCAAACCCCAGCAGATGGTCAAGGCCAGGGGAGCCTGGTGTGCTGCAGTCCATGGGGTCACAAAGAGTCAGACATGACTGAGCAACACAACAACAACAAACCTGAATGGAGTCTTTAGACAACATTAGGCCGGTCTACTCGAGGGCAGCCTAGCTGGTCTGAGAAATAAGGCCATGAGCTCAAGAGTAACCAACTCAGCGATTCTACCTTTCAATAAACTGAGGGAAGCATCAGTGCAGTTCTCTGGCTTCACCCTTAACACCAATGAACTCTCCAGGTGAAATCTGGACATGTCCAAGGGAATTACTTCTATTGCCTTCATTTCTAGAAACAGCCTTGAAACTGAGGTCAACAATTATTGCCCTATCGCCAACAGTCTTTCAAATTCAGGTGAATCATTCCTTAAGCAGAAGGGAAAACAAAACTGCCTAAGTGTCAAAGGACATCTGTGTACACACAGTTACTTAAGTCTATTTATGATTTTCACATCAACTTTGTTCCTAAGGGGAAGAATTTCAGGGAACCAGCTAAGCACTTCTGCAAGGGAGCAAGAGAAAGAGAAACTTTAGCTCTCTCTTCTCCTAAGAACTAAAAGCAGAATTTCTAAAGCCACAAACACTTTAAGCAGAATTTAACAGCTACACAAGGAAGTCTCTAGTGTCCATTTCCTCATTATTTTTTGATGCTGTAAGCATTTATTCATCACTTTATCAGTTCAGTTCAGTCGCTCAGTCGTGTCCGACTCTTTGCGACCCCATGAATCGCAGCACACCAGGCCTCCCTGTTCATCACCATCTCCCGGAGTTCACTCAGAGTCACGTCCATCGAGTCAGTGATGCCATCCAGCCATCTCATCCTCGGTTGGCCCCTTCTCCTCCTGCCCCCAATCCCTCCCAGCATCAGAGTCTTCTCCAATGAGTCAACTCTTTGCATGAGGTGGCCAAAGTACTGGAGTTTCAGCTTCAGCATCATTCCTTCCAAAGAAATCCCAGGGCTGATCTCCTTCAGAATGGTAGCCTTCATTTGACTCCCCCTGCCCAGATGGAGTCCCTAGAGTAACTAAGAGCACACAGTGCCCAACAGACCTGATGAAGGATGCAGCAAGACTTGACCCAGACAGAGCTCAAAAGCAGAGGACAGCGGCACCAAGGCTCCAAGAGGTACTAAATGCTGTTGACAGGAGACAGTGCCAGGTCCCAGGAGACCTGCATGAATCCAGCTTCCCTGACAGATCACATCGTTCAGACGGATTCCTTTAACTCACACTACAACACCTGACTGCATAGAGCCTTAGGTGATCTTTGGTCATTATGGAAGTGTATCTTTGAGGGTCCATGATAAATCAAGTCTCATATTAAAACAAAGTTTAACAGCTATACTTACATCCAAGTATTCATCCAGGCCTAATTTGGTAAATTCATACTGGAGATGAACTCTGAAATTCATGTCTTCTACTGAGTGGACTACAATATTAATAAACTGCATAGAGGCCACCTGAAATAAAATTGCCAACAGGTTAGAAGAGGTCCAAACTTATTTTCTCAGTGTAATCATAGGCATATACTTTCAATTTCACAAATCTAAGGTCATTTACCTCATTTATCAAAGCTCAATTTGCTTTTCCTTTGTTTCACTGGATCTTTAAAAATATTTTACAATAAAAAAAATTTACAATTTTTAAAAATGCAAAAGTCCCTGTAAAACACGGAGAGCTCACTTTGATGCTGCATGATGACCTAGAAGGGAGGGATGGAGGCTCAAGAAGAAGGGGGTGTATGTATATATATAGCTGATCCACGTTGTTGTATAGCAGAAAGTACACATTATAAAGCAATTACACTCTAATTAAAAATAAACTAATTAATTTAAAAAGAACTGTTTTTTTCAATGAAAAAAAAATTTTAATGTGCAAAAATGAATAATAGTACCACAGTAAGATATCACTTCATATCCTCTATGGTGGCTTTAATCAATACGACAATAACAAGTGTTGCCAAACATGAAAAAACTGGAACCCTCATCCACTGCTGATGGGGATATAAACTATTGTCAAGCAGCCACTTTGAAAAGCTTGACAGTTGTTCTAAATGTTATTCAGAGTTACCCAGCAATCCCACTTCAAGATACATAATCAAGAGAAATGAAAAAATACATCCATATAAAAATGGGTACACGAATGGTCATAATAATTAAGCAGTAGCTTAGCAGCAGCAACAGGGGAAACAAAAAAATCCCAATGTCCATGAATGGATGGATTTTTTAAATGTGATATATGCATACAGTAGAATATTATACAACAATGAAAAAAATGAAGTCCTACACGTGCTACAACATGAGTGAACTTGAAAACATTGTGCGAAGAAAATAAAAAGCCAGACACAGAAGACCATGTATATTATGATTCCATTCGTGTGAAATATGCAGAATGGGCACATGTGTAGACAGACAGTACGTTAAGAGTTGCCTAGGACTTGGGGTGGGAAAAATAACCACTAGTGGCAACAGAAATTCTTTGAGGAGCAACAAATTCTACTTTAGATTGCAGTCATGATGGCACAACCCTAGGAATATACTAAAAAGACACTGAACTGCACACTTCAGATGTGTAAGTTGGATGGTATGTTAGTTATAGCTCAGTTGTGTCCAACTCTTTGTGACCTCATGGACTGTAGCCCGCCAGGCTCCTCTGTCCATGGATTCCCCAGGCAAGAATACTGGGGTGGGTTGCCATTCCCTTCTCCAGGGAATCTTCTTGACTCAGGGGTCAAACCCAGGTCTTCTGCATTGCAGCAGATTTTTTACCTTCCAAGCCACCAAGTAAGCCCCAGTTACATCTCGGTAAAGGTATTTTTAAAAAGTCTTACAGGCATATAGAACAACCTAAGTTATTACTGGTACACTGTAAAAAACAATTATTACAATGAAGAACATTTAAATCATCTGCAATCACAAGGCAATCTCTTCTAAAACTGTACTGGGGGACCCACCATACCAACAGAAGAGCAACAGAACTTCTGATCCATTTTTCCATTTTAAACAACCAACCAGTTTCTATTCCATAAAAGTCTTGGATTTGCTACTTTCTTCCCACAACTGCATCAGTGGCTCTGATCTGCCTCAGAGAAAACCGGTCCCCAGTTTAGTAAACAACAGAAACAGAGTTTAAGGTAGCTATTTTATTTTCAGGTAGGGACAGTCAGTTTATTTACAGGGAAAATCTCTGTCTGATGCTCTCCCTCTATAACCACCCAGAGACTAGAAAGGAGGTGGGAACCAGATTCACATTTACTCTGCAAACTGCTTCACCCTTTCCCTCTTCCCCAAGCCCTTCTTCCTTTACCTTGTTTAAAGTATTGTTTATCATGTTAGATTCTGCTTTGAGTGTATGTTATCCACTGGGTATCTGTGGAAGACGTGTCAACTCTCTAGGTTACACGGGACTCTGTTGTGATATACTAAAAAAATTACTTCAAGTGCTAATTTTGTCACTTTTTTGCTTTCTTTTGCCCACCAAAAAATACTTAGAAAGGTCTCGTGCAACATCTGAAGCATTTATATTATGTTTTAAGGGAATACGTTGTTTGGGCGGTTTGACAACTTAATTGCATTCCCAAGACAGTTTATGAAAAGCTTCATCTGGAAAAAAAATATGGTTGGATTTTGGCATTTTTCTGTTACTCTTCTGAAAGCAGGTCTAAATGATCTATTGAGTGTTATTATATGCCTAAGAGGCAACTATTTGCTAGATGGCACATGAATTGAGCACAGAGTACCGATATACCAGCAGTATCGAAATAAGACTCCCAATGCATATGCATGAATAAATGAACTGACAGGAAATATGCTCCCATTTGTCAACAGTGCAAGTGTTCTAAAGGGCTTAACACCACTTATAATTTCAGTAGAACCTCAAATGGCAGAGGGATCTGGTATGTATGATAAATGAGTGAAGTGGGCCATGTGTCATACAATCAGGAATGGTGTGGACTGTGACGAACTGGCACGGTTACCTTCAGACTTAAGGAATAGGGAGTACTTGGCGCCAGCAGCTTATACTCTGTAAGAACAGGGACCAAGCATTATCAGAACTTATTAATTCTCAAGAAAATCTACAAATCTGTATTTTTAGCCCCAATTTCCAACTTTTTTAATGCAAGGACATCACTGTCAGACTAAACTCACAAGTCTGTATGTATGCTGACTTCAGCCTGGAGCCTCCAGTTTGCAACCTCAACTCTAAAGGAATGAACAAGTTCCTCCTATGAAGGCAGAGGAAAGAACCTGGTCATGTGAGCAAGGGCAAAGCTTCTTTACATCTTTGTCGCCAGGGCCTTAAACACTCCAACAAAAATCCAAACAACAAGAACATAAAAGTCAATGTAAAAGTATTCCTTGTTTCAAATTTATTTTTTTACCTATACATATGCTTTATGGAGCAGAAAACCTCTATAAAAGACTTCAACTAATACTGTTTTGGGAAAGGGCCAAGGATTAGGATGCATATGAAATTTGAGGACCCAGAAAACATCTTTCATATAAAAAGGGTTAGAAATCTGCAAAGCTACAGTCCATGTTTTATAACCACTGAAGCAATTCAAATGAAAACTGCCTAGCATCTTAAGCATAGGTTTTGGAAAACTTGACAACAGAAGTGAACAGGCTATCTGCTCCAGGCTAGACGGGATCGGGGTAATTAAGCCCCAGTAAAGGAACTCCTGGGTCCAGAAGATCCTGAGGTCAAATAGACTGGGTCAAAGAAAGCAGACCTGGGTACACTCAGGGGTGACCTGGCTCTGGATATCCTCTACAGTGGAGTCTACCTTCAGTCCAGGATTAAGACTTAGGTACATAGATTCAGAGGTGCTCAGAATCTTTTGCTTTTTGTCCCTGATAATGACAGTTATGATGCTGAATCACATGTTCTTACATGCAATTTATCCCACTAAGGAGAGGTGCAATACGATTGCACTCTCAGAGAATTACTAGAGTTGGTAATCAAGGGAGGAAAACACAAAATCACTGCTGTGTGTTCATTTGGGGATATATACTACTAGGCCTACAAATCAAAGCACTTCAGTCTTGGAGAGCGGTCTGGAGAAGGCCACTGGATGGAGTGTGCAAAAGGCACAATGGTCCAGCACTCCTGGTCTCTACTTTAAGGATTCTTACGCAGCACTACTGACTTCTCAGGCCTTCACTGGCAGCTCAGCTGGTAAAGAATCTCCCTGCAGGGCAGCAGACCCGGGTTCAATCCCTGGGTGGGAAAAATCCCATGGAGAAGGAAATGGCAACCCACTGCAGTATTCTTGCCTGGAAAACCCCATGGACAGAGGAGTCTGGTGGGCTACAGTCCATGGGGTCACAAGAGTTGGACATAACTTAGTGACTAAACCATCACCACCACTGACTGCTCAAGCTGGCTCCTGCAGGCATTTGCGCCAACTGTTAACTTTCTTTTCACAAATGCATGGCTTCCCCTTTATGCTATAAACACAGTTGATTCTTGAACAAGATGTGTTTGAACTGTGCAGGTCAAATTTTTTTCAATAATGAAGACTAGGTACTACGTGACCCACAGTGGGTTGAACCTGCAGATGTGACACCACGTAAACAGAATTATCACATAACCTCCTGTAAGTTAACAGGAGGGTTTTCCACTGTGGAAAGGGTTGGAACCCCCAACCCCCTGCATTGTTCAAGGGTCAACAAAAGCACTGTAACCAATAAATACTTTTGGCCTTTATGATAGGAAAAAAAAAAAAAACCTGGAGATAAATGCCATAAAGGTCAAATACAGATGAAGAGAGCAAGTCAAATTTGAATCTATAGCATATAAAACTGTTTCCTATCCTTTGTAACATTATAATACATACGTATATATAATATATAAATGTAAGTGGATTTAGGAAATAACTGCTAAATCTGAGTTGGCTTTATTGAATGTAGCACTGAAATAACTCACCATAAAATCTATGTTATTGTCCTCATTCCTGAAATGTTCCATCAACTTCTCAAAGCGTTGTTTTTCTCCACAAACCTGAAACACACATTATCATTGTGCATGTGAAATTCCAAAAGTAAGCACTCCAAAATTAGATGCAGAAATTTTAGCACTAATAATTATTTCCAGAACAACTATTTTATCCCCCTCTCACACGCTATTTACTTCTCTCCTGTTAGTTAATGCATAAGCAGCAACATGAGCCAGCACCAAAGCTCATCCTGTTTCTCTTACTTGTTCTCTTCATGGCTTGAAATCCATACCAAATGTGCTCTTCTTTCACTGGTCACTTTTTTTGTTGTACCCATCTTTTTAGCTGGCATTCACAATCCCAGAATGTTGGTTATGGTTTTTAAAAAAATGACCACACTTTCCCTTTTCACAAAAGTACTTTTGAAACAGACATGCTAGCAGACTTTTCATAACTTTGTATTTAAATTCCTTAAGAAGCAGATTCAAAATGTGTATATCATGCCTAACATGCCTAATAATTATTTTTATTTTTAATTGATTGATGATTGCTTTACAATATTGGTTTTATTTCTGTCACAATAATTTTAAGCATAAGCTACAACATAAAAATTTGGGAAGCGATCTAATTCCTTCAAGATGAGGACAGAATTTTGCAGTCATTTGTGAAGCAGCACTCCAGAGGCTTGAAAGACATGCATTCAGCTCGAATGAATGCTTCTGCTGAACAGGTGAAATAAGCAGATAAAATACTGTGAACTCCAAAGTCCCAATATATTCTGCATATACGGGGAATTAAAAACATGGAGCTAAAAACACAGTCAAAGAAAGATTTGTACCAAATGACAACAACCTGAAGACTTGTACCCAAAATCAAAAGATGAGCTTTACTTCTTTCAGTGTCTTTGTCTCGCATTTTTGTTTTTGGAGCAAAGTCCTAAATCCACTAGTTTATTTCCTTACACCTTCAGAAAATTGCTACCTGAACACACATGGGCTCCTTGTTAACAGTAAGACAGTCTCTGGTATTAATATTTTGTGAATTTAATTCAGGTTTCACATGCTTAGTTTTCTGATTCCCTTTGTGATCTTAGAAATATTCAGGCCAATCCTAAAGATTTCTCCTAAAATGACATTTCATAATGCTATAATGCAGCCATTTAATTCTGTCATGTTAAATTGATGCATGTACAAACACACACACACACACCCACACACACACACACACTTTGGGGAAGAGTGTGTCCAGTGAAGGCAGGAATTTTATGTTGTGCTCCCTACTCTATCCTCAGCATCTAGAACAGTGCTAAGCATTTTGTAAATTCTCAATATTTGCTGAATTGCACTGAAAAGAGGATAAACAAGATACTATGTTAAAATATTCTTAATGAAACAGTGAATGAACCACTATTGCTCCCCATGATGTTTTACAATAAAACAAGAACCTTCAGATCTCTGTAGACAGGGACAAGGGTTAATCTTTACTAGTGGTTCCTGTGCCTTCACTGTGTGCTAGGAATGCTCAGTAGACTCCCTCCCCTCAGAAAAACTTCTTGGTAAGTTAATTTTCTCAATAGACTAGACCACAGTTTACTATATTCCGATGACAACTGCCCATTTATCTGTACCCACTTTAACAAAAAATAATTACAGAAGACAGAGGAACAGTGCATGGGCCGGGTCAGAATGAAGAGAAGCAGGCTCCAGAAGGGAGAGCTTAAAGTGAAACCTTTAAAAGACATACATGTGTGTCCAATCCCACCCTAGAAAGCCCGAGTCAGGAGGCCCAGGCAGGGCTGATGTGACTTGGGTGGGTACATTTGAAAAGTACTACAGACCATTCTGATGCTCTGCAAAAGCTGAGAAGCAGAGATTTAAAAGAAGTCACATTCTGCCCTGGGGCCCACCAGACTCTCTAGAGCATATGCCACAAGTTCTGGGAAACTAAGGCTTATTGAAGGGGATATGGAAGTGCAGGAGCAGCTCCCTAGACCATGACATCAGTCACATCTTGTGCTCAAAGACACAAGTGTTCCTAGCCTGCAAAAAAAGCCCAGTTGGTAAAAACTTGCAAAGTCAGCACTACAACTTGAATTTTCCTTAAGAGAAACCTCAACATAAGAACTTGCTTCCCAGCAGGACAGTTTACTTTCATTTGTTTTGGGAGGTGGATATGTTGCAGGGAGAAGTCAATTCTGACTCCACACTGGAACTATTTCTTCGACTTGGTCTCCGTTGCTTTTGTTATAACTATACATAATGGCCTGCCTTAGAGAATCCTGCCTTTCTGCCTGACTGTCTGTTAGAGTGCCTTTGTTCAGAACCCTGTCCACCTGTAGATGGGAGGAAGGAACTAACACATCCCCCTGCCTGAGGCTGCCATTCTAGGAGATACCTTCAAGACTAATGGCCTGTTTACTTTGTTTCCTCACCTCCCTTCCCATCTCTGATCCATAAAAGAACCTGGCATCCAGACCCCAACAAGTTGGTTATGCTGAGACATTAGTCTTGCCATCTTCTTGGTCAGCCGGCTTTCTGAATAAAGTCGTATTCCTTGCTGCGACACCTCGTCTCTAGGATTCATTAGCCTGTCGTATGGTGAGCAGACCAAACTTGAACTCAGTAACATGCAGTGACAGGAGAAAGGAAGAGAGGTGGTTCTGGACGTGGGGACAGCTGCCAGCTTTCCTGAGAAGCAGGCTGTGAGCAATGCTCTGTTGAGCAGCTCAGCACTCACTGAACCAGGAGAGGCAGCAACCCTCAGTGAACAGTGATGATGAAGACAGTTCCTAGGAGGGCAAAATCTTCCAAATCAAAGAATGTCAGAAATCTGGACAGTACCTTGGGGAAACTGGTGCCCTTGATTTGTGAATGAGACTGAACCTGATGCTCCTGCTCTCACACAGCCCAGAATGTTCAGATAAATATATTCCATTTAAGATGATAGTAAAAGCATTTCAGAATCATCTGAGACACCAACAGAGATGGAAAATGCTATCATTAAGAAGCACAATCATTACATCAGGCATGCACTCAATTAACCATGCACCAGACTCTCCCATGGAACTTCTGAAAATGGATGATTCCTGGGGTCTACACCAGGACACACTGAATGAGAATCTCCATAGACAGAACTAGGGATCTGTGTCTTTAAAAAGGACTCATAATTGTTGGACCAGCAATCAGGAACCAGTGGCTTATCCAGTATTAGACTAGCTGATTAAAGCCTCATCCTTTTTTACTCCCAATTGTAAACTGGACAGCTACATCATTAACTCCACAATTCATTCAACTTCCAACTTAACTACACATAAAAGAAACACAATTACTATAACTGGGTATCACAGGAATGAAGCAGGGATTGGCCCACTGTCCCTGCATGGATACAATGAATAATAAGCCAACTCCCAAATAATCAGAGATCGTGTCCAGGGCATTAAGAAAGTGGATTTTATACAGCTGAGGAAAGCACGTGTGGGCAGCAAAGCTACTCAGATTGTTAATAAAAAGATATGGGATCAACTTCAGAACAAGAAATATTATATTAATTTTCAGCTGAATAAAGATCTGATAAGTCATTGTACTAGACTGGTAGACTGGACTGAAATAGATATTAAGAGGAGCCTTGAATATATGCCTTTCTTTAGAAATTCTTCATTCTGTCAACAGACAAATCCATGCTGAGAACATGTGTTATGATATAAAAGTATTAAATACCTTTAATCTTTAAAAATAATAGACTTAAACGTCTTCCAACTTACAGCTCCATGGAAATGGGTGCAAAGGATCCAACTGCACCAAACAACACATTGTCAACACAGATGCCAGCTTAGAGAAACCATGAAAGATTGACCACTCTCCTCACCCACTGTAAGAACTAGAAGGCTCCCCCTATCAGCCCCACCATGTCTCTCTCTGTAAAGGTTTAGCTACACTGCTCTGCTGTCAATCTCAGCTAATGAATTCAGGGTGGTACTTTCTGACATTTGTTCCACAGGAACAGTAAGGATTCTTGAGGACCCCTTCATTCCTGCTGGAAAAAAAAGGAAGCGTGCAAACCAGATTCACATTTGTTTCTATGTTACTTTAGCTATCATTAAACCAGAGTATACTACAATCCCACAGGAAATGGGAAGACATGTTTGGGGAACGTTGGTAAAAGTCGTGTTCCACATCAAAGGAAAGTTGTCCTAGCTCCTATAGCTCACATCTGGACCACCCCCGCAAACTTGGTTCAAATAAGATCATCATGGCTGAACATGCCTCTTCTCTCCTTTGAAACTGGCCTCATTTACAAAACTGGTGAGGATGAAAGGAACGAAACACTGATCCCCAGTTATTTTCCAAATCTACAACAGCCTTCGTGAGGATGCTCTCAAGGGCTTCATCAAAATGTACAGGACAGCCAGGCGCATGTTTGCATGGATATATTATTGCACATTATAAACTGCTGCATATAACTTCCATCTGCCAACAAAGACCAGACAATATGAACACTTCCAAGTAAAACAGTTGTACTATTGCAACTGAAACTTGTCATTTCTTGACTTTTCTATTCACTGGTATTTCTCATTTCCCCACTAACTTTGACACCTTCCATCAATAACACACAGCCACTGGAGTAGGGAAGGTAGGAAGTGAATTTAAGAGACACAAGCATAGAAGGCAGAGATGGAGAGAAGCCTGTTCCATCAGGAATTAGACTTCTACAGCAGGGCTGCCAGATAAGAAGTCAACAAGGCAGAAAAAAAGTATACACTCTGGAAAAGCACATACTCTGCTGTATACTTAAAAGGCATCTTCGCGTATAAGTCATTTATAAATCAGTCCCATGTGAATAAATTCACTGACCCTGATTAACACTGTGTAAGGAGAAAGCACTCAGGCTGGGATTGACCCCAGACTTGACTGTGAACACAGGCATCACCTACCCATCCCTGTGGGGTCCTGCCTAACACAGCAGCCCTCTTTGCACCTTTAAGCTCTAGCACTGGTGAGGGTGATTGGACATGAGAAACAGGTCTGTGGAGTATTAAACAGGGGACCATAAAACCTAGGTTACAAGTCAGTACCATTTCTAAGCTACTGTGAGCCTGGACAATTCCATGAACCTCCCTGGAATTTGGTTTTCACATACATTGATTTAAGAGCTTTAGATTATATTGTTGGTTGTCAAATCCTTTTTTTTGAGGAAGCATGAAAGGTTACAGTGATGCCCACCCAGGGATGGATCTCCCACTTTGGGCTTCCAGGGAGGCTCAGTGGTAAAGAATCCACCTGTCAATGCAGGAGATACGGGTTCAACCCGTGGGTCAGGAAGATCCCCTGGAGAAGGAAATAGCGGACTCTAGTATGCCTGCCTGGAAAATCCCATGAACAGAAGAGCCTGGTGGGCTACAGTCCATGGGCTCTCAAAAGAGCTGGACACCACTGAGCACACAGACAACTGGCAGCGCGAGGGGAAGGCACCCCGGGATCGGGGCCCCGCCAGGGACAGGACGAAAGCACAAGCGAAGTTCCTGAGACTCCCCTCCTCACTTATTAATTCTGTATTATACTGCGTTGCCTGGTAAGATTTATTCCAGGGGGAAAATGTTTCACTGAAAGTTTTCATTGCTAATAAAAGTTGGAAAAAAAATTCTCCCACTCAGTATTTTGAAGCTCTAAAACTAATCTAGGCACGGCCACAGAACGTGATATTCCCAAGCTGACTGGCCTGGAAACTCTACACAAATCAACTTTAGAGAGATGCTCTCGGCTCTGCAGGCCCCCGAGTACCAAGCTGGAAGGCCAAAGCACCATCTCATGGCATCTGGCTCTCTCTGCTTATGAAGTGGATAAATCCTGCCCTGACCAGACACAAATGGCCACCCGAGACAAGGCAGATCCATTTCACTTTTGAAGCAAAAACATAGCCCCTGCCAAAAAACAACTTAACTCTGTCCTCCAACATCTGTGCAGGACATTTCTGAAGAGTGTCCCAGATCATTTAGATAAACCGGAGGCCCTGGATGCAAAAGAGACAGTGGCTTAAAGCATCCCTAAGGGTGGGCAGAGTTTAGGGTGTGATTTCCCTAAAAGCTAATCGCAGAGAAAAGATGGTTTTACAAAAGCTTTGGAATGAAGAATATTTCTCACTAGCCAGATGTTGCAATGAACAGACTGCCAGCCTTCAGCCACCTCTCTGTCCCCATCAAGGTCAGAGACTATCTTTGGTTTCCCCCAGCAATAGCTCCCAGAAAACCACGCCAAGTCTACAGCCAGACTGCGGCCTGACTTACGAGGTGGGTATAAAATATGCTTCTAGGTTACTTGTAGAAAAATTAAAGGCCTCTCGCTTAAGTGTTTCCACCTTGCTCTGTTGCCCGGTGCCTGCCTCAATGCTTTCTTTTTCTCTTCTCACAATAGGCCCCTGTGATCTGCAGGGCTCCCCACAGAAAGGCACTCTTTTAAAAGCACAGGCTATTATGACAGTTAGACTGCCCCTCTCAAGGCCTGCCCAGGAACAAAAGTTTCGTTTTCTTCTCGGGGTCACATGAAGTAAATAGTTAATGCCTCGTTAGCCCCAGGAGAAAGCATCTCTTATTCTCTGTTGAGAGCGCAAGCAGTCTATGGATTACTGACACCATGGTGACCCAACAAAACCACTTTTCTGGGGTGTTCTGTGGCTGTGAGCGTCTAGTATCTCTTCCCTGAGGTGACTAGACATTTCAAACACAGACACCGAATGGCTGCCGTGACAGCAGCCGACCACTCTGACCCGCTGCTGGCTCTCCCCTCTCCTTGGAATTTAAAAGTGGAAATGTTCATCAGACTGAAACGTTCTGAAATGCAACAACCTGATATCACTCCACTGCAATAAAAACTAATGAAAGTCAAACAGCAGTGTACTCTACAATCGACCCAACCTTCCTTCCTCATAAATTAATGAAACATTTATAATCAACCTTGGGTTGGCAGATGTCTGATTATGAACCAGAGGTTTCATCCACATAATGCTGAACACCCTCGTGAAAACTTCAGTCACTTTTCCAGATGTTTCCAAATACCCAGATGTTTGGCACCAGGCACACAAAGCATCCAGATGACTGTTTCACTTCCCATGCACATATGTTGCAGTACTGCACAAAGAATCCTGACATTGAAGCAAAGGGCTAGTAAAATCCCCGGAGGACGACTTGTTGACACACCACACCTTAAATAAGAAATGCATTTTTATCGCTCCTCTTAAAAAAAAGATGGCCTTCATTAAATTCTAGAGAGTGAGGCTCCACCATACAATTCCTCATCAATGACATCTTTCAGGAATATTTCTAATGTTGGACTTGAAATTCTCTGGTTTCACTTGCAAGACTCACATCTCTTGGTCATCAGTAATGATACGGATTCTTTCAAAGCTTCTATTCCCACAGGAAAACCAAAATACCTTCCAGTTGTTTAAAATTATGGGTTTTTTTAAACTGGCAAATGGCAAAGGCCTCTAGTCATTTCTGGGACAACTTGCCAGTTAGATCCCTCAATAGCAGAAAAAAGTCTAACACTATGCTTTATCCCATTCATTTTCCCTCTCAACTTTGCTCTTTGAACATATACACAATTTGGTCAACTGAGGTGGGCGGGGGGAACAAGCGGAACACAATGACACATTTCCAGCAGTCACCACATGTTCACTGAACCACAGCAACAGCACATGGCAGGAGCTGTGTCAATCCTGTGACATGCCCACCACAGACCTTGGGACCTGCTTAGGAGGCAGACGCCAACCCATGCTATCCTCTTGCCTGAATCACAACCGATCAAATTAAATCAAGCAAAGATGTGCTAAGAACTCAGAGCCCTTGAAGACAAGGACTCTTTGCTTGCTAGATCAAAGATCTCAGTCCACAAACAGGCAAATGCCTGAAGTTTATCCGCTGCTCCTACCTAACTCTCATTTCACAGTCTCTTCTACTTTCTTCTGTGCTCTGCCCCAATTCTGGGTCTTCATCAGGAAGACCCTGCTTTAGCCTCTGGTCACCACTGCCTGCCCAGGAACAAAAGTTTCGTTTTCTTCTCGGGGTCACATGAAGTAAATAGTTAATGCCTCGTTAGCCCCAGGAGAAAGCATCTCTTATTCTCTGTTGAGAGCGCAAGCAGTCTATGGATTACTGACACCATGGTGACCCAACAAAACCACTTTTCTGGGGTGTTCTGTGGCTGTGAGCGTCTAGTATCTCTTCCCTGAGGTGACTAGACATTTCAAACACAGACACCGAATGGCTGCCGTGACAGCAGCCGACCACTCTGACCCGCTGCTGGCTCTCCCCTCTCCTTGGAATTTAAAAGTGGAAATGTTCATCAGACTGAAACGTTCTGAAATGCAACAACCTGATATCACTCCACTGCAATAAAAACTAATGAAAGTCAAACAGCAGTGTACTCTACAATCGACCCAACCTTCCTTCCTCATAAATTAATGAAACATTTATAATCAACCTTGGGTTGGCAGATGTCTGATTATGAACCAGAGGTTTCATCCACATAATGCTGAACACCCTCGTGAAAACTTCAGTCACTTTTCCAGATGTTTCCAAATACCCAGATGTTTGGCACCAGGCACACAAAGCATCCAGATGACTGTTTCACTTCCCATGCACATATGTTGCAGTACTGCACAAAGAATCCTGACATTGAAGCAAAGGGCTAGTAAAATCCCCGGAGGACGACTTGTTGACACACCACACCTTAAATAAGAAATGCATTTTTATCGCTCCTCTTAAAAAAAAGATGGCCTTCATTAAATTCTAGAGAGTGAGGCTCCACCATACAATTCCTCATCAATGACATCTTTCAGGAATATTTCTAATGTTGGACTTGAAATTCTCTGGTTTCACTTGCAAGACTCACATCTCTTGGTCATCAGTAATGATACGGATTCTTTCAAAGCTTCTATTCCCACAGGAAAACCAAAATACCTTCCAGTTGTTTAAAATTATGGGTTTTTTTAAACTGGCAAATGGCAAAGGCCTCTAGTCATTTCTGGGACAACTTGCCAGTTAGATCCCTCAATAGCAGAAAAAAGTCTAACACTATGCTTTATCCCATTCATTTTCCCTCTCAACTTTGCTCTTTGAACATATACACAATTTGGTCAACTGAGGTGGGCGGGGGGAACAAGCGGAACACAATGACACATTTCCAGCAGTCACCACATGTTCACTGAACCACAGCAACAGCACATGGCAGGAGCTGTGTCAATCCTGTGACATGCCCACCACAGACCTTGGGACCTGCTTAGGAGGCAGACGCCAACCCATGCTATCCTCTTGCCTGAATCACAACCGATCAAATTAAATCAAACAAAGATGTGCTAAGAACTCAGAGCCCTTGAAGACAAGGACTCTTTGCTTGCTAGATCAAAGATCTCAGTCCACAAACAGGCAAATGCCTGAAGTTTATCCGCTGCTCCTACCTAACTCTCATTTCACAGTCTCTTCTACTTTCTTCTGTGCTCTGCCCCAATTCTGGGTCTTCATCAGGAAGACCCTGCTTTAGCCTCTGGTCACCACATCCACCAAGTCAAAGATGACAGGAGATTACAGATTTGGGCAGCAGTTCTTAAAGTGAGGTCTTTGAACACTGAGGGCTAGTAATACTAAGATGCTACTTACCTTTTTCACAGAATTAACATTTGCACTGGTGGTACAAAAGCACTGAGAGGTGAATGAAATTACTGGTGACTTATACAAATCAAGGCAGTGGCAACAAATTATATGAGCAATCATTGTATTCACCACAGCCATGCATTCTCAGTTGTTTTTTTTTTTTTTTTTAATACAGTTTCACTTAAGAATATCCTTGATGATGCAATAAAGTTTTAAAGTGAAGTTGTTCAGTCATGTCTGACTCTCTGTGACCCCATGGACTATACTGTCTGCCAGGCTCCTCTGCCCATGGGATCTCCCAGACAAGAATACTGGAGTGGGATGCCATTTCCTTCTCCATGGGATCTTCCAGATCCAGGGATCGAACCCTCATCTCCCACATTGCAGGCAGGAGCCACCAGGGAAGCCACTGAGATGGCTCAGCCATCTGAGCCACCAGGGAAGATGATAACGCAATAAAAAGTATTAATTTCATTAAGTCTCAACCCCTGAATAGACACCTTTTTAATATTCTATATGAGGAAATAAGAACCCTATATAAAGCACTTTTGCTGCATATTAACATATGGGAATCAACTATACCATATAAAGAACAACCCATATGCCATCTCTCCATGAAGATAAGTCAAACCATTCAGAGACAGTATAGGGTCTTCTGTGCAGAAAAGAGCCCTCCATTAGTTTACGAGGTAGAAAAAGAAAAGACTTCCCTTCAGTTTTTATGGCTAACAAGGCAAGGTACAATCCCTGGCATTTAACTGAAGCAATCCCTTACTGTTCTTCGGATGTCTCTGGGGTGTCACATGGAGGCTCATTAGAAGACCAGGTTTTTCTTCTCAAAGCCAAGTCAATGTTAGATTCCAAGCAAGAATATGAGAGAAATAACAGAAACAGTTTTCTCCTGCATGGTCTATTAGGACATATGTTCCCCAAGTTCAGGGAGAATCAGACTCAGTCAATCTGCCTAATTAGACAAATTTGTCCTAGAATGCCTGACATGCTGTAATATCAAACCATCAAGAACAAACAGGCAAGGAACCAAAACATTACTTTCTACCAAAGCACTAAACATGTCCTTGCTACCTACCACACAGAAAATACTCTTCCCTAGTTTTTCACCTATTCCTGGAAGCCACTTCCACATGGAAAATTCAGTGTGGTCCTTAGCAGCGTACCAGCTAATCTGGGCTACCATGTGTTGCTGGTACACGTACTAGTATGGAAGGAACCCTCATTTTTCCATGGCCCAAACCAAACTGCTGAAACAAAACAGAGCTACAGCTCATGTTACTGTGAATGGCCATTTCCACTTTAATGACACACAGCTGATGGGGAGACTCTGAGAGCTCAACTTTATGAGGAAAGGAGAGTGGCAGTGGTTGCTGGATCATCATCAGGAACCACTGAGCCACTTTCCTCTTCTGAGCACCTTTCAGTCCAATGTCTGAATGAAAACTAAGTGTGACTATATATTCCTGGCAGATCGATACATCGTATAAAGAGCTGGGCAGGAGCCACAAGCATCACTGTGGTGAAAGGAGTAAAAAGTGGCTATGGATCTACCATGAGCCAGAGCTACAGAGCCTAAACCATGACGCCAAAGCCCAGGCTTTCACACACTGCCCAAGTCAGGATGCTTTCAGCTTTCACAGACAGAATGTTCCTAGGGGCAGGTACCCACAGCATGTCCACAAGCTCAGCCCACCTGCTGGTTAGAGAAGCAGCAAGCTCCTTTAGATTTTTAAGTGAGATCTGGGTTTACAGGGGCTTCCCTGGTGGTTCAGATGGTAAAGAATCTGCCTGCAATACAGGAGACACATGTTCAGTCCCTGGGTTGGAAAGATTCCCTGGAGAAGGGAATGGCAACCCACTACAGTATTCTTGCCTGGAAAAATCCCATGGACAGAGGAGCCTGCCGGGCAACAGTCCATGGAGTTACAAAGAGCTGGACATGACTAAGCGACTAACACTTTCACTTTCTGGGTTTAGAGACTGATGCAGCCATTTCCAGGCAGTCATAAAAGGGAACTAGAGACTAAAATCACAATGTAGGCTAAAATCACCATGACTTATTAATATTTCTATCCTAAGACTGTCACAATCTTATCAACTAGCCTAGGACACATTGCTTTTTGCTTGTGTTCATAAATTCTTGTACCTGTCATTATCTAGGTGTCTTGTTTTAATATCTGTAGTCAAAGAAGCACTTTATCTTTATTTTTATATAGAATATATATTCTATATAAAATTCTAGAATTTTATATAAAATCATTAAATGGTAGAACTGGAAGGGATATAGAGACAATGTGACTAACTTGTCACCTAAAGCAAGACTTGCACACAATATACCAGACTCACCAGGGGTCCTCTTCCTTCTTGCCTACCTTTGTGTCATGTGTTGGCTTCTTCTGAGAACCCTTGTAGCTCATTCTAGCCTGGTGCCTTTGTGGAGTTCACCTTCTTTAGTATAATCCTATTCTCTACTTGGGAAACACACACACACACAATTCCAAGTCACCTCTGTTTAAGCCTGTTCTCTCATTCATTATCTTCAATGCAGAACTAAGAATCTGATCTTGGACATTTTACCATCACTAAAAAAATTAACTTAAAAAGACAATTTTCTTCACCTGAAAAAAAAAAAAAAAATCCCAGCTCTTATTTGTTTGCTGTGGCTGTGCTTCCTTCTTAAATAAATTTATGCTGTTAGAATAGATTCTTATTCTCCAACTTACGTCCATCCCCAGTTCAGAGGATCATGCTATCTCTCGTCAACTTTTCCTCAATTTTATGGCTTCGTACCCACTGTCACGGCCACAAATTTGGTTCAGGGCCGTCATTTAATGTCTGACCTGCCTGTCTTCCAAACTCTAGCGTCTCTGCCCTCTGTTTTTTATGCAGAGATTGATAATTTTTAAGATATATCAAGATTGCATAAAATGCCTTCTTAGATTTCCACAAAATCAAATAGAGTTGATATAAAAGCACTCTAAAAACTATAAAGTACTGTTGCTTCCCTTTCCATTTTCCTTTTCCCTCCTACTTACATCTGTCTTCCAGTTGAGATTTCTTTTTTCATCACAGTGAAGATTTTCTGAACCTCCACTATCCATCAGAATCTTAATTGTGATTGCCTCCTGTCATGCTTTATACTCTGTAACATGGGCCCCAGTCAGATATTTTTTTCTTGTAAACTAGCACATTTATTCCGACACATACTACCCCCAGGACAGACTTTATGCCCGTCTCTCTCTTTGCTCCCAGAGTTGCCTCCACTGACTAAATCAAGTCTCTTCCTTTGTAATTGTGCACAAGACTTCATGCCTCTCTTTGGGCTCCATACAAACGGCTCAGATTATCCTGTTTTGTTTTGTTTTTGTTTTTTTTAATATTTATTTACTCATTTGTCTGCATAGAGTCTTAGTTGTGGCATCTTAGTTGCCTGACCAGGGGTCGAACCTGCATCCCCTGCATTGCAAGGCAGATTCTTAGCCACTAGACCACCAGGGAATCCCTCTCTTGGGTTTTACGAATAACTTCATACATTCCAATAATCTACCCAATCAATAACTGCTTGACTACGTTTGCCTTTTGGTAGAAGATTGAAGGTGTGTATCAATTTGTGTAGACGGTGATTGATATGTGACAATATGTTATGTAACACTGACTATGAGTTCAATGGACCTGTATAAAAATGCCAAGCTTGCCACTTACTAAAGTATGCAGTTGGCCTATTTACTCTGAACCCCTCTTTGCTTATTCCTAATTTACTGGGTAGAGATTATAATTAGAGTAATGTATGCTCTCAGCAAATAAACGTAGCTTTACTATTTCTGTACATGCATATGCCTTTTTAAAACACTTAACTAATATACTAGGTAAGATTTAAAATATGGAATAAAATGCAACACTTTCAAGAACACTGCTCATGTTTTCCTTCTGAAGATGATTGTTTGTTAATTTAAAACAAACCAAAACAAAATCCTTCTGTACTGACTTTGGAGCCCAAATAAATAAACATGCTCATGTTTTAGAATTAAATTTCAAATGAAATTTGAACTTCACTCATAAAGGGACTCAAGGTCAATCAGCATATTCATTGGCAAAAAGAACTAAAACTTTAGCTTAAATTATAAAAGGGAATAAAAATTTAAATATAAACACAACTCTAAAAGTTTTGAGTTATAGCTAATTTTAGCCCACATTTGGTCCTTAACTAAGTATCTATTAAAGTCAGTCCTGTCTTTTTCAAAGCAATGGAAATTTTGTGGGACAAAAAATCATGCCTTTTATTTTCTGTCACACTCTCCTGATCTTACAACAATGTTTTTTCTCTGCTAAGAAATTTGCTCAACAATTCCCTAGAACTTCGAAAGAATTCTGCCTTACTAGTCCTGGGAAAAAAAAAAAAAAAAAGTGGCCATGAGCCATGCCTTTATTTTTGGAGAAATGTTACACAAAAGACAACTGCGCATCTTTAGAAAGGACAAGAGGAAGCCAAATGGAAAGTTCCTGGAAGGGAAAATCTCACTCTGCACAACAGCTACATTTAACTACACAAGACAAAATGTTACCTCCCAAACATTACAAGCAGTAGAAATAAACATACATGCAAATTGAAAGCAACACTGCTACTCCAAACCCTTTCACTGGCTTCTTTTTAAGGCTTCCTGCTGCTGCTAAGTCACTTCAGTCGTGTCTGACTCTGTGCGACCCCATAGACGGTAGCCCACCAGCTCCCCCGTCCCTGGGATTCTCCAGGCAAGAACACTGGAGTGGGTTGCCATTTCCTTCTCCAATGCAGGAAGGTGAAAAGTGAAAGCAAAGTCGCTCAGTCGTGCCCAACTCTTAGCCACCCCATGGACTGCAGCCTACTGCTATGCATAAATGGGCTTCCCAGGTGGCAGTGCAGTGGTAAAGAATCCGCCTGCCAATGCAAAAGGCAAAAGAAGCACGAGTTCGATCCCTGGGTCGGGAAGATCCCCTGGAGGAGGACATGGCAACCCAGTCCAGTATTCTTGCCTGGAGAATCCCATGGACAGAGGAGCCTGGCAGGATACAGTCCACGGGGTCACAAAGAGTCAGACATGACTGAGCACACATACATCACGCATCATGCATGCATAAATAATCTTTCTACTGTTACTCATAACACATGTATGTACATATAACATATATATATACAGATGCATAAATATGATTTGTCTTTTCCTAGTTAACAAATCTTTTTTTTACAAACACTTTCATAATTATTTTAACAGCTCTATTTGGCTCTACAAGCTTATTTAGTAAGATGGTTCATACAGTCCTATGTCTTGGCGTAGCCACTGCTTAGCCTAGACTTAACAACAACTAAAATAACCTATAATTCAAAATTGTTTGATACTGAAAAGCAATTCTTTCTACCTCCACTTATTGAAAACAACTTAAAAAACAGCCAGACCAAAGGTAGAATACTAAAGTATATTTAAGTCAGGATGGGCGAGGAGGAGAGAGAATAGGGAGGCAGTGCTTTCACATGGAGAAGGCAATGGCCCCCTACTCCAGTACTCTTGCCTGGAAAATCCCATGGACGGAGGAGCCTGGTAGGCTGCAGTCCATGGGGTCACGAAGAGTCGGACATGACTGAGTGACTTCACTTTCACTTTTCTGAATTGGAGAAGGAAATGGCAACCCACTCCAGTGTTCTTGCCTGGAAAATCCCAGGGACAGCGGAGCCTGGTGGGCTGCCGTCTATGGGGTCACACAGAGTTGGACATGACTGAAGCGACTAAGCAGCAGCAGCTTTCACACAGAAAAAGAAACCAAGGAGATCCTACAATTAAAGATCCTTTAGCCTTACTCTGCAGAAAATGCCAAATGACAACCAAATCCTGACCAGGAACTGAAAATTCCCATTCTAATGGTACTTGGTGATGATATTGCCAAAGTTAGAGGGGTTGTGACTCCAATTCTATTATCAACACACAGCAGAGTGCTTCATACCATCCTTATGTACCCACAACCAAATCATCATCTCAATGTCAAAGAAACACCTTCCAGGTGAAACATCCATGTGGAGGGCCCTGAGCCAGCCTCTGCTTCAGATTCTCTGGAGCCTTAAAGCAATAATATACAGCTCTTGCTGCTTTCTCTCAAGATCTTTCATTACCTTCCTAGAATATAATATCAGGGCATGCAGGCCAACTGCTTTACAGTTGGCAAAGGGCACAGGTTTAAGAAATGGCATTTTGCATGCATAAAAACAAGGAGGCAACACCCTATCTTTTTTTTTAAGTGGTTGCTACAAATGAAATAGAAGATGAAGATCCCTGTTGTGCAAAATTGCTTTCAGTCTTGTGGAGAGAGACAAGGGTCTAATTAAAGTTGGGTTGAGAGGCAAAGCATCTCTACAAATGCTCACCAGAAATCATGATAATCTGCCTTGTGCATGTGAGCTCAGTCATGTCCAACTCTCTGCAACCCCATGGACCATAGCCCACCAGGCTCCTCTGTCCATGGGATTCTCCAGGCAAGAATACGGAAGCAGTTTGCCATTTCCTCCTCCGGGGATCTTCCTGACCCAGGGATCAAACTCATATCTCCTAAGTCTCTTACATTTGGCAGGCAGATTCTTTACCACTGTGTGCCCCAGGTATCATCATCTCCTGTACGTTTTTTTATTCAAAAAAAAAAAAAAGCTTTCCCAGGCCCACATCCCAGGAAAGTCCTGAAGATGTTAGAAATGAATGAATACAACCACTGGGGGAGCAGACAACTGTCAATGGAGGAAGAGGCCCAAGGAGTTGGGCATATGAATGTCAAAGTGTCTGAAAGAAACTTCAGACCCCACCCACAGCCTACTCTGTCAACCTGACCCACCCTGGGCCCACGCACCTGACTTCTGCAGCAAAATGTTACAGCCGGTTCTTTACTAACTGAGAGAGTCAACTGAAACATCCACTGCTTGGAAAAGAGTGAGGGATATATCACCTGCTTTGTGTGACCTTAGGCCACTGGGCAATAGGAAGTCTCTGGAGTAAGTCATGAGGGATTGGTTTCATGATCTGCTCTTAACTTTCTATCCCACCTGTTCTCTTCCCACAGCCTACCTTCTGTAAGACTGGACTTAAGGTGGACTGGAAATATAAGGTAAACTAAAGTCCTGGAGGGCTCCCTAGGGCTCAGACGGTAAAGAATCAGCCTGCAATGCAGGAGACCTGGGTTTGATTCCTGAGTTGGATAAAATCCCCTGGAGGGCATGGCAACCCATTCCAGTATCATTGCCTGGATAATGCACATGGACAGAGGAGCCTGGTGGGCTACAGTCCATGGGGTCACAAAGAGTTGGACAGGGCTGAGCGACTAAGCACACAGCACACAAAGTCCTTGAAGGTTTATGAAGATGCCACATTCTTCACATCAAATGACATTTTTACGTGGTGTAAGTAAGTAAAGTCACTCAGTCGTGTCCGACTCTTTGTGACCCCACCAGGCTCCTCAGTCCATGGGATTCTCTAGGCAAGAATACTGGAGTGGTTTACCATTTCCTTCTCCAGGGGATCTTCCCAACCCAGGGATCGAACCTGGGTCTCCCGCATTGGAGGCAGACGCTTTAACTTCTGAGCCACCAGGGAAATTTTACGTGGTGTGGTAGGCCACAAAGATGTCTAAGTCTTAATCCTATTACTGTGATTATTTACCTTATGTGTAAGGAAATATGCACTTTGAAGATATGATTAAGCCAAGGATATGGACATGGGTAGGTTATCCTGGATTATCTGGGTGAGCCAAATATAATCACAATGGTCATTAAAGGAAGGAAGCCAGAAGAGAAGGGGCCATGAGCCAAGGAATGGAAGCAACTTCTGGAAACTGAAAGGACAAGAAAAGATTCTCCAGGAGAACAGCATCCTATAGACTATATTTTATACACATACGACCAACAGAACTGCAAAATAACAAATCTGTGATATTTTAAGCCACTAAAGCTTGTGGCAATTTGTTACAACAGTGACAAGAAATTAATATACCTGGTTAATTCTTATTCATCCTAAACTCAGCTTAGGCACCCTTTCCTATAGGAAGCATCCCCTGAAAGCTCAGACCCCATATCTGCCCTCCGTCCTTCTCCTCCTCCTGGTTAGTTTTTCTTCTCTTTGCAAAGCACCTGGCATTTACCTTCATATGGCCTAGAGCGATGACTACACAAATATTGGTTTCCTTAACTGGATTAGGATGCTCCCTCTTAAGGGTAGAACTCTTAATGGTTATAGTTATTTTCTTATTTCCAATGTTTATCATTGTTTCTGACAGATAGGGGCACGCAAATGCTCATAATTTTTTTCCTGCAAGTTAGCATGACTCATCCTTTAATTCTCAACAGGATACCAGCCTTCACTTCCTTCAGTTCAGTTCAGTTCAGTCGCTCAGTCGTGTCTGACTCTGCGACCCCATGAATCGCAGCACGCCAGGCCTCCCTGTTCATCACCATCTCTTGGAGTTCACTCAGACTCACGTCCATCGAGTCCGTGATGCCATCCAGCCATCTTATCCTCAGTCGTCCCCTTCTAATAGAGTTTTGCCAAGAAAATCCACTGGTCATAGCAAACACCCTCTTCCAACAACACAAGAGAAGATTCTACACATGGACATCACCAGATGGTCAACACCGAAATCAGATTGATTATATTCTATGCAGCCAAAGATGGAGAAGCTCTATACAGTCAACAAAAACAAGACCAGGAGCTGACTGTGGCTCAGATCATGAACTCCTTCACTTCCTTACTCCACAATAAAGACTGAGATGATAGACAAGCAATTAGTTCATTGCCACGGGCTCAGAAACCCTATATAAATGGCTCCTTTCTCCTCCAAAAAAAGCAGTAACCATTCTTTTTCTCTCCAATGAAAAAGTTTATACAGTTTTTGGTTCTGAGGAGAAACCAAGTATTACACTGGGTGAAAAAGAAAAAATAGAACAGGAACAGCTAAATGGATAAATTCTCAAAAAGTTATTAAGGTGAACTGTATTTTCCAAAGATGACCCCAGGAGTCTCTTCCACCCACATGTTCTTCTGCACTGTGACCCTTACACTCCTCCATCAAGAAGTGAAGTCATTGCCCTCCCCTTGGCATCTGGGTTGGCCTTAGTGACTCGCTTGTAACCCACAGAACATAGCAGAAGCGACACTGGTGACTTCAGAGGAAAGTTCAAAAGACACGTTGTGACATCTGTCTCTCTGAATGCTCTGCAGCTGCTCCCTCCTGGACACTCCCTGTTAGAGGCCAGCTGTCAGGCCACAAGAAGTCCAGCCACAGGGAGTTCCACATGCAGGCAACTCTGGTTGACTCACAAACTCAGCCTTTGAGTCATCACAGCCCAGAAACTAAACATATGAGCAAGAAAATCTCCAAGTGAAACCCCGCCTCATTAATCGGATCTTCCCTGATGAGACCCTAGATCAGTTCAGTCGCTCAGTCGTGTCCGACTCTTTGCGACCCCATGAATCGCAGCACACCAGGCCTCCCTGTTCATCACCATCTCTCGGAGTTCACTCAGATTCACATCCATCGAGTCCGTGATGCCATCCAGCCATCTCATCCTCGGTCGTCCCCTTCTCCTCCTGCCCCCAATCCCTCC
>SJYT01015823.1:495742-522124 GCA_006410635.1 Cephalophus harveyi | reverse complement strand
TTTTTGAGATTGCATCCAAGTACTGCATTTCGGACTCTTTTGTTGACCATGATGGCTACTCCATTTCTTCTGAGGGATTCCTGCCCGCAGTAGTAGATATAATGGTCATCTGAGTTAAATTCACCCATTCCAGTCCATTTTAGTTTGCTGATTCCTGGAAAGTCGACGTTCACCCTTGCCATCTCTTGTTTGACCACTTCCAATTTGCCTTGATTCATGGACCTGACATTCCAGGTTCCTATGCAATATTGCCCTTTACAGCATCAGACCTTGCTTCTATCACCAGTCACATCCACAGCTGGGTATTGTTTCTGCTTTGGCTCCATCCCTTCATTCTTTCTGCAGTTATTTCTCCACTGATCTCCAGTAGCATATTGGGCACCTACTGACCTGGGGAGTTCCTCTTTCAGTACCCTATCATTTTGCCTTTTCATACTGTTCATGGGGTTCTCAAGGCAAGAATACTGAAGTGGCTTGCCATTCCCTTCTCCAGTGGACCACATCCTGTCAGATCTCTCCACCATGACCCGCCCGTCTTGGGTTCAGTCGTGTCCACCTCTGTGCAACCCCATAGCTGGCAGCCTACTGGGCTCCCCCATCCCTGGGATTCTCTAGGCAAGAATACTGGAGAGGGTCTGGCACTCTAATGCATATTACTTTATCTTAAAAAATAGATATCAATATCTGATGTTGAAGCCCACCAGTCTTCAACTGGTGGGTTAATCTCTTCATTTTTCTTTAAGGAGATGAATGAATCCCATTTACTAAATGAGATAAAAGCATGAAAAACAATCTTGAGGGCAAAGACCCTGCCACGGTCCTCTCCTCCCGAGGATTCTGGTGGCTGGCTGTGTGTTCTCTCTGCTATGGGCAGCTCAATAGGTATTTCTCATTGACCAAGATTCTACCTGCACTGGGCATCTGAGATCATAAGGACAACTTTTCCTAATCAGGAACAACTGCCTCCCAAACCTCCCTAAACACAAGATTTCAGTGACATTTTGCTAAAATGACAAAAATGTACTGTTCACTGTGACATATATAAGGGAAAAAAATCCCCTCACATAAAGATAGGAGCAAAAGAGAAAAGAAATTCAGAAGATGCTGACCTGTGGGTGGCATTATATTCTTTTAAAACAAAGATCAACATAAACTAACACAAATATTCAAACCTCAGATTGAACAGATAAATAAGTAGATGCTCTTCTCATCTACGCCTAAAAATGTAGATTCTGGTTATTAGGATAATCCTTCTCCTGGCCTGTCTACATGAATACCACAGCTTGAGGTCAGTGCAAGTCAAGAGCACACACAAAACCAGCACTGACCTTGTCCCCTCTCCCATGTGACATGGTTTGTTTTCTCTGAGAAGCAACTGCTGGCCCAAGAAGACATCAGAATTTAAACACCCACTGTCGTTCATAAGAAATTACACAAATGAGGGAGATTTGGGTTAAAGCTCTACAAATTCAGAGTCGAAACTTACTTCTCTGTACTACTAACCAGCTATAAGATTTAGGATTACTTTTTGTTTTTCTCAATTGAGTACACATAATGCCCTAAATGGCTAAACCATATACAATTCTGATACCAGATAGTTAAAACTCAATTCTGTAAGTCTTTTGTATTATGTGTAAGAAAGGCACTCTACCTTATCTAAGAGAAAACAAATTTAACATTCATCTCATTATTTACTGGTTTCAATAAATACTGACTCTGCTGCTGCTGCTGCTGCTGCTAAGTCGCTTCAGTTGTGTCCAACTCTGTGCGACCCCATAGACGGCAGCCCACCAGGCTCCCCCGTCCCTGGGATTCTCCAGGCAAGAACACTAGAGTGGGTTGCCATTTCCTTCTCCAATGCATGAAAGTGAAAAGTGAAAGTCAAGCCGCTCAGTCGTGTCTGACTCTTAGAGACCTCATGGACTGCAGCCTACCAGGCTCCTCTATCCTTGGGATTTTCCAGGTAAGAGTACTGGAGTGGGGTGCCATTGCCTTCTCCGAAATACTGACTCTATACAATTATAATTTCAAGGCATAATTTGATCTGCAGTATAATCAGTTGCTTGTTAATATTACAACAGTTATATCTACATTGCACAGATTCTTTACCAGCTGAGCCACAAGGGAAGCCCAAGCATACTAGAGTGGGTAGCCTATCCCTTCTCCAGGGGATCTTCCCAACCCAGGAATCGAACCAGGGTCTCCTGCAATGCAGGCAGATTCTTTACCAACTGAGCTATTCAGGGAAGCCCAAGGAAGCCCAGTGACAAGGGTCACTGATAACTGTATGGTGAGTGCTTCCAGTGTGGAAAAGACTTTTCAGCATGTGATATGATCTAATGATAAAGATTTTCAAGTTCTATTAGCTTCATATGCTATTTTACTTTCATTTTAGACCCATCCACCCACATAGCTCCTTATTTATAAATACACGTTTTACATACTGTTTATGACATATAAAAACAGTCACAGACAAGCACTCACACATTCTTCTCTCTCAAGACTCTATGTGTTTTATGGGACAGGGTGCTCGGGGCTGGTGCACTGGGATGACCCAGAGTGATGGGATGGGGAGGGGGGGTTCAGGATGGGGAACACATGTACACCCACGGCTGATTCATGTCAATGTATGGCAGCGCCGCTACAGTGTTGCAGAGTAATTAGCCTCCAATTAAAATGAATACATTTATTTAAAAAGAGACTCTATGTGTTTTGGAAGCCAGAATATGAATTTAAAGATTCACTACTATTCTTCATCATTTTCTTAGAACCCAGATATTTTTTTTACTACTAAGTTTGAATACAGAAAAAGACAGTACTAGGTTCTGTCCATGGTTGGAATTAGCAAAATGGATAATATAAAAATCTAAAAGCAGTGACAGCAGGGGAGGAAGGCCATGTAAATAAAGAGGCAGGAGGACCGTTTTCCCTGTTGACAGAAGCATCTTTGAAGCTTGCCAGCCCATGAAGAGGATTATGTGTCAGTCATTAGTATACCTGTCAGCTGCGGTAGCGAATCCAATTAAGGGAGCAGAGCAGGAGCATGGACTCCTAGGTCCTGTCTCAGGATCCTGATACATAACCAGGTCCAAACATCACCCGAAACAGAAGTTCAAAATCAGGAGCACCAAATCTTAACCCCAGCTCTTCTGCTTGTCTGACAATGGGGCCATGGGCAAACGATATATTTGAAATTTTATTCTCCTATGACATGGAGATATTAACACTTGTCTATAAGAACCAAGCAATTTCATGTTGTATTCAGCAAGCCGCCAACACACAGTAGGTCCTCAATAAATACTCCAAATAGTTGTGTTCTACTCTAGAGGGTCCCAGGAAAGACGAGAGAGAGTTTGGAAGTCCCTCTGAGATCTGGATTTTTCATCCAGCTTGGGTCTTAAGCCAAAAGCATCTGAAATCAAATGGGATTACCAGGATAAAAGGCACACCTTGGCTGATGTTCCTATTATAACCTGGGGCTCCAAGTGCCTTCCATTGCTTTTGTCACGTCCCACCTCAAAGTAGCCTCAGATGTTAGACACATACACGGGAGTTGGCAGGCACACTTCTTGGCTATAGAATGCTGCATGCCACCACCAAAGGAAACTGGCTATAAGTTCAGTTGTGATGTCTTGCTGTTTTGGTTCAGAATCCCTGGTGTCACATTATCTGTGTGTAACTGTTTCATTTGTTGTCATTTCGTTTCCATTTCAAACATGCATGTGCACTGGTTTATTGTTTTCATGTGACAGGACTGCTTGATTAAGATTACAAACTGCTAAAAATCAGTGTCTGTATTTATTTGATCAGTTCCTCATGCATCCAGCAAAGCAGGAATCATACATATGATTTGAGCAAAGTAACTATGATGAAAGAGCTCATAAAATGTACAAGGTGGATGCTCAAGTAACAACCATAATGAAAACCACATACGTTTAACAAAACCAGTTTTCAGACTTGGCTATTTCATATTCTCCATAGGAAAAGGAGTGCTACAAAGAGTTTTTAATTCTTCTTGGAAATGGGACAGCCAAGAAAGTTTAATGCATCCATTTAAGATATTTAAACTAAGTTCATTACTTCTCCCTGAGTGACATTTGAGAAAATTAACAATTATATCTTTGGGCCCTAGAATAAATAAAAAGTAAACCATGGTGGTGGACGTTAACTAGACTTATTGCTGTGATCACTTTGCAATATATACAAATATCAAATTACTATTACTATGTTGTACACATGAAACTATTATGTTATATGTCAATTCTATTTCAATAACATACACACACACACAAAAGGTAAATCATTCTGTTCAAAGATGTCCAAAGATAAGGTGCTCGTGTGAACATACTTTTTAAGATGAGAATATCCTACCTCCTTAAAGTTGTCAAATGCTGATAAAATGATTTCATGCCCGCCTCTGACAAGACAAACGGCTGCCAACAGCTCTAAGACAAGGGCTTTTGTTCTGTCAAAACAAGAAGGAAAAAACTCACAAATCAGTGAAAGGGAATGAACGATGAGTCAGCTGTTCCTTCCAAGATGAATATGATAATAAATATTTGCCAGTGTATTTTTTTAAATGTTTACTAATTAAGGCACAGTTATATTAAAACACATACATTTTAAAACCTTTACGATCTTCTACACATGTGGCTTCTCTGGGGTAGCAAGTTTGCAAGGCATATTTCCCACTCCCAGGATTATAAGTTACTTATAAATGAAAATTACTTCTGGGAAGGTTAAGTCTTTTTGTTCTATCATCAAGTAACTCAGTGTAATATGGTCAAAAAAGTATTTTTTAATGAGTTAAAGAAGATAGGAAACAGAATTTTCAGTAAAATCACCCATTGGATAAATATTTTCTCTGGTTTTGGAGTCAAAGATATAACATTTGCTGAAAAAATTCAAAATCAACTGAAATCAATGTCCTATTAATACACTGCAAATCTGCTAATTTGCAGTGGCTCCATACAAGTCTCCCATGATAATGCAAGCTTCCAAAACTTCTTCTTCCCATACAGGATCTGAAAGGAGCTGGCTTACAGCTGTGCTAATATAAGAATATTTTCTCTGACTCAAGAAAATAAAACTTCTAAAACATTAAATAAATATAAAATCTAAAATATTTTTAGAAGGAGAACCTTAGAGATATAATTTAAGTTTTCAACCACAATGTCAAGGACAGCATCATTTCTTCAGAGTATGATTACTTCAGTATTTCATCTTTTTTTCTGGAATAAAAGCTATTGCCAACCTCTAAACAAAGATCATTCTGAAAACCCACAGTATCAACTGTCTTAAGAAAAATGAATAATGACTTCCCTCAGTATCAGAGAGAGAGACAAAGAAGCATGACTACTTGGGATTCTAGTAAACTTAAGGAAGCGAGCACAAAGTTGCAAAGGCATTCATCAGGGGAAGTATGAAATAATATTCAACATTTAAATAGGATTTACAGTTTGCATTGCATTTTCGATCACAAAGGGTGTAACTTCTAATCAAATTTTTTTAGCTGAATGAACAGTTTTCAGATGTGCAATCTTGTCAGAGAGATCTGATAAAAGGGAGTAACAGTGTGAAACTAGACATGCATTAGAACAGGAAAGGCATTATACTAACTAAAATAAATTGGTGAAGACAGGCTTTTGGAGGTAATCTGTGAAATGAATAGTATATGGCACTTGCCTTTATAGGAAAGTGAACATGAAAAGAAGCCTGCATGCAGTTATTTTTGTTTTGTGGTGTTTGGTTTGGTAATAAAAGTTACATGTGTAAAGATTGCAAATGAAGTGTGGACAAGCAGTAGTAGTTTTAGTGAGCTTTCAGCACCAAGTGGTGTGGCTAGGGCTCTATCAAGACTCTCCTGGATCCAATCCTGACAACCTGGCAGCTTCAAGCTCTTCACCAAGTTTTGCTAAATTTGCAAGGATGCTGAGAACCAGGCCTCAAGAGGAATGAAAGCCTGAAGAAAAGGGCCAGAGTTGTCACCAGTTTCTCAACTCTGCCACATGTAAAACTGTAACATTGATGAAAAGAAAATTCTACTTAGCCAAGGAGTCTACTGGCAATCCGAAATCAAAAAGTCACTCTTCAAAGTTTCCAAACTCTAATCTGATTCTTGACGAGCTCTCTGCTGTCCCTAGTTTGATTAAGATTTGGACAGTATGAATCCAGCTTACCTTGGATTCTTGTTGTTCAGGCTTAGTGCAATCTCGTTGACAGCATGTGGGTGAGACATGACCATGTTGAAACCATACTGAAGCGGATTTGAAAAAACAAAGCATTACGAGCTATTTGAGAGAACTGCCAATGTCGATTAAAAAGCAAAAACCTGAAGCTTCTACCTAATGTAATTTTATATCATCATAAGTACACTTATGTCTCTAGCACAGTGTCTGCACATATTTCTCTATGAAAAATTTCAGTAGTGATGCTATTATCAAGGTACTATATTCCCATTCTCTATGAATAAACTATATGTGTCTCTATCAAAATGATGAAAAGGTTCCAGGCCAGTGATCTCAATCCTGCTGTTTGGAAAAGTCAACAAAACACCAGCTCTCTGGGCCTCACTCCAGGTCAATTTATTCTGAATCTCAAGGATAGGGCCCTGGCATGTGAATTTCTTTGAGCTGACTTCACTACGCAGCAGGGTTGACGATCACCACCTCTAATCCCTTCTCTATCAGCAATGGCTCTTAGGACCCAAAGCCTAGGGAAAACCTGCTTTGCTCTGAGGCATGTTACCTCGTCCTTCTATAAAATGAACAAAGCTCAGTAAAAGGATCAAGAATCATTCTCAATTCTGCCAAGTTGAGGAATTATTCCTTTTCCTGCAAACTCTCAGCTCATGACCTTATTTCCAATTATACCCAGAAAACATAAGCAATTAGGAAAAAAAGTTCCAAAGCTCCCACCACCACATCAATACACCCACACAGATCTGTGGCTTCCCTCCTTACTTCTTCCTAAAGATGAACTCTCCACGCTCCCATCTAAGGCCCTTCCCCTACTTGAGCTCTTGATTCCAATCCCTCTCACTACTCAAGAACATTATCAGTCACGTCTGACTCTTTGTGACCCCTTGGACTGTAGCCCACCAGGTTCCTCTGTCCATGGAATTCTCCAGGCAAGAATACTGGAGTGGGTTGCCATGCCCTGCTCCAGGGGATTGTCCCGACCCAGGGATCAAACCCAGGTCTCCTGCACTGCAAGTGGAGTCTTTACCATCTGAGCCACCAGGGAAGACCAAAGAACATCATATGCTCCAGCAATTCTCCCATTCCCCCATCATTATTTTTCTCTCTGACTCATTACCATTAGCATAAAAAACATGATGCAAATTCTTTTATCTTAAACAACAAAAACAGAATCTCTCTGGACCCTACAACCTGTGTTCAGCCACTGTCTCATTTTTCTGCTATTCTTTGATAGCAAAATTCTAAATCACTCATGGTCTCCAATTCCTCTCCTCCTATTCTCTCTCAACACCATGTCCACCGGGCATTGCATCCCCACCATTCCAACGAAACTGTATCAAGATGACTCAAGACCTGCACTTTGCTAGAGCCCATGCCATAACTTCCTCTTACCAGACTCAGCAGCAGCACTGGGCACAGCCAACCACTCTCTCTCCTGGACCTGGCTCCTACTTCTTGGCTGCTTCCCAGTCAGTCTAGCTAGAGTATTCCCTCATCTCGCTGACTTTAAACAAGGTGCCCAAAGTTATTTGAGACCCAGCTTATTCTTTGCTTCTCTGTCTATCCCTGCTGATCTCTTTCACTTCTGTCTTTATAGGCCAGCTACTGACTCTCAAACTTGTAGCTCCAGCCCAGACCTCCAGACCCTGAACTCCCGACTAGCATTGCTGACCACCTATTTAAGATCTCTATTTAGATGTCTATGGACATCTCACAGTTCACCTCTCTCCAACTGGAATACTAATAAGGTCTCCCAAATCTGCTCATCTTGCAGCCTTCCATGTCTTAGCAGATGGCAACTCCATCTCAGAGGTGCCCAGGACAAACCGCTGACAGCTGTCCTTGATTCCTCCCCACATCCCCACTGCTATGCCCTTACCACCAAAACAAAGTCACACTCTGGCCACCTCTCATCACCTCTGCTGCTGTTACCTTGGTTCATACCGCCATCAACATTCACCTAAATTAACGCAACAGCCTTCTGAAAGGTCTACCCCCTTTTGTCTTTGCCCCCGGAGTCAATCCTAACAAAGAAGCCAGATGGACCATGCTAAATTCCGGTGACAGATCAAGTCACACTTTTCCTCAGAATCCTTCAATGGCATACCAGTCAGCGTGAAGCCAATGTCCTTTCAATGACTTAAAGCTCTACATAACCAGGACCCCTCTGTAACTTCAGATTTCACCTTCTACTCCTCTCCACTTACTCATCCTGATCCAGTCAAACTGACCTGAGCACACCACACCTATTCCTGCCTCAGCAACTTTTGCACTTGCCCTTCTCTCGGACTATAATTTTCTTTCCTAAATATTCCTTACCTTGTTCCCTTATTCTAGTTGTTACATAAATGTTACCTTCTCCATGACACTTTTCTGGCTAGCCTATTTAAAAATGAACTTGCATTTTTGGCACTTGTTCTTACTGCTTGATTATTTTTTCTACAGGACTTAGTTTTCTGGAGCCAGTCTTCCTCAGTTCAAATTCGAGTTCACTGCTTATAGCCATACTTAATTTCTCTGTGTTTCAGTTTCCTCATGAGTACAATGGGAGAGTAATATTACCAATCTCACAGGACTCTTTTGAGGCTTAAATGAATCTCTTTCATCACTTATTATCTGGAGTGCTATATAATTCACCAATTGTCTATCACTGTCTCCCCTCAATAGAAAGTAAGTTTCCTGGGGTATTTATTTTTTTGCTGCTGTGTTCCCTACGCCTAGAATAGGATCTATCAGGCAATGCTCAAAAAGATTAATTGACTGAAAGAATAAATGCATGTTTCCCTTCTTAAGTTTAATCTGGCAAGTTTATGTTGGGTTTGAACTCTAATACTGATCTATGTATTTATCATCGGTTTCTATTTGGATCCATCTATAGAATCTGTGTCAATGGAGATAAAATCCTGCTTTCTTATTTGAACCATGTCTAAATTCTCAGCCATGGTTTGATTTTATAACTACGCTTTTGACCCTTCAGCTCACCGTAGATACTGCAGGCTCTAATTCCCACTCTGTCGTTAGGATTAATCCCACGTACTGTAATTAGTAACTCCCAGTGATTCTCAGAGTGAAGATAATCCGTATTAGTCATCTAAGGAGGACTCTGCTCTTCTACCAAGCATCCTCTAAGTGCTTCTCATGAAGATTAGGAACCACAGGGTCCAACACACAGTAATTATAATTCCTTGCCTGTTATCACATAACTCTTTGAGGAACAATGACCTACCCAGTGTGTGAGATCATTCATTCCCAGGTTCCTAAAGTTGTTCCATTATTGCCCCAAACCAGTGGCTTACTCTGTCTCTAATAGTCACAAACACAAATAATCTAGATAAGCTTACCACTAGAGGAGGAAAATATCTTCCCTTTAAATACATTATACATCAGAAATGCTAACTAAAAGGGCAATGAATTATGAGCAGAAGGAACCAGACCTTTCTTCTCTAAAAAATTTCATTAAATCCTGATATTTACTTCAAATAGAAATACAAAGATACCAAAGAGAACAACAGTGAGTCTGATGATTTCAGATTTTTTTTTTAAGGATTATAAATAGAAACATACCTGATAATTCATGATGGCACGTAAACACATGATACAGACATGCACGTCATCTTTCTTACTCACTAATCTTGAATTTTTCAGGGTTCTTCTGCTTGGCAAAGTATTGTATCTACAAATAAAAAGGGAAACTTCTATAAAACTAAGGATTACTTTCTTAGCATGGGCAGATGCACTTTAAAAATGGACACTGTTCTCTATTTGTTCCTACACCAAAATGAAAATTGCAAGTCAAACCACCACTAACAAACCTATCAAGCACCACAAGCACCCCATCACCACAAAACTGCTTCCGCAGACTATGAGGCCTAGACAATCCCGTGAAGTTGTTATCGTCTTGTCAGGCCATATACCCGTGGACAGTGATGCTCAACTCCACTCACAGCATATAACAAATCAGACTGTACATGAGACTCATCAACAAGCCAGGCTCTAATGTACAGACCAAGCTAGATTTTCAGACATGACATGCACGCAGATTACATATGTGAACAAGTGAAGGGCTAAAACTCAGCTTGTAACAGAGATCTCCTATCATCTGACCCAAATTTAACTGTACCTTCTCATCACTGCTTTTAAGAGTCCCTGTTTCAGAGTTTAAGCCTAGGCAAGGTCATACAGCTGTCATATCAGCCTGTGATACTGAATTTTAATATGCAAAACCTAAACAGTATACACATGACTCCACACCCTCACCCAAACTCTGGTCTAGCAGCTAAAACTGAGACAGAACTGTGGTGACATTTCCAACGGTTAGGATGTTACAACGTCGGGGTTCATTCTGGAGACCCTGCATTACTAGGCCTTAGTTCTCCCTTCTGCAGATTTATCAGAATATACAAGGCATGAAGAGTGACAGTGTAAGATAGGGAAAGTGGAAAGATGACAGCTCCAAGGGTTTCACTATGAGCCTTAAATGACAGCTTCAGAGGAAAAACAGGTAAGCTTTCTCTGTAACTCCAAGCCTGAAATGAAAGCAAGTATCAAAAGCCGTCAACTACTTTCTGAGAGTCAATGATAGAAATGCTCCACAAAAGCAGCTACAGACCTTCCCTCTCCTTGAATTAAGCTAGTTAAAAAAATTTAAGGAAGCCATGATTAATATTAACTGCTTTCAGAAGTCTCACAGGTGCGGACTAAGAGTTGAAAACTGAATTGACAGGTTTGTCTCCAATGGTTCAGCTGAGCAGAACTTTGGCATTTTCTATTCAAAAACCATCAAACAGAAAAAAAAAAAAAAAGATGATTCGTTTACATAAGCCTACTAATGAGCCAAAGAAATTTTTGAAAAGCACCCCAGTAAGTCACTTGCCTCAACATACCTGACTATGCAAAATCTGGTTTGCTCATGCTACTTTTAGGGAATGTTTTTTCTAAGGACTGTTGGCTTTCCTCACCCTGGAAAACAACATTTCAGCAATGGAAGATAGCCTAACTCAGTTTTGAATGCAAAAACAAAGTTCAGGAAACACATTCAGATTTCGCTGTTAGCAAGCCTAATTTCAAATTCTAAAATATAGTTTTAAAAGGTGTTGCACTCGGTCATAACTGCAGCCCAAGCATGATGGCTGACACCCAACCGAGGTCGCATAGAATCTGGGGCTGCTTCAAACAACCACAGGACCAGTCTGACCCAAGAATCTGCAGTCTTCTTAGTCTATACCCAAAGCTCTCTCCCTTCCTCTGCCCTTCTGAATTTATTTTAACCTCAGGTTTATATTTCTTTAGTGGAATCACTTATCTGTTTTATATTAGAGAGATGGTTATTTTTCTTTAATATAAAACAGACAAGTGATTAGTATAAAACAAAGAAATCTAAGTTTTAAAAAAGAAAAGGTGTTATGAAGGGAATCAATCATCCTTTGCTAAATTATATTTAAATGCAGCAGTGACTGCAGAAGTTATATTGACCAAAGCCAACTATTCTTTAAGGAACACGGAACAGGTCATTCACACAGGCACATACTTCCACATCACTTCCAAAAACAGTTTAATGATTCCAGCAAGCACACCAAACTTACACATTTAATGGTACTTCCTAGGCATAAATGCGGGCAGGAGGAGAAGGGGACGACCGAGGATGAGATGGCTGGATGGCATCACGAACTCAATGGATGTGAGTCTGAGTGAACTCCGAGAGATGGTGATGAACAGGGAGGCCTGGCGTGCTGCGATTCATGGGGTCGCAAAGAGTCGGACACGACTGAGCGACTGAACTGAATCCATAACATTAGCTATACCATAATAAGACTTCTAAGACGGAGTCATTGTCCTTACTGACATTATTCGCAGAAACCAGTAAACATTGATAATATCCTACTTACTAAACATTAACACAAAAGACTTGTATTTGTTGTAGTACGTGGTTAATCTCAAATACATTTTCTGAATCAACGTTTGAAATGTATTTAATATGAAAAAGCACATGGATACTTATCAATATTCAAGGAGTTTAGAAAGCATACAAAGATGGCAATAAGTAAAACTGATATAGTTAAAGTAAGTAAAAATTTATTAATGTTATTCTGTGCTTAAAAAAAGTTGAACTTTCTAAGGTGAATGATAGTTGATATAAAATTAATTTTTCTCTGATTTTTTATTTATATAAAAATAGAATTAAAGGCAACATTTGCACTTGTGTTAAAACACCACCATAACCAGCAACAACAACCAACCACAGTATTGACAGTTTAAGGAGATCTGTGATATTATTTACATCAACCTTTCCTGATACAGATGAGAAAAATGATGACCCAATGTTACATCTACAGAGCAAGTAGACGTTAAGAGATGAGACCAGACCCCCAAGTCTCCTCCCTGGAATTCAGGGCGGTCGCTTTCTCCAGGTTGCTTCTCAACCTGACTCATCCATCACGTGATCACATGAAGAAGCTACCGCCTCCAGCCATATGTGCTAATGAATTCCCTCTCAAAGGTTCCTATTCTGTCATCCCAACAGAGTTTTCTGTCCTGGCTCTTAAAAGATATCTTTCCCCTACCTCTCCAATAATTATCCCACCGTATAGAATTAAGGCTTAGGTGGCTAAGAAGAGCAGTATCTGAGCATTTTCAGAACATAGTGGCTGATCCACTCTGTAAGCAAAGTTTTCTTTTTAAATCTTTATCCTCAATCACTTACCAGGCAAGGATTTTTTTTTTTTTAACTTAGTAATAAATTTTTCTCCGTATTTTGTAATTCTCATTCAAAAAAAATTCTCCCCTATTAAGTAAATGCTCACCTGATAAACTTCACAACTCTTTACCTCAGCAGAAATGACTGAGAATCACTTTAAGTCCCCAAGGCTAGATTCTAGGGACTGGTCATGGGTTGGCATGTACATTAACCTACTCTTCATCATGCACATTTTGTAGAATTTGACCATTTATGTCAGGAGATATTTATTTGCTTTAATTATCACCTGAGTAACTTTCCACCTTTTACCTTTTTGAACATGTTTTAAATCCAGCTCCAATGAACAATATCAATATTCTCCAAAGAACACATCCGCATGGAGCTGGTTTTAATAGATCCCCAAGTTGACTCTAAAACACCAAAAGAATTAGCACTAACAATTTACTACATTTGAACTTTCCAAAGCACTCCCAGACTGAATACGCAATCTTAAAGAACTGGCCTCTGGTGCTCTATCAACCATAGGAAATCAAACCAAACCTTGTGTTTAAGGCCCAAAATTGGTTTTCCCAAGCAACTATTGTTTATGCTAAACTCTATTAAATGCTAAGAGAAAATGAAAGATCAAGATGTTGCTTCAGCCACCATCTAGTTTAGGAAGCAAGAGATTTTATGGATAGCCTCTGTGCTAAGATGTTCTCTGTTCACACCTCAGCCCACCCCTTCTGCTGCATGCACGTTCTAATGTGTAAAATGAACTCAATAAGTGTACACACACCTGCACATCACAGTACGCTGAAGTGATAATAGGCACACCTCAAACGAGAACACTTTCTCGCAAATCATGATCCTGAAAACCCTCATACAACCTTTTCTCAATCAAGCCATATTTGACCAACTTAATACAGACTGAATCGTGGTAACTATCTTTAGGCATATGAACGTTGTTTGAAAGAGGCTCTAATTCAAGAAGTATAAAAGGAAAGGACAAATTGTGGGGTAAGCATCAGCAGGTGACATACAATGAACATAATTGAACTTGCAATGTTAGTAATGCAGATTTGTTTTTTAAATTTATTTCTAATTGGTGGATAATTGCCCTACAGTGTTGTGTTGGTTTCTGCAACACAATAGCGTGAAGCAGCTATATATATACACACATCCCCTCCCTCCCACCTCCCCCCTTCCCACCCTTCTAGGTCATCACAGAGCACTGAACTGAACTCCCTGTGTTATACAGCAGCCTCCCACTAGTTATCTATTTTACCCAAGGGAGTGTGTATATGTCAATGCTACTCTCTCAATTTGTCCTCTCTTCTCCTTCCCCCATTATGTACACAAGTCCACTCCCTACATCTGTGTCTCTATTCCTGCCCTGCAAATAGGTTCATCAGAAACAGTTTTCTAGATTCCATATGTATGTGTCTAACACAGATTTAAAACACACCATCTCACAAATCTGAGTAGCAGAATCACAAGACACTTCCATTCATCTTTATCTATATTTAAAATTCTCTACAATGGATGTACAGTATTTTCCAAATAAAGAAAAAGTTGCACCAGAAAAAACCTCTCACAGATGGTCTATGTTTACATTCATCTGAAGACAGAAGGCTAACTAGATCATAAGATGATAACACTTTCCCTACTTTAATCATCCACGGAAGAATGTTTCCCAAAGGCCTCTTGAGTGGAGAGCTGGTCTGTAAACAGACAGCCAAGCTGAGGGTTTTTGTGAAGAGGCTAAATTCTACCACAACACATGCAGCAAAAGACCCAAGTCTCATCAGAACAACTAAGCTTTGCAAATCCTTTTCCCTGGTCCCACACACACCCACCTGGGTGCCAATAAAACCAGAATGCCAGGAGTAACTTTCCAGAGAAAACTGATTAGAGCCACACACCTCTACCAAGCGTATGAGTCACACGGATTCACTTAGGTAGGGCTGGAACATCACAGCAAGAATCCATCACCAATTAAAAATGCAAGCAACTCACATGAAATTAGTCATCACAGTGAAACGCTGCATGCACAAGGAGCTCCTGCCTAGTCAGGTTAACACAAGTAAATATGATGCAATGTATTATCTTTAACAGGGTAGATAAGGGCACATCCGGTTCTATGCCACAGCCCTTGAGGCTAACCTATCTTCATCTTTCACAAACACTGATCATCCCACTTTGGCTATTTGAATGAACTTTCCACAAAGACCTAAGTTTTACAAGGATGACATCACTGCCTCAGTAGAAGATATGGGTGCTTCTGTGGAAATCTAATATCCTTGGCATGTGCTCTGTTACAGAATTACAAATAGCAAAAGTACTATAACAAGTACTATAACATTTTCTTCCTGGAGTTATTATGAAACATAAAATCGGGCCACGTTGGATGGAGACTGCCCCAGTGCATTGTGATATATGAAAAAGGCCCCAGTGGGAGGCAGTACTAGCTTCCCTATGGTCTCCTATGGATAACTGAGGCAGATAAGCTCAAGTCTTGCCCCATGTAATATCTCAATTGACCCTAGATTTTTTCAGCAGTAAATGGTACATGTTCCCTTAACTGAGATTTGAAATTGGCTTCCTCACTAGTAGTTCCCAGACCTCAAGGTCCATCCAGCTTAATGTAGGAGGAGGAAGAGCTGGCAGCTCCATTCTGCCCCTCCTCCACTGCCTACCAGGCTGGTGGTTTACACTCTGATTACGAGAACTAGTGGTTTTTGAGGCTACTGTGGATCTAGAGAAGGAGGAAGGGGAAACAGCACAAGTTAAAATGTCACAAAGCTAGCTATTCTTACTGAGATTCAGTTGTTTTTCCTAAATCGATGTTTCCCAGATTGCTACAAGACTTCATTCTCTAGAGTTCTGAAAAACTTGGCTCTGGCTTATTTTGCTGGTTTTCTCATTGCTTTTATGGGTCCTGTACTTCACCATTTTCACTGATATCTCATAACATTTAGAGAATCCTGAGAACCTATTCATTCTGAATACATGTAACAATTCCTTCAAGTTCAAAGGAACAGTCAAACAAGATTCTGCAAGAATTACATTTCTCTGGTGACTTGGAGCTGGTTCTCTAAGACGTCAGGATCAGAAACTATCAAAGGGAAAAACAAGGGTAATCCGTATGTATAGAGGGGCTGTGGCCCAATGCCTGGACCACGAGGTTAGGGGACTAAATGCCCTCCTGACTACCCTTCCTCCTCCAGACAGGCAAGCAAGAGTTTTGAGATTCCAGGTCTGTGGACACAAAAGAGGGGTTTCCCAGAGGCAGAAAACAACCCCGAGTCCAACTTTTGGAGCTCCTGTCCTTTGTAGACAAGACAATGGAGAAGGGATATTTAGGGCTGTTTTTTGAGGTCTCAAGAGTTTTAAGGAAATCCTGCTTTTTGAGAGGTCATTCTGACAGGAACACCTCCAAATTTCTCCAGCACTCTTCTCCATCGACTGTGAGAACTGCCCGCTCTCTTGTCAAGCACTGAATGAAAGCTAAACATTACCCTCACATTCAAAGATAGTAAGACACTATCTTGGAAGAACCACCAGTAGGATCCACCAAGTTCTATGTGTGTGGAGAGAAACATGTGCCCAAACTGACTTAAGATCAAAACCAAAGAAAAATGACTCTAACCGGCTGTATTAATTTATGCACCAGTGTTTTATAAGTTACATGAAATAATAATAAAGGTGGAAGCTACTGTCAATGCTAGTAGGGAGTAAAGCACATAAAAAATTTAAGCAACTGGCACAAATAAATATCTTTTAAGAAAGCTAGACGGTGCGCCCTGGTTACTATGGTGGCAAGCGGTGCCACCTGCCTCACAGGTGGCAATCCATCCGCGCAGGAGCTGGTAGTGGGCACCCCGACTCGCCCAGCACTGGCAGCAGGTGCTACGCAGGAGAAGCTATCTCTGCTCTGAAAGACTGTTAGAATGACCGATTAGCGAGAGCCAACCAGTTGATTTCTAATAAATGACAAGGCAACTCAAACCTCGATTTCTGAGTCCAGAAAGCAAAAACAATGTCGAGGTCAGCAGACAAACCTGGGGAAGTAGCTCTCTTGGATCTACTTGACCACAGAGTAGAGACACAGGAATTTCTCTTACCAGGTACGTATTCAAGCCTGAACTATATACAGCGTTCACTAGAGTTCTGGTTATAACCATGTCTTGCTGTCCTTAAACCACAACTCACTATAAGAGAGTCTAAAAAAAAAAGGTACAGTAATTCTGAACGAGTTCCTCAGGTTTAAGAATGTAACAGACAAGTGAGACGACATCAATCTAAAAAGCACAGTAAAAGAAAGAGTGAAAAGCAACCTATGGAATGGGAGAAAATAATTTACAAACCAAATATGTAATAAGGGGTTAATATCCAGAATATACAAGAAACCCCCACAAATCAACAGCAAAAACAAACAAAAGTTATCCAATTAAAGAATGGGCAAAAGGAACTTGACATTTCTCCAAAGAATACATACAAATGGCTAACAGATACATTTAAAATGCTCACTAATTAACAGGAAAATCCAAATCAAAACCACAATGAGAAAGCGCCTCATACTGACTTTCAGGATGGGCATTATCAAAAAAGACAACAAGAATAAATTAGAGCCCATGTACACTGTGGGTGGGAACGCAAATTACATAAGCATTAGGGAAAACAGTATGAAGGTTTCTCAAACAAAAATAGTACTTGTCCATGTAATGTTCCAGCAATCCCACTTCTGGATGTTTCTCTAAAAGAACTGAAACCAAGATCTTAAAGAGGCATCTGCATTCACATTTCTTGCAGCACTATTCACAGAAGCCAAGATCTAGAAACAACCTAAATGCCATCAACAGATAAGTGGATGCTGCTGCTGCTGCTGCTGCTAAGTCGCTTCAGTCGTGTCCCACTCTGTGCGACCCCACAGACAGCAGCCCACCGGGCTCCCCATCCCTGGGATTCTCCAGGCAAGAACACTGGAGTGGGCTGCCATTTCCTTCTCCAATGCATGAAAGTGAAAAGTGAAAGTGAAGTCGCTCAGTCGTGTCTGACCCTCAGCAACCCCATGGACTGCAGCCTACCAGGCTCCTCCATCCATGGGATTTTCCAGGCAAGAGTACTGGAGTGGGGTGCCAAGTGGATAAATATGGATAAAATATGGTTTTAAAAAATAATAATGAGGTGCTGTGACAGAAGTGTTACCTGATGTTATGGTAGTAATCACTGCAATGTATAAACATACAAAATCAACATATTGTATAAGTTACACAACGTTACACAACAATTATATCTCAATAAAAAATTAACATATATTCACATAGACACATAATATCAAAGTCCTGAAAAACAAAGAAAGGGTTATGATTCCCTGGCAGTCCAGTGATTAGGACTCGGTGCATTTACTGCCGTGGCGAGAGTTCAGTCCCTGGTTGGGAAACTAAGGGTAAAGTGGGTGGGATGAATTGGAAGACTGGGACTGACATATATACACTAATTTGTATAAAATAGATAACTCATGAAAACCTACTGTAGAGCACAGGGAACTTTACTCAGTGCTTTGTGGGGACGTAAACGGGAAAGAAATAAAAAAAAAAAAAGAGGGAATAGATGCAAACATACAGCTGATTGACTTTGCTCCCCAGCAGAAACTAACACAACATTGCAAAGCAACTATACTTCAATTTAAAAAAAAAAAAAAAAGGGTAAGGAATGGTTCCAAGTAAAAGGATGCTACACAGTCACAACTAAGCACAATAAATGATCCCTGTGTTGGATTCTGGACAGAGTTCGAAAAAATGTTATGAAATAGACTGGAATAACTAAACAGACTGAACTAAAAATGTGCCAGTATGTAAAAGTTCTGATTTTAACAATTATACCATGGTTATGTAAGAGCATATCTTTGTTCTTAGGGTATCTACACAAAAATAATTAGGTATAAAAGGCATGAGTCTGTAACTTGTCCTCAAATGGTTAAAAAGTGTGTACGTTTACAAAGCAAACGTGCAAATGGCAGAGTGGACAAGATGTTAAAACAATTGCTGAATCTGTGTTAAGAGCATAAAGAGGAATCATTGTACTGTTGTTGCCTTTTTTCAGTTTTTAATGATATCAAAATAAAAAGTCACAGAAATAAGAAGAAAATTATGAAAATTATGGTAGATACATACACTGGAATGTTATTCGGCTTTCAATTAAAGGAAATCTTGCAATATGTCATAACATGGATGAACCTTGAGGACATTACACTATGTGAAAAGAGCCAGTCACAGAAGGACAAACGCTGTATGATTCTATTTATACGAGAATCCTGAAATAGTCAAACTCACTGAAATGAGGAGTAGAATGGTGGCTGCCAGGGCTTTAAGAGAGGGCAGAATGGGGAATTGCTAATAACAAGTATAAAGTTTTGGCTATGCAAGGTAAGTGAGTTCTAGAGATCTGCTGAATAATATCTTGCCTACAGTCAATGACACTGTACCATACACTTAAACATTGTTGAGAAAGTAGATCTCATGGTAAGGGTTCTTAGCATCATAAATAAATAAAAAATAAAAGCAGTATTCTTTAAAAAAAAAATAACAATGGGTGATAACATAAGAATTATAAGTAACGTGTCTATGATAATTCTACGTGTACAGGAGAAGATCCACTCCTGATCAAAAGCTACATGTAATCAAATCCTGAATTTCTTTCAAGATCTACATCTGCAAAGCACCAAAATCAAATGGAAACTGCTATTTAACCAGTGGTGCCTTGAAGAAAAAAAAAAGTCTGATCACACATCTATTGTCTTGAAATATATTTATTTCTAGACATATTCCTACATGTGAGTTTTGTACATGTCTGCCTCTCCCTTTGAGCTCCTATTATCCAAGAACAGTATGTTACTGCAGAAACTTAAATGGAATGTTCCCTGAATTGACCTAACCAGGTCTTCCCAGAGTCCATCAAGAAGGTTTTTGAAAATATTCTGTGAAGTCTCCACTAACATTTATGAGGTTTGTAATATTTAGGTCCTATTGGCAACAGAAAAAGACAAGGCATATTTTATTCTTCTTACAAAAGTATCTTCAAGTAACCGAACTACTCAGATATTAAACTAAATAAACTAAATAAACCTATAAATAAAGACTAGCCATCAGAACTCCCTTGGAAGCTAATGTTAGTATTCGGCCCAATCGGAATGCAATGCCATCCGAGTACATCACAGCATTTGGCATAATTGTACTAGTCTTTTATGGTTCCAAGGTCTGGACTAATAGAACTTTACTAAGATTTGGGGTTTTAGGTTTCCTCTCCCTGACTATTCAGACATGACATCACCTGGGCGCAGTTTTTCTATCAATTAAACTCATAAAATATTAATACTTGATGCTAAAAAAAAAATGAACCAAGCACTTTTCTGTCTCTAAAGCCAAAAGAAACAGAACTGAAAGAGTAGAACCCAGATAGTCTGAAGTGGGAGTGAAGCAGGTGGGGGAAACAAAGACAGAAACAGAGATATGTGTGGGGGTGTTGGTTACACAAAACTCCTAATGAACATTTTTTTCTGCTCAGTTGTTGAAATGTTCTGTTCATCTGATTCTCCTATCAGAGAACCAGCTGACAGAACAGAACCTGTAAGGTCTCATTTACATGCATTTTGAATGGACTACATGAATCAACAGGCTCCATCAAATGAATGAAGGGCCATTAGTTCTAATTTTCTGCTTTTCAATTATATTCCTTGTATAAAAGGCATTTGCTATGGAGTGGCTAATTAGGATATGACCCTATGGGAGAAGTGTCCAAGGAAACTAATGCTTGTGACTTTTCAATAGAAATATTTCTGTGTTCATCAATATTTGGCCCCTCTTTTCATAAACCTTCAATAAATCATTGTCAATGTGTCAAAATGACAATTCCACAGCCTGGCCTTAAACACAGTACTCAGTTCAGTTCAATCGCTCAGTCGTGTCCGACTCTTTGTGACCCCATGGACCTCAGCACGCCAGGCCTCCCTGTCCATCACCAATTCCTGGAGTTTACTCAAACTCATGTCCATTGAGTTGGTGATGCCATCCAACCATCTCACCCTCAGTCGTCCCCTTCTCCTCTCGCCTTCGATCTTTCCCAGCATCAGGGTCTTTTCAAATGAGTCAGCTCTTTGCATCAGGTAGCCAAAGTATGGGATTTTCAGCTTCAACATCAGTCCTTCCAATGAACATTCAGGACTGATTTCCTTTAGGAAGGACTGGTTGGATCTGCTTGCTGTTCAAGGTACTCTCAAGAGTCTTCTCCAACACCACAGTTCAAAAGCATCAATTCTTCGGCGCTCAGCTTTCTTTATAGTCCAACTCTCACATCTGTATATGTACATAACACAGTACGTAACCTGGCTCTACATGGCTTCTAGCCAGACTTATCTGTTCACTGTTTCCTGAACAAGCCATGCAGTCTCACAGCTGACCACTGCTCCCACAGCTCTCCCTTCCTCCCCTGGCTGCTACCTTCTCCTCCCAACCTTCCTCACATGTCGCATGCAGACCAAGTTATGACTCTTCTCTAGGTTTGGTTGCTCACTCTAGTCTCTAAGGGTCCATATAATTAGTTCTGGTTATACACAAGTGATACTTAACGTGTGTTAGTAGGAGCATGAACACATGCACACTCTTCTCAATCAAATCGTATATAAAGACACTGACACAGTGGAAAGAAGTTAGAAGACTTGGATTATAAATTCTGGCTCTATCACTTACTACCTACGGGTAACTTCTCTGAGCCTTCTTGTCTGTAAAATGGGGCTAATAATTCTCAAACACTTTCCTATAATTTTATGAAGATATAATGATGCAAGTATGAACAATTCATTTATCAAAATGAATATATTATATACAAATATATTATTCCATGTGTCATTCTGTATCCTCAGCATTTAGCAATGCACCCTTCACATATTATGGATGCAATCAATCTTGCAGATGAAGGTACCAGACTGTAGCTGGAGGAATTTGCTAAGTCATCTTCAGTATTTTTTTCAATCTTATACAGTTAACATTTATTGACCACACACTACTGTGCAAGGTTCTTTACAGGAACTGTTAATCTCACAACCTATGAGCCAGGTCCTAGATCTGATCTGAGAATCTGTTAAACAGATCCCCAACAATGCACTGGTCAGGTAGGCTTGTTTTTCCATTTCCACATAGCTTCTTTCAGTCGATTTTCTATTGGACAAAAGACCCAATAAAGAAGTGGAACAAGGGAAGAAAACCTCACAGTGAAAAATGCCTGACATGTGCCAGTACAGTGCACCCACAAGCTATAATTACAACTGCCACCATTTCTACTAGCAAGGTCATTAAAATCAGTTTCGAGCTGAGAATCTGGAATGTACACTCTTAACCCAAGTACATTTTTCTCTTTTTACAACACCCAATAAAAAAGAAATGCAAAAATCTGAAACACAACAGCCTAACACTTCAAACTTGTTTCTGCTTACAAATGTGCTGAAAAGGAAAAGTGACAATTTGTAGTTACAGATTATTTTTGGAAAGTCTAGGAATTTACAAAGTCTTTCTTCTACATATGGGTACTGCATTTTCTGCAACTTTAGATCTTCAGGTCAACTGTCTAGCAGGTTAAGGGGCATCTTCAACATTTCCCCTTCCTCAGAAATAAAACTCAGGTATTGGCTATAATGATCATCCATTATTCTTTTTGCTTCTACTCCTTTTCAGCATTTTCTCTCCTTCTAAAGTAAGCGTTACTGAAAATTTTAACCAACATCTGCCATCTGGTGAACAGACAAACTTCAAACCTTGAGAATAACTGTTTAAATATACTTTTCTTTTTAACTTTTCCCCTTGAAGCTGGCAGATAAGGTAAATTCTTCAAGATCCTTCCATAGGGAAAACTTAGAATAAATAAAGTTAAGGGAAAGGAATACACATAGAATAAAATATAGATTACAAGTCTCAGTCATGAACTACAGAAGATCTGAGTTGATTTTATATAATTTGGGGGGAGAAGAAGGAAGAGAATAATGATCATTTCAGAAATTACATTCTTAATTTACAGAAGTTAGAAAATGAACAAAACTGAGTTCAATCTCCTTGTTGAGAATCAAGTGTTTTCGCTTATAACTATAAAACTCAAGTATATTTTTTATGTGCTACTATAATGGTTTAAGTTAAAAGGTTAGGTGATCTTCTTCGCCCAACAATAAAAATTCAAGGTAAAATGCTACTGCTGAAATAAAAACTCATAAGAGCTTAAAAGAGCTCATCTCTTTTAAAATATCACTTACTTTATAAGCAAACTGGTACTGAGTTGGCATTTTCATAGCTGTAGATAGGATCACTGTTATGAAGAGATCAGGAAAACTGCTATAAACAGAAGTTAACTATTGCAAATGAAAGCCAATGAGCCACGTGGGCCCTTAGCCCATACACATGGAAATCGGTCTGTAGGAATAAGTTAGCTGCTTAGGAAATAAAGTCTTTGAGCTTGGCTTCAAGTGCCTCATCAACAAAGAGTTGGACTAAATGACATCTGAGATCCTTTCCAGATTCCAGCTTTTCCCCTTTTTACTAATGGTTCAATTCCTCTTCTAATCAATCAGACACAAAGCTTCTGTTTTTTATCATTCTGCTGGTCTCTGCTCTATATTCTAAGCTTTGGGTATCCCACACATAGGTCTAAGCACCAGCTGCCTCAGCAATCTTTCACTCCAGTCAATATCCAGGGCATTTACCAGACCCTACACACCTTGTGTGATTTCCACTCCACTGCCTTCCAAATAAAAGCCAAATTCCAAAATTCCAAGAAAGAAAGGTTCTTTCTTAAGTGGCCTCTCCCTATCTAATCCATGGGTATATAGTATATGCACTTTATGTCAGTTCTAAAATCATAAAAACAGAAACTTGAGAATTCATTCATAATCTCCTTTTCAGTAAAAATAGTCACTATCTCCATTCAATAAACCTCCTTTTCAATGTCTTTCCATTTGCAAATGTGTGTGTGTGTGTGCTCAGTCACGTCTGACTGTTTGTGACCCCATGGACTGTAGCCCTCCAGGCTCCCTCTGTCCATGGAATTCTCCAAGCAAGAGTACTGGAGTGAGTTGCCATTTCCTACTGCAGGAGATCTTCCCAATCCAGGGATCAAACCTGTGTTTTCTGCATCTCCTGCATTGGCAGGCGGATTTTTTACGACTGTGCCTGCTGGGAAGCCCTCATTTCCAAATAGGTAAAAATAAAACTGTATTCATAGAGAACTTTCTTGTTCCTGTCTTTCATTTAGGAAACTTCCTTCACGTTTCTATATGATGGTTATCTTCTAATGGTTGTAAAGTTCATAAAATCCAGCACATTAATCAGGTCTCCACTAGGGCATTTAGCACCTTTGGGTGAAGTAGAAAAAGACACAGTTTCTGGGAAGGCTTAACAAGTCCTCTTCTGCACAGTACAGTTTACATAACTCCATTTCGACACTCTGATATTAAAACAGCATATTTACTGAGGGAAAAAAATCATTTTGTGAATATATAGGCAGGATCATGTGACATGACAGTTGGGGTCTGGCCACCTCACTTCAGATCCCAGGCAAGTTGCTTAACCGCTAGAGGCCTTGGTTTCCTCAGAGTGACAGTATTAACTAGTAGTAGCAGGTAGGTGGAGAAGGCAATGGCACCCCACTCCAGTACTCTTGCCTGGAAAACCCCAGGGACGGGGGAGCCTGGTAGGCTGCAGTCCCTGGGGTCGCTAGGAGTCAGACACAACTGAACGACTTCTCTTTCACGTTTCACTTTCATGCATTGGAGAAGGAAATGGCAACCCACTCCAGTGTTCTTGCCTGGAGAATCCCAGGGACGGGGGAGCCTGGTGGGCTGCCATCTCTGGGGTCACACAGAGTCAGACACGACTGAAGCAACTTAGCAGCAGCAGCGTAACTGAACGACTTCTCTTTCACGTTTCACTTTCATGCATTGGAGAAGGAAATGGCAACCCACTCCAGTGTTCTTGCCTGGAGAATCCCAGGGACGGGGGAGCCTGGTGGGCTGCCATCTCCGGGGTCACACAGAGTCGGACACGACTGAAGCAACTTAGCAGCAGCAGCGGCGGCAGATATGTATCTCATAGAGGCCTTGTAAGCAGTGAACAATCACAGAGGGCTCTTAGGACAGTGCCTGGCACACAGTGGACACTCAACAAATGCTATTTTTCTCCCCAATAAAAATCAATGCTACCAATATCTTTGTGTTCATTTTTAAGCAATTTTTAAAAATTACTCCTATGAAAAACACTGCCAGGAAAGGATTAAAGATGTGTAAACAAGGATGTAAATTTGAACTCTTCATGAAATCCAATAAGTATATGTAAGTGCTAAAAATAGTGATGATGACTTCACAAAATGCCAGTCCATTAAGATAATAATCTCAGGAAAATCAGTAAAATTTGTTCTAGGAAATCTTAGAAAGAAATGTAAGTAGGAGTTAATACATATTAAAGAAAATATGGGGTTATGATTTTCTTTTAAGTGGGAAGGTCAGTAAGGGTGACCTGCAAGGCTTTCCCAGTTTGGTATGTCTATGACCCAGTTGCCATTAGACAGTCCTATCCCACTGCAAAGATCACAGAACCTCTGTCCCAGGGAGGCAGGATCTTCCCTCTATCCCAAACAGATCTGATCTCTGATGTAAGATTTTGGTCATCCCATGTTCGTTCATTTTACCTCTACCTGCAACAGCCTTTCCTCACCCTGACAAGCAACTCTGGCCATCCCTCAAAGTCCCAGTTTAAATCTGATCTTCCCTCCAGATTCCTAACACTCCACCACTTTCTTTTAAACCTTGTAATACTGATTTATTAACTATAGAAAGAAAGTGATTTTGCTCAGTCGTGTCCGACTCTTTTCAACCCCACAGACTGTAGCCTACTAGGCTCCTCCATCCGTCCATGGGATTTTCCAGGCAAAAGTACTAGAGTGGGTTGCCCTTTCCTTCTCCAGGGGATCTTCCCAACCCAGGGATCAAACCCGGGTCTCCTGCATTGTAAGCAGTTGCTCTTACCATCCAAGCCACCAGGGAAGTCAGCTTATTTAAGTTTAGTGGCATTAACTATGACATTCTTAAAAATTACTTTCTCTTACATCTGAATTAATGCAATCTTTGCCTTAAAAAATCTAGAGTGTCCATATCTGCATACAAGACATCATTTAATTTAGCTAGATCTGTAACAGAAATCTATCTTAACTGAAGGCACACCAGACTCTAAGCTTATGAGACAGCACACTCAAGGTTTCCATTGCATCAATAAACACTTCTACAACTGGCTACTCTGACAAACTTATGATAGTACAGAATCTACAAGTTGATACAACTCCAGGTGAATGTCATGTCATAAAATGCTTAACCATCTATTTTAAGTATTTTTAAAAGGCTAAATATGAAAAAGACAGTGCACCATTAGAATTTTGTTTTGAAAGTAGAGCATTTTTCCTTTTCTTCAATCAAGC
>SJYT01015823.1:448525-495293 GCA_006410635.1 Cephalophus harveyi | reverse complement strand
TGCAGCCATGAAATTAAAAGACACTTACTCCTTGGAAGGAAAGTTATGACCAACCTAGATAGCATATTCAAAAGCAGAGACATTACTTTGCCAACAAAGGTCCATCTAGTCAAGGCTATAGTTTTTCCAGTGGTCATGTATGGCTGTGAGAGTTGGACTGTGAAGAAAGCTGAGTGCTGAAGAATTGATGCTTTTGAACTGTGGTGTTGGAGAAGACTCTTGAGAGTCCCTTGGACTGCAAGGAGATCCAACCAGTCCATCCTAAAGGAGATCAACCCTGGGATTTCTTTGGAAGGAATGATGCTAAAGCTGAAACTCCAGTACTTTGGCCACCTCATGTGAAGAGTTGACTCATTGGAAAAGACTCTGATGCTGGGAGGGATTGGGGGCAGGAGGAGAAGGGGACAACTGAGGATGAGATGGCTGGATGGCATCACGGACTCGATGGACGTGAGTTTGAGTGAACTCCGGGAGTTGGTGATGGACAGGGAGGCCTGGCGTGCTGCAATTCATGGGGTTGCAAAGAGTCGGACACGACTGAGTGACTGAACTGAACTGAAATGAAGGAGTCAAAGGAATTTCAAATGTTCCATTCCTGAGCCTGAAACTGTTTAAACACACAAAAAAGAACACAATGTTGGTTTCTTATTTGGTCAACACACCTGCCAACCAGAAATGTCATAATCGTTCCCAAGTTTCTCAAAACAGTATTTCCATCATGTCTCTCTATATACTTTGGGTCTTTTTTTTTTTTTCCAATTTAAAATGAATTATATGGGAGGGAGAATTTATAGGGAGAGGACATATGTATACCAATGGCTGATTTATGTTAATATATGTCAGAAACCAACATAATATTGTAAAGCAATTATCCTGCAATTAAAGATAAATAACTTCTTGTTAAGATGGTAGCTGGCCAGTATATGATACTTTCCAGGTAAGAAACGATGAAAAAGCAAATTAAAAATGTACTTTGGTCAATTAAATTCCTTACACACCATTATAGCTGTATCAATGGTAAGACTTTCCCTTTGGGTTACAGAGTGATTAGGGAGTTCTTCAGGCACAACTGGCCCTCCTCCTTCAACTTCCCAATCAGCCCACATAATCCTCTGTCCACATGTTAAGCTGATGCAGACTAGCAGGTTATATAGCCCTTGTGTGTGTGTGTTTGCACGCAACTGTGTGTGCACGCACACGTGCTCAGTTGTATCTGACTCTTCGCAACCCCATGGACTATATACAGTCCACCAGGCTTGACTATCCATGGGATTTCCCAGGCAAGAATACTGGAGTGGGTTGCCATTTCCTTCTCCAGGGGATCTTCCCAACCCAGGGATTGAAACTGCATCTCCTGCATCGGCAAGCAGATTCTTTTTTTTTGGCCAAAAGTCAATTCTAGGTTTATTAATAAGACTGGCAACCTGTTTCTTTACCACCTGGGAAACTTGTACATGTGCTATGCCTAGTCACTCAGTCATGTCTGACTCTTTGCAACCTCACAGACAGCACCCCACCAGGCTCCTATAGCCCTTGACCTACTGCAAAAATTGTGAGATGAATTGACATACAATTCTTCATTATTATTATTGAATAATTCCAAAGCTGTTAATATTTTTGGCATTTCCAAACAAGGAAAATCTGCATGGCTGATAAGAAGCATAATATTCAAACATCAAATCCTGAGCAGAACTGAATTTATAAAGACTTTAACTTTCCATGACAAAAACCCACCAAGCTCTACAGTAGGTATGAGTGAATGTACAATTTCAGTGATATTATACTTAGCAGTATTACAGGTGTTCACCCCCCATCCTCCCTTAGCAAGGTGGTATTTCAACCAAAGGAGAAGGAATCTGTAGGAGGAAACGGAACGGTGACAATGGAGAGCACACCCAACCAAAGGAACAGTGCTTAAAGGCATCTCTTTAATAAAAATAATCACTGCACCTATGGCTAAGAACACAACCCACAGAAGACACACCTGAGTGACCACAGGAAGAAGAGAGGAAGGAGTAGGGCTTAAACAACAACAAGGAATTTCTGAGATTCTCAGATCTCAATGCGCCGACTCTACCTAGGAAACAGAGCCCAGGATGTGAGCATCTCCTGGGTTTCAGGAACTGATCTGTCTATGGAGACTGCTCTGCTGTGCCACTTGGAAGAATTTTCTTTCCGTGCTGAATGAAGGAGTAGTATTTGCAGCGAGCTACTTAAAGGCATTGAGTATTGCCCAACAGATGATCCCATGAACTCCCATAGGAATCCGCATTTGGAATCGTTGATAACACAAGTGCTGTCGGACAAGATACAAGTGATACACACACAGCCCAGGATCCTCAACAGAAGTCGTCTCAACGTATCCTACCAAACCCGCCTGTTCCTGAATCCAGGCACTCACCGCAGGGCAGAATGTCTTCCCGAGCGGGATACACTGTTGCCCACGGGGGAAGGCAGGTTGCTTCCTCTGTGCAGGTCCTCAATGGACCGACTCCAGGGCTTTGATTTGTCCACCGAGCTCTCCACAGTGCTCTCCACACTTTCAAAGTCAAAACTAAAACAAAAGAGAAATGCCACTCAAGACTTAATTCAGATTCACACAAACACATGGATGTGTAAAACTTGCTCCTTCCAATTACACATCTGCACCTTAATATGGGTAGTTTTTGCAAACAAAGAAAACTGATAATGGAATACAAATGAATTTCCATGGACTATGTGTTAGCTTCAAAAATACAGAATGACAACTAGGAATGTGTTATTTGCATCTTATTATAAGGCTTGCTGACTTACTGATTACTAATGAGCTCTGGTGGGATAGGGAAAAAAGATCTTAGAGCTGTCTACATTTTGCTTTAACGAGTCAATATGTTAGGTTTATACTAATTTATTCCTACCCATCAATTTTCACCAAGCATTTTCCCCTAGTGTGTTGGCAAATGTGCTTTTCCAACCATATGTGATACATTACTTGCAAAGTTATGAATTTGCTTTGATTTTGGAATCTCTCCCCAGTGTGGTGCTCTTTAAAGTAGGGCTGTTGTTTCTCTGGCATATTTTTGAGGTTATTACTCATGTTAACCATGTTAGAAGAAATGGCTAAATTGCTCATCCCTGTATAATTTTAGGAACAAATTTTTAACACACAGGCCTCTGTGTTCTATGCATTTTTCCCCTGCCAAAGTTAGTAGCTCTACTTTCTCAAAAATATATTTTGTCAATGGTTTCTAGCCATAGTTCCAACAAGAACACCTGATCAGGTAGAAAATAAACAGAATGCAGCTATAATTAGTATCATCTGTAAGATTTTGGAGGCTATCATGGAAGAAATATCAATAACACATCTTGGAAATAGCAAGTATGACTTTTTATACAAGTATGGCTGCCAAAAGAAAATATCTGCTTAGAATAACCATCTGTAAACTAAGTGATACTCTCCATCTATTAAATTCTAATCCAGATAACAGAGACGGATGCACAAAGTCATTGAATGGGTCCAACAATTCTGTTGTTCCTTAGGATCCAGAAACCAGTGAACAGAAAAGAGGTGGAATTGAGTAATCAAACAGATCCTTAAATATTAAAAATAGAAGCCTATAATTGACATCAGAGAAGGTAAGCCTAGGGGCATCCTAAGATCACCCATGTCATTAAGACTCCTGCTAAATCACTCTGCAGCCCCCGTATGTTCAGCTGTTCAGCATCCTTATGCTCCTCTCAGCTCATCCCCCCACCCCCTCACGGAGCAGAAAAAGGAAACGCGCAACTTGGTGAATGCTCCTGTTTTAGGGAGGCTGTGTGAATCTGCTGTTTCACATTACATGGGAAAGAAAATTGTCACGTGCTAAGGAATAGCAAGAAATTTTTTTGGCCCACTTAGTTTCAAGAAAGGATAAAACATAAATTACTTATCTACATATAATTTTCTAATTAAACCAAAAATAAGACTAATAAGCAAAGACTGTAAAGTTAATTCTAAAATTAAAAAAAGTAGAAGATTACAAACTAAAAGCTCTGAGTTCTTATTTTTTTGTTGCTGTTGTCTTTGTTCTTGGGCTTCAAATTAGAAAAATTCCCTTGGAGAAGCATGACCTTTTCCCACTGGTCTTATGAGTAGATGCATTTGGGAAAGCTGGTTTATAAGCTCTGATGTGATAGGGTAAAAGGTTGATTACAGCAAACATATTACAAATAGTACCCAATTCTTTTCCATTATTCCTGAAGTTTCTTAGTCCTTCCTTAGTTCCTTATTAAATACTATTCTAGATTTTAAAATATGCAACAGGATAATACTTCTATTCCATTTTGCCATATGATATTAAATGTAGGGGAGATTAGCAGTTTTCGATGTAATAGGGGTAGATAAGAAACAACCTTTGGAAGGGTATGCTATAAACAATAATAGCATTATATTTCAATAGACAATTTCTCATGAAGATAAGAACTTATCTGTTGAATTTTCTTAATACATCATATCATATACAAAGCTATCAAAACTGAAACTCATCAAGCCAGTTTCAGTTAACAGTTTAGTTTCTGCAGCAACAGGGCAGGAATAATTACAGCTTTCTCTTCACCAATTCTCAAGGAAGTAATGAGGATTATAAGATAACACATGGTTACATCTTAAAGTGGAGCAATAAAAAAGTTCTCGCTTTAAAAAGAACTGAGAAGAAAAAAAGCACCATCTAGGTCAAAATGCCTTCCAATAAAATTAAAAATAATACAGTATTATTTTCTTAATGTGTGTGTGTGAGAGTGTCCATCTCTGGATACTGGAATAGTTTTCGATTAAAGAGGGAAAGTGGAGAAAAGAATGCATCATTCAAACGTACACTTTTCATTCATGCTGTAAATCTTTCCAGAAGCCTAGCAAATGAGAAAACTGTGAATCAACAAAAGCAAGGTGAGATAGTACAATTTTTCCTGCCCATTTTTTCTTTTTACCCCCTATAAAGGAAAAATCAAAACAATACAAATATATATACATTTAACCTCTTGCTTACCCCATTTCCTCCACTTCCACTATGTTTAGTATCTATTTCTGCATTAATTTTCTCTGTATTCACTAGCACATACAAATATACACATACAAGTTGTTTTTTTTTTTTAAATAAAAAAGGAGTCACTCTTCTGCACCTTGCTTTATTCACCCAATAATATATCATAATACCTTTTCCAATAATTGCTAGAGTATTCTGCCATATGAACATATGAAACCTGAGCACTAAAGAAAGCACTTCTTTTGAAATAAGGACTCCGCTAAGGGTGATCTTACTCCCGTTTTATTTTTGCCGTAAAAGCATTTCTAACAACAATTATGTGATTTTCTTTTAGTTACTTGAACAGAAACAAACCTCCTTAAGCCTTACCACATCTGCTTCTGGGTTTTTCCCCTCAGTGTGGTATTTAATTTTACCACTGAGCTGCATCTTCTGTGACCACATAAAATTTAAAAGGAAACAAGCCAGGTTTTACTTACGTTACTGCATACTGCGCAAATGATAGATATTCTACCAGAACATCGAGACCTTTGTTTTCTTCATTCAGAAACTCTCTGACCCATCTGTTTAGGGGGAAAAAAAAAAAAAAATTCATTGGCAAAGATTATCGTATGCTCTACCATAAAAGGGCTTTCCCAGGTGGTTCAGTGGTAAAGAATCTGCCTGCCAATGCAGGAGATGAGGGTTCGATCCCTGGGTTGGGAAGACTCCCTAGAGGAGGAAATGGCAACCCACTCCAGTATTCTTGCTTGGAAAATCCCATAGACAGAGGAGCCTGGTGGACTACAGTTCATAGGGTTGCAAAGAGTTGAACATGCCTGAGTGACTTAGCACACACAACCATGAAAAGGACACAGTGAAATGTTGTTTTTCCATCAGAAACATCTGCTGCCTGAAAGGAACTACAGCATTAAGCCAAGACCATCTCACATAAGGAAGGAGATTTCAAATATGGCCACTAAGAAAACCACAACGTTTCCATGTGAGTGACTGGGGGCAAAAAGTGTATGAGTGCCTTCTGTGTATTTCACTGCTTAGTAGAATGAGGATGACAGGTAAGAAACTTTCTAAATGAGGAACTTGATGCTGTGCTTTTTCTACTATAACTGATCGACAGACTGCTTGTTTAGAGAGCCAAGACCGCATGGGGAATCGGGCAGACTGGGGACATGATGACATAACCACTGAAATCCAGGCCTGACTCCAAATCCACATTCAACTCCTTCTTGGCACACGATGCTGGAGTAAACACTCAACTAGCCAATGAGAGACCAGTGTTTATGGGCTTCTGGAAGTTCCTATAGGGAAAATGATTGCTTAGTTTTTTCCATGAATGTTAAAACCTTTTAAAAAGTCGCAGGCAACACACACCAACCGACCTGAGATGTGACAAACACGCTGTTTAAAATCATTTAAAAATAATATCAGTTTGCATTTGAGTGGTGGATTTGAATGCAGTTCTCTGAGAATACGTATACATTTTTATTTTCACAGAAGATGAAGCAGAGTGGTCAGATACTGAGGATGAACACCTGTTACCCTATGTCCCAGATCTCCTCCAGGATATCCACCTTCAAAGAACACGTGGTATCCCATCAAGCCTGTATAGCGTTGGAAATTCCAACAAATAGTAAATAAATCCATCTGCTATACCACCACAGAAACGAATCTTAGGGTATATGTGCCAAAAGCATTCCCAGATGGCTGCTTTCCTCCATGAACACTGAGCCAGTAAGGTCCACCAGTTATGGACACTTTGGCTCCTGTGGAAACCAGTCTTAAAGCTATGAGAATGACGGTCGGACAATTCTACTGTGTGTCTGAAAGGATGAGCAGTCCTTTTAAGGTTTTTGTCTTAAAGGAAAAATAAAAAACAATTTGTTGGGCTCAGAATGCCTTTCTTTAAAATTCTGTTTTTAGGGGAATTTTGTTGTTTTATCCTCAAGCACATCCTTTCGTCTGGTCCTATCATCTGCATAATATAACCTCAGGTCTGCAGGTAGGTCCAGAAAACGGTAAGATGGAAAATGTAGACAGCTTGCATCATAATTCCCCCAGTGCCCAGGCAGGTCATCACAAAATGTATGCACTTAACACAGCCATGTGCAAAAAGAGACCTAGAGGGGAAACACTGGCAAAGAAAACATGACCTGTTGGGTCTCAGGAAGTGGCTTTGTTAGGAGAGCTGACCAGAACTAAGGGGCTGGCCACTGGGAGAGGCTGGAGTTCCCTTCACACCACTATCTCATACATGATCTCAGTGTCTGCTTCCAGATCCTTATTTTCTTTTTTTTTAATATTTATTTTTATTAATTTATTTGGCTGCACAGGGTCTTTTGTGGTATGTGGGATCTAGTTCCCCCACCAGGGATCAAACCAAAGGCCTCAGCACTGAGAGCTCAAAGTCTTAGCCACTGGACCACAAGGGGAGTCCCCAGATCCTTATTTTCATTTGATTTATTTTAAATTTGTCCCTATGTGGCTAGGTCTTAGAAGGCATGAGGCATTTTTAAGTGCCCATTCTTCAAGTTTAGAAATAGAAAAAAAAATTTTTTTCTTTTTAAAACTGGTAGGAGACTAAAGAAAGGTTGGAGCTCACTATTGAATTGGATGACTAGCTTTGCTCTTGAAATTCAGGCCCTTCAGCCTCTCTGTGGCCTTTCCATTGGTTGGGTCTATGGGATCTGAGGGCATGATTTAAACTAGCCCTCCACAGTGGGTGCACTAGACATTTATCCAAAGAAGACATACGGATGGCTAACAAACATATGAAAAGATGCTCAACATCACTCATTATCAGAGAAATGCAAATTAAAACCACAATGAGGTACCATTTCACACCAGCCAGAATGGCAGTGATCCAAAAGTCTACAAGCAATAAATGCTGGAGAGGATGTGGAGAAAAGGGAATCCTCTTGCACTGTTGGTGGGAATGCAAACTAGTACAGCCACTATGGAGAACAGTGTGGAGATTCCTTAAAAAACTGCAAATAGAACTGCCTTATGACCCAGCAATCCCACTGCTGGGCATACACACCAAGGAAACCAGACACGTGTACCCCAGTGTTCATTGCAGCACTGTTTATAACAGCCAGGACATGGAAACAACCTAGATGTCCATCAGCAGATGAATGGATAAGAAAGCTGTGGTACATGTACACAATGGAGTATTACTCAGCCATTAAAAAGAATACATATGAATCAGTTCTAACGAGGTGGATGAAACTGGAGCCTATTATACAGAGTGAAGTAAGCCAGAAAGAAAAACACCAATACAGTATACTNCAGCCAGGACATGGAAACAACCTAGATGTCCATCAGCAGATGAATGGATAAGAAAGCTGTGGTACATGTACACAATGGAGTATTACTCAGCCATTAAAAAGAATACATATGAATCAGTTCTAACGAGGTGGATGAAACTGGAGCCTATTATACAGAGTGAAGTAAGCCAGAAAGAAAAACACCAATACAGTATACTAACGCATATATATGGAATTTAGAAAGATGGTAATGATAACCCTGTATGCGAGACAGCAAAAGAGACATAGATGTATAGAACGGACTTTTAGACTCTGTGGGAGAGGGAGAGGGTGGGATGATTTGGGAGAATGGCATTGAAACATGTATACTATCAGGCAAGAAATGAATCGCCAGTCTATGTTCGATACAGAATACAGGATGCTTGGGGCTGGTGCACAGGGATGATCCAGAGAGATGATATGGGGAGGGAGGTGGGAGGGGGATTCAGGATTGGGAACTCATGTACACCCGTGGCAGATTCATGTCAATGTATGGCAAAGCCAATACAGTATTGTAAAGCAAAATAAAGTAAAAATAAAAATTAAAAAAAATAATAAAATAAACTAGCCCTCCACAGAGGAGAAGGCAATGGCACCCCACTCCAGTACTCTTGCCTGGAAAATCCCATGGACGGAGGAGCCTGGTAGGCTGCAGTCCATGAGGGTCTTGAAGAGTCGGACACGACTGAGCGACTTCACTTTCACTTTTCACTTTCATGCATTGGAGAAGGACACGGCAACCCACTCCAGTGTTCTTGCCTGGAGAATCCCAGGGACGGGGGAGCCTGGTGGGCTGCCGTCTGTGGGGTCGCACAGAGTCGGACACGACTGAAGCGACTTGGCAGCAGCAGCAGCAGCAGCCCTCCACAGTGGAGGCACAGCAGAAAGCCCCAGAGCTGGGCAGGTCGGAGCGGGGGGGTCACCTTTTTAATGTGAAAGAAAACCAGATTTTTCGGAGTGATCTTGATTTCACGTAGTCTATGTGGCCCATACTTCACTCTCAGTGGCTCATATTTGTTGTTCAGGAGCTAAATCGTGTCCGACTCTTTGTGACCCCACAGACTGGCCCCATAAGAACACTCTAATTTAGGAGCTGAGAAGAATAGTCATTATAGTTTCTTCCTGTTGATTTTCCAGACATTGCCTCTAAAACACATAAACGGTCCAGGACACCCTAAGGACCTGCCATTCTCTCATCTCAACCCCTAGCAACTTGACCTCACTTAGTTCAGCCACAAACTGGAGAAGAGGCCAAATGACTCACAGATATTTTTTTTTTAAAGGAAGGAAGGAAGGAAGAAATGGTAGGAAATAGCCAAGTACAGCCAAAGCTCAATCCTCTTGACTCGAAGTACTAATATGCATATATTTTGATGCAACTATAAAGCCTATTAATTGCCTTTTATTTCAAAGCCTTTATCAATACCCCTGCTTGTTCTTGCTGACTTTGAGTGAAAGGACCTTAAAAATAAATTTCAGAGTGAAAGGCAGGAGCCACTGCTCAGTTCCTAAAAATAGGCGAGAGTGTAACATGCCTCTGAAAGGTTTAATTTCATTTTTAACCTCTTTTTCGAAGCTGTGAGATCTTCCTTGGGTCTACAATTTGGCTTGGACCCCCGCAGGTGATTTAGGAAAGAATAAGATAGAACTCCATCACAGCTCACTACCTTACCACCCTTTTTGTCAAGTGGTATCAGGTTTGTATACTCATCTCAGCAAAAAGGCTCTGGGCTATAAGAAAACAACAATCTTATTCTGCATCGGAGAGAACAGAGGTGAGCACGAACTTCTGTGGAAATGAAAGACTACGGAAATCAAATAGAGATGGTAGGTAGAGATGAAAAAAGGGCAACTTTCAAAAAGAGTATCTTTAAGGGCATTATCAGGTACATGATTATGACGTATCATAAACTGAGGATTCCTGTAGTAAATTTCCATTTCCACCTCTGTGCATGCTACACACTCTTCAACATATTGCCAGTATGGAGAATTTCAAATTGGGTGATTACAGGTCTTGGAAAGTAGAATTGTTTCCGATTCTGACAGCATGCCTCATTACTGAGTACCTCACAGATTCGATGTAAATACCATATGTTGTAAATTTGAATTTAGGCAAATTCCAAACTGGCTGCTGCGGAGCTGGAAGGCACAGTGATAATGAGAAATAGCTCTGGAAGAAAACTTATTCAAGGAAGGGCTCTAAATGCGGGTCCCCATAGTTACTGTTTTACTCTAGTCAGGTCAAAGCTTTGTTTCCAGATTGATGTTGTCTTCCCTCTGATTCCCTCCCAAATCTGAGAACCTCATTGTTCTCATCTAGAAAATAAAGTCTCAAAGGACGTTACTGGCCTTAAATGTGTAAGATCAAATGAAGCAGATGCAAAACACGCAAAATGAAGGAACAAATGGTAAATTTGTTCTGCCACTCTCCTTTAGAGAGATGCAACAGGCATCTGAAAGGAACTGCAGTTGCTGACAAATCACACACAAAAAAAAACCACAAGGGAGAGAGAGGTTAAGTATCACCCAGATTCACCATCAGCCACCACGCCTTTTCTGCGAGACAGCATCTCAAACTGTTTCTGTTTCACTAACGTAGCCCATGGACCACCAAGGGTCCCTGAAACCCTCTGAGGGGTCTGTGAAGTTAAACCTATTTTCACACAAACGTTGCGTAGTTGCTTTTGTCACTCTTCTGACACTTGCACTGATGGTGCAATAGAAATGTGAATGAAATCTACCACCAGTGAATACACCTATTGATTGTATTCTTCACCCCAAGCACTTGAAAGGGGGGAAAAAAGTGAACTTCACTTAAAACATTCCTGATTTTATTGCAGCTTGCTCCTTGAGGATACATCTTGTTAATTCTGTGTGACAAAATGGGAAGCTCACAGAGCATTTCTGCTGCGTGCCCAAAAACTACGCGATCTTGAGGAAAAGCATGGATACAATTGTTAGAGCTGCAAGCTGACCCAGGCACTGTCTACATGGAATGTCAAATGACAGACACATATGGTTATTCTATCTTGGGTATCCAGCACATAGTCTCAAAAATGAAGGAAGTGAGCCTGCCATTTTGAGGAAAAGAACTGAGAATATTTTTTGACAATAAAATTTGAGCTTACAAACAAAAATTGGACTTTTGGAACACTGGTGTTCACCACCATGAGTTTGAAAGCTTCCCAATGCTTATATTCTGATGAGACTAGTGATTATTAACAAACATGATTATTTTTCTATTGGAGAATAAAGTGTGTTTATGTTTGAAAGATCAGGACAACTCAGTGAAACATTTTTTAAATGATTTTTTCATGTTTCAAAATGGTGCATGGGTAAAAATCCCCATTCAGAGTGCAAAACAGCACAACAGATTTTAGTATAAAAGAGTACAAAAACTCACTGATATGCTTTCAGATTCCACGTTGCAACTAACTTTAAGAAATCATCACTTTTGAATTTTGGTGATTTCTGGCCACAATTACGTGAAAGTGAAATGAAGTGAAGTGAAAGTCGCTTAGTCATGTCCGACTCTTTGCGACCCCATGGACTTTCTCCAGGACAGAATACTGGAGTGGGTAGCCTTTCCTTCTCCAGGGGAGCTTCCCAATCCAGGGATTGAACCCAGGTCTCCCACATTGCAGGCAGATTTTTTACCAGCTGAGCCACAGGGAAGCCCAATTACCTGAAAAGATTAATTTAAAAGCTTTTTCAAGTACATATCTGTTTAAGGCCAGGTTTTCTTCATATACATATATCAAAACAAATCACAACAACTTGAACGCAGACAAAGGTATGCGAATCCAGGTGTCTTCTATTACTGAAACATTAAAGAGACTTGTAAACATGCACAACAAAGCCACTCTTGTCACTAATTTTTTTTTTTTTTTACTTTGGAAAATAATTATTTTCATGCTATTAATGCTGTATGATGTTTATTATTTTATATTTATATATCTACAACTAATATTTATTATGAGGTAATAAATTATTTTAAATAAGCATATATAAAACTTACCAGTTCAGATTTCCAATACAGTAACATTAATAGATAGCGTGTTAGTCCTGTCTGACTCTTTTGCAACCCTATGGGCTGTAGCCCTCCAGGCTCCTCTGCTCATGGAATTCTTCAAGCAAGAATACTGGAATGAGTTGTCATTTCCTACTCCAGAGGATCTTTCCGACCCAGGGATCAAACCTGGGTCTCCTGCATTGCAGGCAGATTCTTTACTGTCTGAGCAACTAGGGAAGCCCTAATAGACAAAATCCACAGATATCAAGACTTACTGGATTTCAAAATAATTTAAGGAAGTAAAGGAGTCTTGAAAGCAAAGAAATTTTTAACTGCTGGTCTGGATAGCAGCTTAAGATTTGGACATCTCCAGGTTCAAACCTTAATGCTTCTCAATTGTGTGGACTTCAGCAAGATATTTAATTGCTTGACTCTCAGTTCCCTCATCTAGAAAATGGGAGGTTCAATGGTCAAGAGCAATTTAAAAAAAAAAAAAATCTGTTAAGAAGTAACACTTTAACTTGCTGAATATACTGCTTAACACATAACAAAATTATAATGATCTCATGAATTTCCAAAAAGCACCATCTAAGAATGAATTAAGGGATTCATTGGTGGCTCAATGGTAAAGAATCTGCTTGTCAATGCAGGAGACACTGGTTCGATCCCTGGGTCAAAAAGATCCCCTGGAGAAGGAAATGGCAACCCTCTTGCCATTCTTGTATTCTTGCCTGGAAAATCCCATGGACAGAGGAGCCTGGCAGGTTACAGTCCATGGGGGTTGCAAAAGATTTGGACAAGACTTAGCAACTAAACAATAACAACAATGAATTAATCATAGGGTACCTTGTTACACATACACCATAGGTGTTATACACCCTTAAGACCCAGCCTGAGCCATTCTGTTTCCTCTGCTAGCCTGGCCCAGCCAGCACTGTTTCATAAAGAAGTCCAGGAAAGAAGATGCTCACCTCACATCCTTCAGCTCCTTCCTCTTTCTACAGATATCCTCCTCTTCTCCTTGCTGACGTGTACCTCCCACCTGTAATCGCATGCCTATTCTCATCTCCCCATTGAGATACAGTGAACCAAGGAAGCATCTTTGAGAACTCTATGACCTCGCACTCAGGATGAAAAGTAATTTTCTATCCTAATAGGCAGTTCCACTAAAATAAATTACCTGCAAAGAGAGTGAGCCTACAATACAGTTTCATGGATTAACACCTGTCAATCTATCCAGCTCACAAACATCAGTGCCTCTGGAATCTTATCACCCAACCTTCAAAATGTCACAGCAGCTGCCTGTTCATAATGCACAGCCAATGTGTTCTAACAGTACTTGGCTCCTTTCAAGGGTATTTCAAGTCATTTCAAGGGCTTGGGTAAGTCATAATCCAATTCTTCTCTATTATTATAGTTCCTGAGAGTAAGTGAATGAGATTATTTCTAGTCCATTTCTTATTTCAATTTGACTCCAAAAAAATTAATTTTCTTTCTCAAAAGACCATTCACTTAAAAGTTTAGGCTTATATCAAAACTCAGAACACACCCTTTGTTTGACAAAGCTGTAGCTTGGAATGCTATCACAGCAAAGCCCCAGATTTTAACCTTGAAAGGCAAGCATGTGCCAAAGATAATTTTTTTTCAGGACAAGTAGTTTTTAAAGGTAATGTTCGCTTTTCATTTCTGGGAATCATAAACTCCTGAGTATCAGGATACTTTTAGATAGAGAAGGTAACATTCTCTGCATGGATTTCCTTAGGGATATATTATTATTATACAACATTGTCCAATTATTATTATATAATATTATTTTCAACAAGCGTAACAAATAACTGTTATCATATATTGACAGCAATCATTGTTGTTGTTTAGTCCCTAAGTCATGTCCGACTCTTTGACACCCCATGAACTGTAACCTGCCAGGCCCATCTGTCCATGGAATTTTTCCAGGCAAGAATCCCGGAGTGGGTATTTCTTTCTCCAGGAGATCTTCTCAACCCAGGGGACAAACCCATGTCTCCTGCATTACAGGCGGATTCTTTGCCACTGAGCCACCAGAGAAGCCTTGCGAGTAATTGCTTTGTATTAAAGCCTGTATCAGGTCTTTCATAAGTTACCTTTAGTCCTTGCATGTGTGGTAGGTCGCTCCAGTAGTGTCCAACTCTTTGCGACTGTATGGACCATAGGCCACCAGGCTCCTCTGTCCATGGGCTTCTCCAGGCAAGAATACTGGAGTGGGTTGCCATGCCCTCCTCCAGGGGCTCTTCCTGACCCAGGGATGGAACCTGTGTCTCTTACATCTCCTGCATTGGCAGGCAAGTTCTTTACCACTAGTGCCACCTGGGAAGCCCCATTTAATCCTTACAACATTCCTATAAGTATTATTATTCTTATTTTATAGATGAGAAGTTAACTTAGGTCACATGATAAATACAGAGAGTTTATGTATAATAATTTATTTAAGTAAAAGAACTGATAAGGGGGCATGGCAAAAATAGGTCAAGATCTCCCTTTCCCTAAGGCAAATAAGCAACCAATTACCTTTTTAATATGGTATCTCATTTCACACCAGTCAGAATGGCTGTGATCCAAAAGTCTACAAGCAATAAATGCTGGAGAGGGTGTGGAGAAAAGGGAACCCTCTTACACTGCTGGTGGGAATGCAAACTAGTACAGCCACTATGGAGAACAGTGTGGAGATTCCTTAAAAAACTGCAAATAGAACTGCCTTATGACCCAGCAATCCCACTGCTGGGCATACACACCGAGGAAACCAGAATTGAAAGAGACACATGTACCCCAATGTTCATTGCAGCACTGTTTATAATAGCCAGGACATGGAAACAACCTAGATGTCCATCAGCAGATGAATGGATAAGAAAGCTGTGGTACATATACACAATGGAGTATTACTCAGCCATTAAAAAGAATTCATTTGAATCAGTTCTAATGAGATGGATGAAACTGGAACCTATTATACAGAGTGAAGTAAGCCAGAAAGAAAAACACCAATACAGTATACTGACACATATATATGGAATTTAGAAAGATGGCAATGATGACCCTGTATGCGAGACAGCAAAAGAGACACAGATGTATAGAACGGACTTTTGGACTCTGTGGGAGAGGGAGAGGGTGGGATGATTTGGGAGAATGGCATTGAAACATGTATACTATCATGTAAGAACGAAGCACCAGCCTATGTTCGATACAGGATACAGGATGCTTGGGGCTGGTACACGGGGATGATCCAGAGAGAGGATATGGGGTGGGATGTGGGAGGGGGATTCAGGATTGGGATCTCATATACACCCATGGTGGATTCATGTCAATGTATGGCAAAACCAATACGGTATTGTAAAGCAAAATAAAGTAAAAATAATAATAAAAAAAAATATATGGTATCTCAAAGAGTACAATAAAAAATCTAAGGATTCCCTCTACAGCACCTTGCATTTCCAGAATTTCTCATTGTACTCATTGATTATATTCACACTCCTAACTCTTCAAAACTTTTTCCCCATCAGAAGTGGTCAAGCCAGGTAGCTTCATAAAGAAGAGTCCATTTCAGGTTTGGGATTTCAGGACAAGCAAATCAGGTCAAAATCCTGGTGTGTGGTTTCATTCCATATAAGGGTATGTCACAATGCACTTTCATGAATTTTTGTGCTGCTAATGCCAAAATTTTCCAAGTGTCTCACATAGGTAGTAGACAAGGGAAAACTTCAGCTGATGAAGATGAAAGAAAAATGTAGAACTCTTTCAATGTGCCTATAGTATCCTAAACAACAAACCACTCCAATTGCTTGCAGATTTGTACTCGCTTCTACCCAACCAGAGTGCTTCTGCTCCGCCAACTTCATATTGGAAATGATCGCCCTGCCTTGGTATTTGATGGTCAATTTCACATTATTTCATCAATGCTTGAAGAAATGCTTTTCGACAATTTGTAGAAATTCTGGCTGCAGATCAACCCCCCATTTTCAGTCAAGAAGAAGTATCAACAGTAAGGGGTTGGCCTTACCAAGTGGAATCTAGTTCCGGATCCCTGAATATTGCAAAGTATTTTAATTTCCTAAGCTCTGGATGCCCAACTATATTATATTAAGTCACCACCACTTTCACTCCCAACAGAGAAGCTCCATCGCTTTGATCCCAGAGCCCTGATTATCTTATTTCCTTTCAGGGAAAGAACTGCCAGATGAGGCCAGATAAACACAAGGACAGCATTCGGAACAAAGCATCTGGCTCTACAGCCGTCGACTTTGGGAAAGTCTCTTACCTTCTCTGGCCCTTAATTCTTTTAATCTGTGAAACGAGCAATCAATTTAAGCAATCCTAAATTTCTCTTCCAGTTCTATTTTCATGTCACTCTGATCCACTGTTCTACAGCACACTTTCTGAGACAAAGGTGATTATCAACCTTAGGTTAGAATCAGTTCATTTTCCAAATATTTCATTCTCTAGGTGCCAAGCATGTGAAATTATCCTTAAGGAAATGAATATTCTCACCCAGGTTCTGAAGCTAAAAATTAACCTTACATTTCTTTGACTTAAAAAAAAAAAAAAAACTTATGCTGAAATAACTGTGGAAAATAACCATTTGGATGGGTCATACCAAATATAGTCAGAAGAAGAAGTAAACTGTTATTTGGGTAATTATTTTACAGAAGAGTCTGAAAAACAAAAATGTAACATACATGTAAAACTTCATTTCCAGTAGATCTATCACAGGGGAAAATTCTAAAAGATCTGAAGTCTTAGTTTTTCCCTTGTACATCTCAAAGCCTCAAAATCCAGAGGGGTTAAATAATTACCAGGTGTTAAACAGGTACTTTGGAAAGAACGAAAGCTATAAAAGAAAATACTGATATCATCTGCCTTAGAGACAAAACACGTTATTTGAAAGTACTGTATATAACTCTGTCATACAATTCTGGAGAAAGGGAGTGCGTAATGAAGTTGTACTTGCTGGAGGCAAAGCAACCATGCTGTTGCATGAAAAACTCTTTGAAATGGTTAGTGCAGAGATTCCCCAAACTTGGCTTTCATGGTATGGATTTACACTTCATGGTCCTAAAATTTGGGGATGTAGGAAGAAGAGACTCAGAACAAAGTAAGCAGTAACACAAGGAGGTATGTCAAGTGATACTGCCCCAGCTTCTGCCCTCTTTTGGCCAGAGAACTGAGAAAAGTATGAGGCAGCTTCCAGTAACCAACTCAAAGAACTCCAGGGAAGGCTTCAAGATTTTCCAGGCTCTCAGTCTACATTACTTGTTGGGGGTTCCTATCTTTCCAGGGAATCACTCTACATACACCATCACTGAATGCAAGCAAAGAATTTTACTATTCTCATAAACATCCCAAATCAAGGACTGTCTGTCCTGCCTCTACTGATTCTTGTACAGTGAGCAATTCAAGAACTAAACGGTTCCACTCATCTAAACCTCAGTCAATACTTATAATGAACAGTAAGGAAGCTTAGTTCTATGGATAGGATTCAGTCACTCTCTTAAGTGTCTAAAAGCTTTAGAGCTAAAATGTTCAGTGGGAACACTTACCCAATATGGTTGGTTCTTAAAGAAATTTCCAGTTCTCTTAGCACTTGTGTGGATTCTTGAACACGCCGTCTGAATTTCTATAATTCAAGAACACATATTCTCACAAAAGATATTCTAGCAAGTGTTATAACTGTAGCTTACTTGTAACAGAATACAGAAACATCTCTGCTTCTAAAGTGGGCTTCTCTCACATTTCATTTTGGCAAAGCACACAAATTTTTCTCATTGTTAACAGTCAGCTTATGCACAAGGACTAGGGAAAATGACTTATTTCATGTAATAACTGTCTCTAAGTAGTTTATTTTTTTCCCCTACCCCACAATACAATACCTATTTGCTGGGGTCCCTAAAATCATTCATTTCAATGATTCAGTAGGGCTCACAGGACCCAACATATACAGCTAGGATTTATTACAGCAAAAAGTTACAAAGTATAATGCACTAAAGGAAAAGGTAAACAGGGTGAGGTCCAGAGGAAACCAGATACATGCTTCCAAGTCTCTCCCGAGATGAAGGACAAATGACAATATGTGTGAAATGTTTTCTACCAGGGAAGCTCATTGGAAACAGCATTGTCGTTTAGTTACACAGTTATGTTGACTCTGCAACCGCATGGACTGTAGCCTGTCAGGCTGCTCTGTCCAAGGGATTTCCCAGGCAAGAATATTGGAGTGAGTTGCCCATTTCCTTCTCCAGGGGATCTTCCCAACCCAGGGAATAAACTCACATCTCCTGCATTGGCAGGCAGATTCTTTGCCACTGGCCCCCCAGGGAAGAACAGACACTTAGTACCTGGGATTTCTACTGGGGGCTCATCACTTAAATACTCTCTGCCGAGCACATACCAAAAGTGCAGGCTTCCAGAAGGAAAACAGGCACTCTGCATAAACCATGGGTTGGCATCAACAGTTCAGGCACAGTGAGTCGTTATCAACAGGGAATTCTGGGAACTCTCCCGAAATTCAAGTGCCCGGTTGCCAAACGACAGCCAACCTTGCAAGCATGCCTTTCCGAGGTAGCGAACTCAGACTTGCTATGTTTATTCTTTTCCGCATTACCTCACGTGGAAGGTTCCTCTAGACACTTCCCTTCTACCTGACGAATGTCAAAATTCCACATGTCCTCAGGATACTTGGGCTTCTTCTCTGCTGCCATGACTGCAGGGTCATCCAGCTCCAAAGACAAAGGTGTCCCAAGGACAAAGGACAGGAGGAAGTTAGAACGGAGGGATTCCGGGATGGGGGGAGGGGAGTGCCCTGCCACAGGCCAGCCTTGGTGCCCCAGGGCAGACTGGACTCCTGCTCAACACAGATTGCCTCCTCTTCTGAAGGTCCCTGTGCTTCTCCACCAGCTGCCTCTCCAAAGACTCTCAAAAGTTTCCCCCCGACTGCTGTTCCTGAAGCACCCTGAAGACCTTCTCAGGTGTGCAGCATCCAGGAGATGTGAAATGAAAGCATTCCTGATGCCATGAAAAAACAGAGCCACCCCCAATTTGTCAAGAATGGCTTAGGACAAAACAGAGTCATCTGTAGTTTGGAGGGACATCTAAGCCCAGTGCTTCTTGGAGAGCTTTTCAGCAAACGAGGACTGGCCTGTGGTCACACAGCAGAGGAAACCACTTCCAGGTGTGCTGGCTGCTCCCGAGCGGCCAGTCCCATGGCAGAGTCACAAGCCTTGGGCTGTCTGCACATGTGCCTCTCAGAAACAACTCAGCTATGCATTATGCATAGTTCATCCCCCGCAACCTGTGCCAGTTCCCTAACTCAGCTTTATGCTTCCTCAGGGAAGGTCATCCCTTATACAGGGTGACAAGGATAACCGGGGTACAACCAAGGATCTGAGTACAAAGGAGGATCCACTGAAGAACTAAGAGGCACATATCAAAACAATGTAGCTCAAAATACTGAGATAACAGGTGTGACAACAATAGCAGATAATATTTATCAGGTATTTACTATGGAAGGCACTACACTTTGCAACTGCAGGATTAACTGAGACACAACTAAACTGACTTCACCACGTGTTCTGTTCTCTGGGGGAACTGTCTGAATTTCAGTCGGACTCTGCACCAAAGAGAAACCTTGGCATATATTTCCCTAACACATAATGACTGCCAACACTCTGCATCTGTACAATGTACCAGGATGCTTTAAAAAACTTCAAACTGTGTGCCTGTGGGAATCAACAACAACAAAAAAAGAGTTGGGTACCATTGATTAGCAGAGTTCAGCCTCCCCCAGCCCTCTCTGTAAAAGGCAGACCCAGGGAGGAGCCCACGGAGACAGCTAAGCCCTGGAGACCCGTATAATAGGTTTCCTTTTCCATCTGCAGCACCCACAGAGAACCAGACTTCTCTCTTCATGGCCCGTCTCCTTTCTCCACGCCAGACATGAGCACACCCCTGTAAAGTGCAGACTGAGAACCGCCTGGTATATTAAATAAGGAGGCTGGTTTGGAGAGATATCTAATTTAGGCTCTTCTTTCCCTGCCCTACAGGGTTTCATTTAAAACTACTTAGAAGAAATAGAATATGCTTAAGAATTTTTTTTTTTTTTTTAAAGACAGCAAATTAAGAATCTTCAATTCAATGTGAACAAAAGATTAATGAATGTAGTACTTGAGGACTCCAGATGCAGTTAAGGGGAGACTGCTCAGTTTAGACTGTCTGGCTAAAATGGGAAGCCTGATTGCAAATCTTTTACCCCATAATGCAACTAGGAATTTTAAATTCATTTCAACTGCAAGCCATGCCTTACTCCAAGCAAAATCTCCTTTTCTCCAGACTTTAAGCATGGCAATTATGTTGAGTGGAACAGATCATTTCCTACTGCCAGCTCCTGACAGAACTCTTACTAAAGCGGGGAAGGTTGATCCAATGTCCATTTTAAGTTTTTGGTTTTTCCTTTTTTTCCTGAGAACTGAATGACTGATCTTGAAAGATGAGGCTCAGATCAAATACAACCATTCAGATGAACACACAAGGCCAGGGCAGAGATGTCAGGAATGAAGGTCAGTCCAAAGAAACATCCTTTGTCTGGGGTCTCTTTATGAAGTTATTTGCAAGGAAGCAAAACACTTTCCGTGCAGCTGATTTGTTGTTGCTTTTCATTTTGCATCCTTTGCCTTATTCTTTATCCTTTTCCAAGGGAGAACTGGAACTGGGCCAGAAGATCCCACCTCCTCCCTCCAACCATCTTCCTCTCCAGGGAGGAAGCCCCCGCCAGGGGGCTCGGGGCTGGAGTCTAAGTGCGCTCTAGGAGTTTTTGTATCTTGCTTTTTAAAGAATTTGACAAATATTGAGATGACTGTTAGGGGATGGGAGATACTCTGGGTGAGCGGACCTCTCAGTACTGTACCGGATTCTGCCACATCTAGCTTGGGGCTTCCCTGCTGGCTCAGATGGTCAAGAATCTGCCTGCAATGTGGGAGACCTGAGTTCCAACCCTGGGTCGGGAAGAGCCCCTGGAGAAGAGAATGGCTACCCACTCTGGTACTCTTGCCTGGAGAATCCCATATACAGAAGAGCCTGGCGGACTACAGTCCATGGAGTCACAAAGAGTCAGACACGACTGAATGAGTAAACACACACACACAGAGCTCAGGATGAGTGTGCTCAATGCTGGGGTCTAAGCCATCTAGCCAGAAGGTTTACAAGCTAGGGGATTTCTGAAAATATTTCTCATATAGAATTTTGCTGCCCTTGTGCAAAAGAAATAATTTTTTTTCTGGGTTCTGTTTTATGCATATGGGTACACCTTCCTTTAACTTCCTCTAATCTGATGAAATTGAAGGCTGCTATATCCTTGGGGAGGGGGACAAGAAAGAAATTGAGAATGACGCAGCTGTCACACAGTGGGTAAGGAGAGGGTGGGACGAATTGATAGAGTAGCATGGAAACATACATATTACCATATGTAAAATAGGCAGCCAGTGGGAATTTGATGTATGATACAGGGTTGGACTGTGAAGAAAGCTGAACGCCGAAGAATTGATGCTTCTGAACCGTGGTATTGGAGGAGACTCTTGAGAGCCCCTTGGACTGCCAGGAGATCCAACCAGTCCATTCTGAAGGAGATCAGCCCTGGGATTTCTTTGGAAGGAATGATGCTGAAGCTGAAACTCCAGTCCTTTGGCCACCTCATGCGAAGAGTTGACTCATTGGAAAAGACCCTGATGCTGGGAGGGATTGGGGGCAGGAGGAGAAGGGGACGACCGAGGATGAGATGGCTGGATGGCATCACGGACTCGATGAACGTGAGTCTGAGTGAACTCCAGGAGTTGGTGATAGACAGGGAGGCCTGGCGTGCTGCAATCCATGGGGTTGCAAAGAGTCGGACACGACTGAGCGACTGAACTGAACTGAGCAGGGAGCTCAAACCTGGTGCTCTGTGACAAGCTAGACAGATGGGGTGGGAGGTGGGAAGAAAGTTCAAGAGGGAGGGGACATATGTATACCTATGGCTGAGTCATGTTGATGTACAGCAGAAACCAACACAATACTGTAAGGCAATTATCCTCCAATTAACCATAAATAAGTTATAATAAAAAAGAATTAAGCAGCTGTCTCATTTAGGGGACCTGACAGAAGTTCTGTGTTAAAAAGAAACATGTGTACCATATTGAGGAGGAGGCTATTAGGATACTTTGACAGGTACATTCTTAGAAGAGGAGGCTATGTCATACATGGCTTCTAGGTGACAGCAGAGGCCCACAGACCATTTGCCTCATCACCCCTAGACTTTATTTCTGCTTGTCTATATAACAACCACAGGACAAAGGGCCAGGAAACATCCCAAAGGAAATAGTAGTTGTTCTCCTTTGCTTGGTTTCTTTTGGCAGAGGGAAGGCAGTGCTTAGAATGGAAGCAGGAAACAAAATTTTAAAATGTATCTCCAAGCCAAGAGACCCGGAAAGAGCAGCTAACTAGGAAAAGTGCCTTTCTGCTCCTGAGTCACGAGCTGGAACAACAGAGGGAATTCGGCTCAAGATACTGTCAGGGCAGCCCTGAAAGCTGGAGCTGTGGCAGGTCAACCGAAAAACAAGCGCTCTGGGGACGGGCCCTTCACCCATCGTGAGCAAGGGCAGCTCTGCCCTGAGACATCCCAGGGCCGATCCAGGCCCGCCGGGCTGTGCCAGGCTACATGCTTTACCACGAGGCATCAGCTTAAACCAATTGTGTGGCTGCACAAAGCAGAGCTTGTTTGTAGGAGAGTCTGCTGAGAATGGAATCAGCTATTCTCTCCTTACCTTCTCGGGCCTGGGGCACGGCTGGGGGAGAAGCCGCGAAGAGCATCAACACAGGATGTGAGCACACAGCTGGGATGACAAAGCCCCAGTGATTTTTCAAGGTCTCTGGAAATGCACCAAGGCATGGAAGACAAATATTCTCTTTGCGAGGCCTTGATTTTCTGGGGGCCTGAACACCTCTGAGCTGAACTAACCACCCAGTATAATTATAAATGGCAGCTACTCAATAACCATCAGAGGTACATGACTCCCATCTCAGGAAAGAACTTTTAAACACATTCTCAAGAGAGGATGACTTTTTTCTTTGTCTTTTCATGTTGTCAGGCTCCAACAACTCCAGGATTGTTTCCCCAGAGGCATCAGCAGAGTTTATAACAGAGAGGAAGGAAGGTCTCCTCCAGGGCACGAGGACTGTCCCTGCCAGTGAGGCAGCGACAACACGCAGTGGAAACAAATCCATCTTACCTTCCTGGTTACTGCTGGATCCAGATAGCCTTTGAGCTTTTGAATATAAGTATGGGGAGGGTTCTTCACCTGGAATCGTTCCTGCAGGAAGCACGAAAGTAAAGTGAAAGGCATGAAAGCTCTGAAGGCATGAAAGTCATATTCACACAGATTGATGCCGCTGATCCAAAGCCAAAACGCACCCGCAGCGTGACATGGTGCTGCAGAGTCACTGGTTTAAATCTTCAGGGTGGATCTTCCTATCCCCTCTTTGCCAAGGAGGAAACTGAAACTTAAAGGAACTCAGTCCTTCCCTAAGATGAAGCAGCGAGTCAGGGACACCAGTGGATTCAATCCCATGTCTGCTCAACTTGAGAGTCTGACCTGCTTTCCCCATGGGGCTCTGCAGCTCCCTTTCTGGAAATAATCTGCCTACTCTGTGTGCAGGGTCCTCTTTCAGCAGGTCTTTCATCTGTTGCATATTCTTTGAAGCGCTTGTTAGCAGATCTTTTTCTTTTGAATTTTTATTTTATCTTTGGAAATACCCAAAATTTGCCTCAAACTAGATTAAATTGTTTCAAAAATGAGCAATGAGGCTACTGCTCAGAGACTGCAGTGAGTATGTGCATATTTGTGTGCATGTGTGTGACCATTAAAGGATTCCTAAGGCAGCCTCCAAATCAGAAAACCCCAAAATATTGGGACTAGACACAATCACTGAAACAGCATATTATATATATAACACATATATCTCAAGGTGATATTTGAAGGTAGATCTGGGCTGAGGCCTGAGACTCTGCATTTCTAACATGTTTCATGCCGATGCTGAGGATGAAAAGACCACACCTTGAGAAACTCATGTCCATGTGTATTAGATTTTATAGGCCATAATGTCCGAAGCAAAAGAAGCAGTAGGAAACTGGACAAATCCAAAGGCCCGCACTATAAAATGGTTAAGTGCTATATTACAGGCATATCATGATATACTACATTCTGATGAAAAAGAACACACTGTATTGCACAGTGCTATTTGGATGGATCTTATAAACCTGTGGGGGCTTCCCAGGTGGTACCAGTGGTAAAGAACAGGCCTGCCAATGCAGGAGACGTAAGAGTTGCAGGTTCAGTCCCTGGGTTGGGAAAATCCCCTGAAGGAGGGTATGGCAATTCACTCCAGTATTCTTGCCTGGTGAATCCCATGGACAGAGGAGCCTGGTGGGCTGTGGTCCATAGGATTGCAAAGAATCGGACACGACTGAAGCGACTTAGCACAGCAGAGCACTATAAACCTGATGTTGAATGAAAGAGAATACATGATTTCTTTAACAAGAGGCAAAATAAAATACTAACGGTTAGGGAGGCACACATGGGTGGTTTACTCTTGTACACATACACACACACAGCTGAGTGATTTGCATAAAAATAACAGCCAAGGACCAAGATGGGGAAGGGGAATACAGACTGATCCTGAGAGGCTGGCAATGTTCTTTTTGACCTACCACTAGTTACACTGTGCTGATTTTATCTTACTTATTATGCTATTCTTAAATTTCACAACTTTCCCTGTATACAAGCTGTTTTTGACACACAGAAAAAGGTTATACAAATCAGCTTCAAAAGGGAAAAAACAAAGATTCATCATGAAATCAGGACAATTCTTATCAAGTTTTTTTCTACACACCACTCAAAAGATGTTTTCCTAGGAATTATTTTTAGCCTTATTATTGTTTATACCAAAATGGAATTCAGTGTTTCACAACACTGACAATTGGCCAGCATGATAAGTGTTTGTTTATCCCATATAAATTTGTATTTCTTCAACACAGGGAACCACAACATTCTTCCTGGTCCACTCAAGGCTTCTGTGCTTACAGATTTAGAAATGCTAAATTTCTATTGCTAAATCTTATATCAAAAGATCATTTTACTAGTGAAAAAATCTATTTTATTACTTTTTAATATTACTTTAAAATAAAAGAAAGTGGCTTATAGTGAGACACCTATCAATACTTCCCCCTTACTTAAAAATGATCACGGCAAGTTTCGTAGTATACAAACTTGCTCTCCACAGAACTGTTTAAAAGAAAAAGGTCAGCTTATTATTTCTAATTATCCCCCTGAATTTTCAATCCCACAAGCAACTTCTAAATAATGATTCACACATATTTGACATCTTGGGTGCCACTGTGTCTATGTATCAACTCCTAATTTTTTTTTTTAAACACTACCCACTAAGGAATCAGTTAGGATCCAACTGTCACAGGATTTTAGCAATAGTCCAGCTGAGGGCTAATAAACAAAAAGCATCCCATTCCCAAAATGAACTGATAAGTGACCTAGAAACCGGTTATTATTTCCAACCTTGTGTATGACAGCAGCTGATGCCAGGGATACACCTGGATATAAATGAAACAATGCTTTTTAATAATATAATCCAATTACCCAAATTTTTAGACATCCCATGACCAGCAACAACTCATATTGTATTCTATTCTACTATAGCCAATACTACCTACCTCTCTCTGTAAAGTTTCTAACACATGAAACTCAGTGAATTTTAACTCTGGCTACTGTAGCATTTGCTTGAGGACCTAAAATTTTAAATCTGTGGACAGTTACTGAGAGATTTCTAATGTTTCTTCTTGTAGACAATGTCTCCACACCACAAGAGCTATATTTATTCTTTTAAAACAGGCAAAATGATAGGATATCAAAAGAGGAACTCCCCAGGTCATTAGGTGCCCAATATGCTACTGGAGATCAGTGGAACAATAAGTCCAGAAAGAATGAAGGAATGGAGCCAAAGCGAAAACAATACCCAGTTGTGCATGTGACTGGTGATAGAAGCAAGATCCGATGCTGTAAAGAGCAATACTGCATAGGAACCTGGAATGTCAGGTCCATGAATCAAGGCAAATTGGAAGTGGTCAAACAAGAGATGACAAGGGTGAACGTCGACATTCTAGGAATCAGCGAACTAAAATGGACTGGAATGGGTGAATTTAACTCAGATGACCATTATATCTACTACTGTAGCATATATAATATATTGACATCCAGTCAGTTAGTAAAATCCCACTTTCTCTCTTAGGGTAGTTTTCTGTTCCTTACTTAAGACTGTGGTCTTGTCACAGTCTATTTGGCTTTTGCAAACAGACACATTTGCTGGTCCTGTTGACTTGATTGGTTTCCTTATAATTAAGCCTTTGAAATTATGAACAGGGTCTAAATTTAACAAACATACTTTTTCAAATGTGCTTTAGATTTGCTATTGCGTTTTAGGCACTTTTCCTTCACTTGTCTGAGTAACTCACTAATATTATTTCTAAGAAACATAAAATGAAGAAAATTGATGCTTTAAAACACAGTCAGGGGACTTCCCTGGTAGCCCTGTGGTTGAGACTCCATGCTTCCAATGCAATGGGGGAACTAAGATCCCACCTGCTTAGGCAACCAAGAAATAAATAAACAAAAAGATGATTGTAGATAAATTTCAAAATGTCATTAAAATTTTTAAAAATTAAAAATAATACACAGTGGGTCTACATCACGGTGACTTCTCAAAAAACTGCGACTCTGTCTACCTTCAGGGATTCAAGTGAAATTTTTATAGAGAAAAAATACAAAGCCCAGCTATTTTCTTACAAGTTGGAGTTGTTTGTCTAACCTCAAAAGGAGCTACCATTTGAGTTATAAATCCAACACCTGGTGCACCAGGCCTTTTCTGTCTGTCTTCAACATGGCCATGTGGACAACAGAAACATTTGGGGGAATACATTGGAGAATTTCAGTACCATGCCAAAACATATTTATTTTGAAGAACTTGGGTGGATTATTGGCACCATGCTCATTTAAATGAATTTTTTTTTCCTCTAAGTACTAGAATTTTAGATTTTGCATTGAAACTCAAAATTCGTATGACTGCAGTTTTCCATCATCCTCACTTCTGAGACTCCTGCATACTCCACGTTATTTTCAATAACTAGTTACCTGCTTGCTCAACATCATTGATAAACATAGCTTAATTAGATTAAGCCCCTAACTTATAGAAATATTATACATTATATAGAAATTACATTATATAGAAATATTGTTCTTAGGGATAAAAATCTGGTGATTGGTTAATAGGAATGAATAAGCCATCTGAAAGGGCTTTAAAAATACAAATTCCTTTCAAAATATCTAATCAAGCAGCATCACTACCACTCTGACCTCCTGCCATTTATTTCCTTGCGTGACTGAACTTTATTCATGAGGTATTTCTAGATGGGAAATAACAATGGCTCTGAGGGTTTTAATTATTCTCCATAAACACTCAAAGAACCGAGCCCAAAGCCATTTCTTACTATTCAGGACATTATTGCTGACAAACTGCATTGAAAGAACCATGGGAGGAAAGAGAGGGGAGAACAGACCTTAGAATCTTCACGAAGCATCTGAGCCTTTCGCAAATATTTTATTTTAATAAATTAGAGTGTTAGGAATTCAATTTCTCTGGTAACAACCAGAAAATGTCTTCCCAATGCTAAAAGCAACTTCATTTATACAAGTCTAGGAGCACAATTGCCCTTTCCTTTGGAGCAGCACTTTCTGTTTCTCAAAGATAATCAACTTATCTTTCAACAACACTTTACAGTTTACCATATTCTTTAGACCTCTTAACTTCTCAAGCCTCCCTACCTGCCAAATAGGTATTAAGTCCATTTTACAGATGAGGAAACTAAAGCTCAGAGAGGAAATGATTTGCCTTAAAGCACACACACCCACACACCCAGGTCAAGGATTCAAACACAGGTTTTCTGACTCTGGTCCTTGTTCCTTTCACTACACTGTAATAAGTGTGCCCATCTTGCTTTTGATAGAAAGAAGAAAGAAAGAGAGAGAAGTCGTTCAATCGTGTCTGACTCTTTGCGACCCCATGGACAGTAGCCTGCACCAGGCTCCTTTGTCCATGGGATTTTCCAGGCAAGAGTACTGGAGTGGGTTGCCATTTCCTTCTCCAGAAAATGCTTTTGATAGAATAAATTTTTAAAAGACAAAAAACATGCTCTACTTTGAGTTCTAATATATAGATAAATACTTGGCACCCAGTCCTTAATAATGTTCAAAGAATTAAACTTCTTTTAGATGCCATATACAAGTCACTTCTCACATAAACTACAGGTTTTGAAGTTTAAAAGTACACAAAAAGACTGAGCACACTCCGTATGGGGCACACACCCCACAGATTCTGTACCAGATACGTCAGCCACACTCGGGTCATAGCTAAAGGACTTCTGCAGATAAGCTTGTGCTATATCTCTCATGGCTCTGAAACCGCTGAGTGACTTCCATAATTACACATTGCTCATTAACTCAATCCACTAAGGCTTACACCAGTGTCCCTTCTCCCCACTGGCCACCAGCAAAATCACTGACTACACACAGGCCAGCCCTGCAGATAAGGAAAAAAAAAAGCATTGACTGGATTCCACTAATGACCATGGTTCAAGTCTACAGCAACCCAAATTAGAAAACCAGGTCATTCGTGTAATGACCTATAAGGGAAAAGGATCTAAAAAAGAGTGGGTATGTGTATCTAACTGATTCACTTTGCTCTACAGCAGAAATTAACACAACATCGTAAACCAGCTATACCCCAGTAAGGGCTTCTCTGGTGGCTCAGTAGTAAATAACCCACCCGCCAACACAGAAGACGCAGGCTTGACCCCTGGGTCAGGAAGATGCCCTGGAGGAGGAAATGGCAACCCACTCCAATATCCTTGCTGGGATAATTCCATGGACAGAGGAGCCTAGTGGACTACATGGGGTCGCAAAGATTCAGACATGACTAAGTGACTGAGCATGTATACTCCAATTAGAAAAAAAAAAAAAGAAAGAAAGAAAATCAGGTCATTCTTTAAGGAACTTAAATGAAGAGGCTGTGAGAGAGAAGTGCTAGATTCATTAGCCAAGTCACGGTGCATGGAACTCATCTGCTATGCTACAACATGGTCTTCTCTATTAGACACAGACAGGCAGCCTTGGATTCTTTCTAACCAGCTGAACTGTTTCTCCGGGGTCTCCCTCCATGCTGCCCTCTCCCCACCTAAATCTAATAAAGTTTGTCACTGAAAACCTTTCTACATAAAGGTTTGGAATCGGACATTCCACTCACCTAGTATATTTCTGATCCCTTGCATCCTCTCCACCCATGTGTATAATTATATGAGAAATTACTTAATTGAGGTTAATTTGGCATTGGCTGGACTTACAACAAGCATGTTATAAGCATTTCCGCTCCATAAATTCTATTTGGATAAGCAACTCCAAAATCAAACAGAATTTCATTCAAGTTTATCTTATACCTTCATATTCTCAGGTTTATGGAAAGAAACTACAGTGAGTCTCTAGAAAATGAACGGCTCATGGGGAATACACTTTGTGTTGAGTTTTCTCCCTGTTTGGGACAGTCACAGGTCACTGGCTCTGTTTCAGTAGTGGATTAAGCAAAGCTGTACAAACTGCTTAAACACCCTTAGAGACAAATTAGACATCACCATCATTATGCCATTATTAATGTTTCATTATTCTGCTCCTATAATAAATTTAGATGGTGAAAATCCAAAGGGCTTTTTTTTTTTTTTGGTTTTGGGCACATCATAAACTCTCCAAGCTTGAGTGATTTTTCTTCCTAGCTGAAAGCATTTGGGATTCCCTTCCCAAGGCTGAGTAAGCAAACTGTTGTCTCTAAATGAGCTCTAATTACAATCAGCATCACTGCTGTCAGTGAGTAGTCATTTGTAGGACTTGACTTGGTGCTCAACGCTCTTCAGAGCTACACGGACAGGAATAACCTACAGCCTCAAAGGGTTTCCCTCTAAAATGGAGAACAGTGACATGAGTAGGTGAGGAGAAAACTCAGAAATAAAATGTTGCATGAATCTTGTACATAGACAGAAGTGATTTACATGATATAGCCGAGACCAAGAACTAGTGGTAGGTGCTGGGAGCAGGTGCCAAGACCAGAACCCAGGTTTCTAAGCAGAGGGACTAAGGTAAGCCGTAACATCTCAGCCCTCCCAGGGGTAACAACTTACACACACAGGGAAAAAGCTCACACAAACAGACCCAGATTCCCCTAAGAAGCTGAGAGTATCAAAGTCCCCGAGGGGAAGTACATTCCTTATTTCCCCAAAAAGGGAAAGAAAAATTCTGAAACTTCAGAAAGGCTGCCAGATGACTACCTCACCTACAGAAAGTGTGTGTGTGAAAGAGGACAGTTAAGAGAAAACAAAGAAAAGGTTTTAAGACTCTACCTACTTATAACAATAGACGGCCAAGAAAGCACTTTCACGTGGAATTCTAATTTTGTCTCCCGACTACCAGAGGCAGCTAGTGCCAGCTGTGCTACTATTTAGAAGGATCCCTGTGGTTATTACTGGATGAAAACATTTTACTAGAGAAGTCCCGGCCTCTGAACATCTTAAATCTTGCCATCACATTTAGGTCTCCTTTTTCCAGGCACTAACATTAAATATGCCAAAGTGAAAAAATAAAAAAAAATAAAAATTTTTGTGGTCATTTCATTCTTCCATTCATCCAGAACATATTATGCAAGACACCGTTCAAAAAGCACAAAACGAAACAAATTGGATTCTAAAGCGTTAAATCTCATCTGAGATACAACAGACACTTCTGTAATACAAAGTAGAATATGATCAGAGCCATATGTGATCCTTTGGAAGTTCAAAGAAAGGTAAGGCTCTTTCCAACCGAGACGATCAAAGGAACTTCCCTGAAGAAACTGGCTTTTGAATTGCGTTTTGAAGGACACACAGCATATAGATATCCTGGGACAGTGTGAGAGGCAGGAGACAGAAATTTCCAGATGGGGAAATGTGAAAATAAAGGCAGAGAAGCACAGGGCGTGTGCTAGCAACTTCAAGGGCTTTAGTTAGTTTATGAAAGGCAGTGGCATAAAGGAGCTAAACCGTGAGCTGGAAAAGACAAAGGCAGATGTCAAATAATAAGCAAATGTGTGCATATAGAATGGACAACAGGGAGCCTACAAGGAATTCTAAATAGTGGAAGAACATACAGTTAATACCGTATAACTCCCTTTTCTCTATTCCCGGCTTTAAAAGTTGGCCATTTCTGCCCTTAGACTAGACTTGACTAATCAGCATGTCAGATTCATTCCACAGCCATAGTTTCTTGGAGAGCTGTGAAGCATTCTTCAGCTCTGCATATGAAATCATTTTCCTAGTCTGAGAGGAGAGGACAACCTTCCAAGTGTTCCATTACAGCTCTCAGACTGAAAATAACTTTTGATGAGACTTTTCCAAATGATTTCCTTTATTTAGACTAGGAAAAGTCTCTTCTAGCTCAACAGGTCTTTCCTAATCAAAACATCCTAAAATTCATTCCCTAATATGTAATATTGATTTGGTTTCTTTAAGCCTATTCATAGTGCATCATTTCCTCCTATTTAAAGTGTTTGAACTGAATTTGCAAGAAAGGAGGCCATCCTAATAAAGCTTATTATCTTCTGCTGTCCTAAGCAAAGACTGAACCATGACTGTGCTTGTCACGTAGCAGTATTCACTAAGGGCAGATGTCACTGTTATTGTAATTGAAGATCTAAGAATGGGCAGAGCGATGGAAGTCTGCATTTATACTGGAAAACTTTCAAGATAATCTTCAAATCCTTTGCTCTGTCCCTTCAAGAGCCACAGCTTTCCTTTCTTCTAGACTGGTATTTCTTAAAATATACACAACCAAAGACCTGCATCTGAAGAGGTTGAAGATGCTTGTTAAATTGCAAAAATTCTCCTGACCCAATCACAGTACTAAGGAACCTGTAGTTTCTTAAATTCCCCAAGTAGGCCTTCTGCCACTAAAGTTCATTAATCATAGCTTTAGATTATACTTCCAACTTGGATAGCTGAATCCTTCTCTTTATTCACTCTATAAAGGGAATGTGCATATCCTTGGTAACCAAAGACTTAGCAATATTTTCAGTTAGGTTTAAAGACACAGACTTACATTATAAAAACTACAGGTACAGTTCATGCTTTCATTAAAACATTTGCAGTATTCCTGGGGATACTCTTCCTATAAAAACACAAGTGGTATAAACACACCTTACTGTTTCTTTATCTGAAAAATGGAAATATGAAACCCTTTTCCTCCATTATCACATATTCCTAAAACCTTTAAGTCTTTATTGAATTTGTTACAATATGGATTCTGCTTTATGTTTTCTGCCTGCGAGGCATGTGAGGTCTTAGTTCTCTGACCAGGGATCAAACCCACACCACCTGCATTGGAAGGCAAAGTCTTAACCACTGGGCCATCAGTGAAGTCCCCCAAAACCCTACTTAATGATGCCTTCCAAACAAGAATAACACACTGAAGATATTTTAGAGTCTCCTAAGCTAACCATGGGGAAACAGTGGAAACAGTGTCAGACTTTATTTTGGGGGGCTCCAAAATCACTGCAGATGGTGACTGCAGCCATGAAATTAAAAGACACTTACTCCTTGGAAGAAACGCTATGACCAACCTAGATAGCATATTCAAAAGCAGAGACATTACTTTGCCGACTAAGGTCCATCTAGTCAAGGCTATGGTTTTTCCAGTAGTCATGTATGGATGTGAGAGTTGGACTGTGAAGAAGGCTGAGCACCGAAGAATTGATGCTTTTGAACTGTGGTGTTGGAGAAGACTCTTGAGAGTCCCTTGGACTGCAAGGAGATCCAACCATTACATTCTGAAGGAGATCAGTCCTGGGTGTTCATTGGAAGGAATGATGCTAAAGCTGAAACTCCAGTACTTTGGCCGCCTCATGCGAAGAGTTGACTCATTGGAAAAGACCCTGATGCTGGGAGGGATTGGGGGCAGGAGGAGAAGGGGATGACAGAGGATGAGATGGCTGGATGGCATCACGGACTCGATGGATGTGAGTCTGAGTGAATTCCAGGAGTTGGTGATGGACAGGGAGGCCTGGTGTGCTGCGATTCATGGGGTCGCAAAGACTCGGACACGACTGAGCGACTGAACGGAACTGAAGCTAACCATGTATCATACAAATATAAAAGATATAGGAGGGAAACAATAAATAATAGTTCTGATCCTGCCCAGGGCAGGGGGAAAAAAAGAGAGTAAGTCTTAGATTTCGTATAGAAAAAAATGTGTATCTCAAGATTCAGATAGAGCAATAATATTTTTCAGTCATTCAAGAATGTGAAAGCATTGGAAGCTCTTGTAAAAGTTGCTTTTCTGCTTCTCTGGTGACTCAGACAGTTAAGAGTCCATTTGCAATGCAGGAGACCCAGGTTCAATCCCTGGATCAGAAAGACCCCCTGGAGAAGATGATGGCTACCCACTGCGGTATTCTTGCCTAGAGAATTCCATAGAGCAGAGGAGCTCAGCAGGCTGCAGTCCATGGGGTCGCAGAGTTGGACATGACTGAGCAACTAATACTTTCATTTTGGGCTTTCCTGGTGGCTCAGATGGTAAAGAATCTGTTTGCAATGCAGGAGACATGGGTTTGATCCCTGAGTGGGGAAGATCCCCTTGGGAAAGGAATGGCAACCCAATCCAGTATTCTTGCCTGAAGAATTCCATGGACGGAGGAACTCGGTGGGCTAGTCCATGGGGTTGCAAAGGGTCGGACACAACTGAGCAACTAACACTTTCACAATTTCTGGACTGTAAGTTATACCATCTGGATTCTCTGAAGCTTCATTTGCCCCAATTCAAACAGTGTGCAAATACATGGGTAAAATTCATAGAATTTCAGTAGGTGCTTGGTGAACCAAAGGGCGTAATTCATATAAGTAAACCTTCAAATTAGACAGCATGGGAAGAGATGGAGATGGAAGCTGCCAATAATGTCAACAAGTGACTGGAACCACACAGAAAACATCCTTATGAACAGAACATAAGGATGAAAATACAGGAAAAGTTATCAGATCTTAATCATTTCCATACCAATTTCTTTCATTTATTCAGCATAGATGTAAACATAAGAATCAAGCAGATGTCACTGAGATAGTGGTCTACTGTAGAATTTAGTTTTGATAAATGTAACACTCAGTTCAGTTCAGTTGCTCAGTCGTGTCCGACTCTTTGCGATCCCATGAATCGCAGCACGCCAGGCCTCCCTGTCCATCACCAACTCCCGGAGTTCATTCAGATTCACGTCCATCGAGTCAGTGATGCCATCCAGCCAACTCATCCTCGGTCGTCCCCTTCTCCTCCTGCCCCCAATCCCTCCCAGCATCAGGGTCTTTTCCAGTGAGTCAACTCTTTGCATGAGGTGGCCAAAGTACTGGAGTTTCAGCTTCAGCATCATTCCTTCCAATGAACGCCCAGGACTGATCTCCTTTAGGATGGACTGGTTGGATCTCCTTGCAGTCCAAGGGACTCTCAAGAGTCTTCTCCAACACCACAGTTCAAAAGCATCAATTCTTCGGCGCTCAGCCTTCTTCACAGTCCAACTCTCACATCCATACATGACTACTGGAAAAACCATAGCCTTGACTAGATGGACCTTAGTCAGCAAAGTAATGTCTCTGCTTTTGAATATGCTATCTAGGTTGGTCATAACTTTTCTTCCAAGGAGTAAGTGTCTTTTAATTTCATGGCTGCAATCACCATCTGCAGTGATTTTGGAGCCCCAAAAAATAAAGTCTGACACTGTTTCCACTGTTTCTCCATCTATTTCCCATGGAGTGATGGGACCGGATGCCATGATCTTCGTTTTCTGAATGTTGAGCTTTAAGCCAACTTTTTCACTCTCCTCTTTCACTTTCAGCTATAGATAGCATTAACCACCCTTCTGGAAAAGGGGACCAATGAAGTGGTGAAAGGCTGCACAGAAACAATATCTCTCTGAAAATAAACCACCGGAAATTTTCATTTTTAAAATGTATCACTTGGACTTTCCTGATGGTCTAGTGGTTAGGAATCTGCCTGCCAATGCAGGGGACATAGGTTCAATCCCTGTTCCAGGAAGATTTCACGTGCCATGGGGCAACTAAGCATGTGCACCCCAACTACTGAGCTGCCATGTTGCAACTCCTGAAGTCCACACCTGGAGCCTGTGCTCTGCAACAAGAGAAGCCACCCCAGTGAGGAGCCTACACACCAAAACAGAGAGTAGCCCCTGGCTAACCGCAACTAGAGAAAGCCCACACGCAGCAACAAAGACCCAGCACAGCCAAAAGTAAACAAACAAATCTTTAAAAATTAAAATGTATCACTTAAAATAGCCCTAAGAATCATGAAATACCTAGGGATAAATTTAACAAAATATGTGCAAGACCTGTACACTAGAAACTTCAAAACATTCCAAGATATTAAAGACTTAAATAAACAGAGATGCCATATACATAGATGGGCAGAACCAATACAGTATTATTAAGATATCAGTGCTGAAGAGACACAAATGTATAGAATGGACATTTAGACTCTGTGGGAGAGGGAGAGGGTGGGATGATTTGGGAGAATGGCATTGAAACATGTATACTATCAGGTAAGAAACGAATCGCCAGTCTATGTTTGATACAGGATACAGGATGCTCGGGGCTGGTGCACAGGGAAGATCCAGAGAGATGATATGGGGTGGGAGGTGGAAGGGGGGTTCAGGATTGGGAACTCATGTACACCCGTGGCTGATTCATGTCAATGTATGGCAAAACCAATACAGTATTGTAAAGCAAAATAAAGTAAAATTAAAAAAAAAAAAGATATCAGAGCTGAAATTGATCTCTGGAGTCATTGCAACCTCAATCAAAAGACTTCAGGATTTTTCTTAGAAACTGACAAAGTGATTCTAAAATTTATATAAAAATGCAAAAAAAAATAGAATAGCCAAAATAATTTTTACAAAAGAACAAAGTTGAAGAATTCATACTACCTGGTTTCAGGACAGTAATCAAGAGTGTTGAATGGAAAAAGGATAGAAATAAAGATCAGGGAAACAAAATAAAGGAAACAAAAATAGGCCCACACATATATAGCCAATTCATTTTTCAAAGATACTAAGGTGGTTCATATAAAAACTACAGTCTATTTAACAAATGGCTGAAATAACTGTATATACATATGGGGGAAAAGCAGTGAATCTCCAGCCTTACTTCATTTCATGCATAAAAATTAACTCAAACTAGATCATAGACTAAACACAAAGATCAAAACCATATATTTTCTAGAAGAAAACATAGGAGATAATCTTTGTCTGACTTAAGTGTGCAGATTTCTTAGGCTATAAAAATGAACCACTTAAAAAATAAAAGATAAACTAAATTCTGATTACCAGAAAAACTTTAATTCTCTGAAAGATACTTATGAATATGAAAATGCAAAGCACAAACTAGGAGAAAATATTTGTAAAATATATGTGACAGACTTGTACCCAGAATATATTTTTTAAAAACTCTACATAAAGTTGGAAGTAGGACCTGATACTTCTGGATTATTTGACATCAGCTCCAACTTAATGCTACCAATTTGTTTACTCTGTCATTTGAAGTTGGATGCTTTGATTTTCTAATAAACTACAAATGTATCAACAATAAAAACTTCAACAGTTCAATAATAAGACAACCTGATTTTTAAAAATAGGCAAGAGATTTGAGCAGATCTTTCAACAAGGTAGTACACAAACGGCAAATAAGCACATATAAAGATATTCATTGTTAGGGAAAGGAAAAGTAAATCCACAGTTCCAGATACCACTGTGCTGTGCTGTGCTTATTCCCTCAGTCATGTTCAACTCTGCAACACCATGGACTGTAGCCCTCCAGGCTCCTCTGTCCATGGGAATTCTCCAGGCAAGAATACTGGAGTGGGTTGCCAACCCAGAAATCAAACCTAGGTCTCCTGCATTACAGGCGGATTCTTTACCAGCTGAGCCACCAGGGAGATAACACTATATATCCATAAAAATGGCTAGAATAATAAAAACCAATACCCAACGAGTTGTGAGGATCTGGAGTAACTGGGACTCTATGACACAGTTGGTGGGAATGCAAAATTGTCCAGCCACTTTGGAAAGCACAACTGGTAAACTTTTTTGTATATAAATTATACCTCAGTGAAGATGATTAAAAAACAGTAGCTCAAAGTAATTTATTTAATAATTTATTTACTTTGTTACTGAGCATAGCTCTTTCTAAAAGCTATTCTTGATATTTTGTTGGTCTCACTTGCCATAATTAAAAAGAAATCCACAAGCTAAACAGTCAACTTTGCCAATTAAAACATTTGTAATAAATAATGCACTCTTAGATTTACGATTTCCAAAATATTTACATAAGTCATTCATAATTCTACTTAAAGAAATAAAAATTCTGGGAATTGTGTCACAGCTGTTTCCATCAAGGTCTTTCTTACCTGCATTCCTCAAATTATTACTTATCTTCACTGACATTTCATGAGATTTGCTTTATCCACCATCCTTATTCAATCTGCCGTAGTTTGCTGCAACCCAATACACATCCCTATTTCCTAGACATATATTCACCTTTTAAAACATAAAAACAAAAGTAACATGTGCTACCAACCTGAAAACCTAAATCTTAAAACTAAGCTCCAGTTGGGTCTTTTATGATCTCTTTCAGATATTCCACAATTTCCTATTTAACATAATAAACACATACATACTCACTTCTTTCTAATAAGCCCTTCTTTTAATCTTCAGATCACAAGGTTCAGATAGTTTCAATCTGTGATCCACATGGTCAAAATTAGTCATTAAATCAGGCTCTCAGGCAGTGCCTGACAAGGACGGGCTAAAAAGGGACGTGGAAGCGGCTCCTTTGAAATTGGTCATCGTTGAAAACATTTGCTAGCTGTGACAGAGATATATTAATACAATAACGCATCTATTACGGGTGTTTATTTCATAGGATCTTAGATCGACTTAGAACGTTCTATGTGAAACTATGAGCCCATACATCAACAGCCTAGTCAAGCTGTTGGATCAAAGTTTTTGTGAAGAAGTAACAAATCTCAGCACAATGATAGCATTTCTAGTACCTGAAGATGCTGCAAAACCATGGTCTGGTCCATAGCTAACATCCATCATGTTGATACAGATTATACACAATCTCTTCCCCTGCATACAGCTGTATGTATAAACCCAAACCACATTTCTAATTCACTTTCCTTCTATCTCTTTGCACCCACAACATCTACAGTCTAACTAGAAATCAAAACCAGTTCCTTATACCTATGGCTGATTCATGTTGAGGTTTGACAGAAAACAAAATTCTGTAAAGCAATTATCCTTCAATTTAAAAATAGATAAATTTATTAAAAAAAAAAAAACAATTCCTATTTTTGCTATTTAAGTGAAACTAAAATGCTGTTTTACTACTATGGCAGGGATAAAGACAACAGATACCTTAATTTCCTCAGTGACTTCAGAAAATAACTTCTTTTAAAACACGTGATTTAAAGTTCATCAAGATCTACAGTGAATGCTATAGATAAATAGGAGAGAATATGGGACTGAAAGCTCTGTTTTAAATTTAGTCTTGGGACTTCCCTAGTGGTCCAATGGTTAAGAATCTACCTTACAACGCAGTGGACATGGGTTTGATTATTGGTCTAGGAACTAAGATCCCACATGCTGCAGAGTAACTGAGCCCATGTGCTGCAACTAAGACCCAATGCAGCCTAAATAAATAAATGTAAAAGAAATAAATTAAACCTTTTCATTGTGCTCGTATGTACTTAGTCGCATCCAATTCTTGCAACCCCATGGACTGTAGCCCGCCAGGCTCCTCTGTCCACGGAATTTTCTGGGCAAGAATACTGGAGGGCGTTGCCATTTCCTCCTCCAGGGGATCTTTCCAACCCAGGGACTGAACCAGAGTCTCTTGCATTGCAGGCAGTTTCTTTAACTGCTAAGCCATTGGAGAAACAATCTTTTCATTATTTATGTTTAAGATGATGTCTTATTCTTTCCTTAAGCTCTTCTTTTGAAAGATTCAGCACTGTGTTTTCTGAACCACTAATGTCTCAGCACCCAGCTCATCACTCTTCACAGCGTGTACTCAATAAATCACTTAACTGATGAATGGATTGATGAAAAGAGCCACAGTCACATGGTGGTGATCCAGGTCATCCACTGGCAGTTTTTTCAAAAAACTTTTCCAAACCATTATGGTGCTTCTCAGAACATAAAAATTTTCAGTATTTTTTTACTATCAGCTCAACCACTTGCTAGATAACTTCCCAAAAGTCATTTGACTTATCTTTTTCATGAAAATTAAACAAAAAACAACCTTCCACAGCAAAGGTGATGAGCTAAATATCCAAGGCTTAAAATAATGTAAAGTAGTATTTGTACTACCTGGTTGAAATTCTTGGCTAATACACCTTAATAAATAAATTACCTCCTGAAAGTATCAGAGGTCAAGCTCAGTGTAGCTCATATACATTAAACTGACTCTCTGATCTTCCTTTCCTGTAGTAGTATCCCCAAGTTTACAAAAGATGCTCAGACAAAACTTTCTTCAAACAGCATAACCAAGTTGTCTGAGTCAGCTCAGGCAATTTAGTTGTTTTAAGGTGCAGGAAGTGGGGGGGGGGCAGTTAGGGGGGCTTGTAATTCCATTTGTATTCACAGGCAGGAAGGCAGGCAATGTGATGTTCATGTTCATTTTGGCAAAAGATAAACTCTTCACATCAGACTGAGCCCCAGGCCTCTTGCTCTGGTTGTTCATGCCGAATAGCACTTCTGAGAAAGCATTCACATCAAGCTGCCCAAAAGGATTCCTTTAAAAAGAAATAATCTCCCCTCCTTGTTTAGCTGACCTTCTCCCCGCTTTCTGTTCCTCTCTCGACCCCTGTGGGATAGGCCAGTGTTTTTTCTCACTATAAAAATTGTGTGACTCACCTATGGACACCTTATCTTCGACAAAGGAGGCAAGAATATACAATGGAGTAAAGACAATCTCTTTAACAAGTGGTGCTGGGAAAACTGGTCAACCACTTGTAGAAGAATGAAACTAGATCACTTTCTAACACCACACACAAAAATAAACTCAAAATGGATTAAAGATCTAAACATAAGACCAGAAACTATAAAACTCCTAGAGGAGAACATAGGCAAAACACTCTCCGACATAAATCACAGCAGGATCCTCTATGATCCACCTCCCAGAATACTGGAAATAAAAGCAAAAATAAACAAATGGGATCTAATTAAAATTAAAAGCTTCTGCACAACAAAGGAAACTATAAGCAAGGTTGTTCTAATGAGATGGATGAAACTGGAACCTATTATACAGAGTGAAGTAAGCCAGAAAGAACCAATACAGTATACTGACACATATATATGGAATTTAGAAAGATGGCAATGATGACCCTGTATGCAAGACAGCAAAAGAGACACAGATGTATAGAATGGACTTTTGGACTCTGTAGGAGAGGGAGAGGGTGGGAAGATTTGGGAGAATGGCATTGAAACATGTATACTATCATGTAAGAACGAATCACCAGCCTATGTTCGATACAAGATACAGGATGGTTGGGGCTGGTGCATGGGGATGATCCAGAGAGAGGATATGGGGTGGGATGTGGGAGGGGGATTCAGGATTGGGAGCTCATATACACCCGTGATGGATTCATGTCAATGTATTGCAAAACCAATACAGTATTGTAAAGTAAAATAAAGTAAAAATGAAGAGAAAAAAAAAATAAAATTGTGTGACAAAGGGCACCTCTGGATGAGGGAAGATTTAAACTGGTTTCCTGGGTTCAGGCTTAATTTTCCATGACTCCAGAGATGTGCAACATTAGAAAGCTCACCATACAGAGAGTTGGCATCTACTCCTCTGACAGTTTCTCCAGTGTTTCAGAATCAAGGAATCGGAGGCCTGGAGTGAGTCATTATGGAAGAGAAACTTTGCTTTCTGGAGGGAAACTGAAAGAAAGGTGTCTTCTTTTTAAGAGCAACTAACTCAATACATTTCCTCTAGTTTGGAGACTTCAAGAAAAGAACAGTCCCTTTAAAATCTCAACCCAGAGACAATTCTTTTTTTTTAAATTTGGCAAAAATGCATGTCCCAAAGCCAATCATGCCTGGTCTGGTCCCCTACTGGACCAGACTGCGGCTACTGCTGCTAAGTCGCTTCAGTCGGTCCAACTCTGTGCGACCCCATAGACGGCAGCCCACCAGGCTCCGCCGTCCCTGGGATTCTCCAGGCAAGAACACTGCAGTGGGTTGTCATTTCCTTCTCCAATGCATCAAAGTGAAAAGGGAAAGTGAAATCGCTCAGTCGTGTCCGACTCTTCACAACCCCATGGACTGCAGCCTTCCAGGCTCCTCCATCCATGGGATTTTCCAGGCAAGAGTACTGGAGTGGGGTGCCATTGCCTTCTCCACATAATAGACTAGTATTACACTATTCAGTGGGCTTCCCTGGTGGCTCAGAGGTTAAAGCATCTGCCTCCAATGTGGGAGACCAGGGTTCGATCCCTGGGTCGGGAAGATCCCCTGGAGAAGGAAATGGCAATCCACTCCAGTATTCTTGCCTGGAGAATCCCACGGACGGAGAAGCCTAGTAGGTTACAGTCCACGGGGTCGCAAAGAGTCGGACACGACTGAGCGACTTCACCTCACCTCACCTCACACTATTCAGTTGGCCAAAAAGTTCATTTGGGTCTTTCCATAACATCTTACAGAAAAATCCAAATGAACTTTTTGGCCAACCGAATATTAACCATTTAGAGTTCTTTCCAACTCCAAATATGAGGTCATCTGTTTTGAGAGAACTCAGACTCATATCCTCTCTCACTCTACACTTACCCTCACCTGTACAACTAAATGTGTACTCAGTGGATAAACTAATGAATACATAAAAAATTTTTAAGTTGAATACAATCTAAAATGAATTAAACTATCAGACTATCAAAATTGGTAGTCAGAGCAGAGACTAGCTGTTTACTAGGGTCACAAAGAGTAGGACATGATTGAACAACAACACTTGCCACTGCCTGGTCCAAAAGACTCCCCAGGTGTGCACCTCGTTTTTGTCTTTTGATTGCAAAGCTGAAACTTTATGTTGAAAACAGCCTTACCTGGGGCCCTGATTTATAATGTAGAATTTAACACCTCGTGATCAACAGTACTAAATTGGATTGTTATGTGAAAGACAATCTTGTTATGTAAATCATTAAGTGTCTTGGGTATCTACATAGTGGCTCCCCTGGTGTCCCCCAACCCCTATGTCACGCCCATATCCTAACCGCGAAAACCAGTGAATGTGACTATATTTAGGAAAAGGGTCTTTGTGGATACAATGAAGTTAAGGATTTTGAGTTGAGATCACCCTGGAGGATGCAGGTAGGCTCAAATCCAGTGCTAAGTGTCCTTATAAGAGACAGAAGAGAAGAAATAGACACAAGGAGAAGAGTTTGAAAAGGCCATGTGAAGAGACTGGAGTTACACAGCCACAAGCCAAGGAATGCCTACAGCCACTGGAAGCTGGAAGAGAGAGGAAGGGTTCTCTGCTAGAGCCTTGGAGGGAGCATGGCCCAGCAAACAGCTTGGTTCCAGACTTCTTGGGCCTCCAGATCTGTGATAAAACACTCTGTAGTTTCAAGCCATGGAGTTTATAGTCATTTGTGATGGAAGTCCTAGGAATCTAATACAGCATCTGTGTGTTAACTAGCATTACTCTAACTTATACTGGAAGTTAGTAACACAAAAGGTATCAAGTACTGATACTTTTAAATCATAGTACATGGGACATTGTTAATAGGATGCATTCTGAGGATACAAAAGTACAAAAAAAAAAAAATAGCCTTCACTTAGTAATTTTAGTAATATTTTAGTTAGTAACGATATTGATTGATATTTTGAAATTTTTAACATTATAGGAAGACAAATTATTGATGTTAGGAATCAAATACTTCAATGAAAAAGTGATAATTATAAAATAAAAAATAAATTATTTATAAAAATTTGAAAATACCAGTATGAACTTACAATGTTTAGACATACATTTTCAAGGTCTAGACACTTAAACTAAGAAGCAAATTCACCCAGGAGCTGTGACAACTTACTAATATGACAACTTCTAATACCACACCCCCCAGGCAAAAGAATAGGGCTCCTTGGAGAAATGTCTTGTTCTAGGTCTAGTGCAAGGAGAGTACAAGTTATTCCTAAGAAATGACTTTTGCACCATAAAGCTAGCTTAAAGAATTAATAGGGTCATGTCAAAAGGACAGAGGAGCCAGAATGAAAGCGTTCTCAAATGTTAAAGTGCTGTTAAGGTGAGCCCCAAAAAAAAAAAAAAAAAAAAGCCCTAATGACTGAAATACACTGACTATGAAAATCCATGGCTTCACAATGCTATTCACAAAAGGAAGCCAAGGAGAACTTATTTGTCACCTTTTGAGGTATCAAACTAAGGCCTTACTGTGAGAAATGACAATTGAGGAAAAGAATTACAGGGATGATTATATTCCAGGGTAAACGAATACCAGATGAAACGCTAGGTGCTAGCTTAATGTTGAAGGGAAATAAAATTTTAAAAACTCAGAGATTTTTACTTGCAAGTCTTTAAAAAATTTTTTTCTTAAATTTATTTATTTTTAATTGAAGGATAATTGCTTTACATACAGTGTTGGTTTCTACCATACATCAACATGAATTAGCCATAGGTATACGTATGTCTCCTCCCTTTTGAACCTCCCCTCCCACCCCTCCAGGTTGTTACAGAGCCCTCTTGCAACTCTTAATGAAACTGATTCAGCCAAAAATTGGTAATTGATTTTAAAACTCATGAGGTACAAGGCTGACAGGTAACAAGATGGACTGCTGCTGCTGCTGCTAAGTCGCTTCAGTCGTGTCCGACTCTGTGCGACCCCAGAGACGGCAGTCCACCCGGCCCTGCCGTCCCTGGGATTCTCCAGGCAAGAACACTGGAGTGGTTTGCCATTTCCTTCTCCAATGCATGAAAGTGAAAAGTGAAAGTGAAGTCGTTCAGTCATGTCTGACTCTTAGTGACCCCATGGACTGCAGCCCACCAGGATCCTCCATCCATGGGATTTTCCAGGCAAGAGTACTGGAGTGGGGTGCCATTGCCTTCTCCAACAAGATGGACATGTGATGCCAAAATAACAGCCCACAGATTCCTTTCTGCATGAGGGAAAAACATACAATAGAGAAGTCAGGTTGCCATCTGCTCCTTTGACCTTCATTATCTAATGGTGAGATAGATATTATTTGTCTCATATTCCAGTCAAAAGATGTTCGGCACCAATCTACCATATCTTTACAACTAACTTCTAGTTAACAGGAAATTCAGGAGCTCAGACACCTCATCAACCAGGTAAACGCAGGAAACAAAACCTTCTACAAAATGGCTTACCTGGTCACTTCACTATATAGCATCATGAATAGAACTCTGTTCCAGATTGAAAGAAACAAAGAACATAACCACTAGATGCAATGTTTGCCGGATTCTGGACTAGATTTTCATGTGAACAAAACTAGGTGGGAAGAATGTTAAGAAAACTGTGAAATATGAACTGGGCAGTTGATGCTATTAAGAAATTACTTACTCATTTTAATTGTGATGACTTTATTTGGATACAAGATAAAAGCCTCATTTTTATAAGATGTACAGTGAAATTTTAAGGTAAACTAGAAAACAAAATATCAAACAAAAAATCCAACGAATGCATAGTAAAAATGAGGATTACACAGAAGGGCAAGACCAAACAACCAAAATGGTAAAAGAAAAATATTAAGGGTTTGAAAGACAGACTTTAAAATGAATGAAACAGATCCCAAAACCTAGAATGATTTTGAAATAAACAGTATTTCAACACATCACAGGATTAGGGAAATATAGCAGAAATTCAAACAATTTAACACCAAATAACATTAAATACAGTGATAATGTCAGCAAGCCAGAGGAATCAAGGGGGAGAGGCAGAGGAGATGGCTATCTGCTGAGGAGACAGCTGAAAGCCTCAATGAAGTGAGTGGTACTAAACACAGAATCAAAGCCTGGAACTTGGGGATGGAGGCTGAAGGCAGATTAAACCTAGAGTCTTGGAGCAAGAAGAGAGGGAACAGAGCAAGGGGAAGACTGTGGCTGCATCACTATCTTTTCCCTCAGCTTCTATCCCACTGATGTTGTTCAGTCACTAAGTCATGTCCGACTCTTTGCAACCCCATGGACTGCAGCACACCAGACTTTCTTGTCTTTCACTGTCTCTAAGAGTTTGCTCAAACTCATGTCCGCTGAGTCAGTGATGCCATCCAAACATCTCATCCTCTGTCATCCATATGCTGTTCCAATGACTAACCTGGAGCTGCCACTGAAGCAGGCTACAACCCATCCTTCCCACTCTTTCTCATCACGCCTCATTTAATTCCCCTGGGGCTCCAAGGACAAACCCTTGTGGTCTGGAATCTGATGGTCCATAAGAAATCATTTACTGGTATCCAGTAATATATGCTTACCTAGCACAGAAGAGCTCTAACTGACTCACAAAAATACAAATAGTTAAAAAAAAAAAGATATACGTATGCTCTTCAATATTTTAGGAAATTTGAGTCTAGTGGCAAAGTGGCTTAGTAAGTTATCCAGTAAGTAACTTCCTTGGCTTTCAAAAGAAATAGTATTAGAAATTAGGTGAAGGGTTTAAAAAGAATTATATTCTTAATGATTGAAGAAGTGAAGTGAAGTGAAGTCGCTCAGTCGTGTCTGACTCTTTGCGACCCGTGGACTGTAGCCCACCAAGCTCCTTCGTCCATGGGATTCGTCAGGCAAGAATACTGGAGTGGGTTGCCATTTCCTTCTCCAGGGAATCTTCCCGACCCAGGGATCAAACCCAGGTCTCCCACATTGCAGGCAGATGCTTTAACCTCTGCACCACCAGGGAAGCATTCAAATGGTAAGGATCAGTAGTGTTAAAAAAGACAAGAGTATAGTAAAGTTGCAGGATATAAAATTAATACATAGAAATCCCTTGCATTCCTATACACTAACAATGAGAAAACAGAAAGAGAAGTTAAGGAAACAACCCCATTGCAATGAAAAGAATAAAATAATTAGAAATAAATTTACCAAAAGAAACAGAAGACATATATATATATAAAGCTATAAAACACTGATAAAAGAAATCAAAGATGACACAAATAGATGAAGAAATATACCATGGTCATGGATC